>CM017563.1:7836668-8194168 GCA_007844125.1 Sinonovacula constricta | reverse complement strand
ATTAAATTTAAATTGCAAGTGTAATTGTAAAGGGAAAATGTATGCAATTTATGTTTTAATGAAAAAACGAGACTAAAATACCTTGCAAGAAGTACAAGACGAATGTATAGAAAGTACCTCCTTGGAAAAGTCAGCATTATGACTGACGGGTGTACATACAGGGGATTTTAATAGAGCCCCAAATTTCCACTACTGGATAGTCCACCCTAAAACAATCTGTTTCACGGTGTCCCCAAAATGTGGCAACCGACTGCAATGTCCCGTTTTGGAAATATTTTTGGAACTATAATACCCTTAATTTAAATTAAGGTTGTTTTTTTACAATGTTAGGATATTGAATGATGCGAAAATAGATGCAGTATTTCAATGGCATCTGTTGTTGTTGTTGTTTTCGATACGATATTCTCATAGTATTGGCAATTAAACTATAATATTATAAAAATCATACAGAATACTAGCTGTTATCTAAACTACAACTTAAATCTGGTAACTAACAACCAGATTCAATCAATCCAGAGCGTAGCGTTATATTTGTTGTTGTTTTTATGTGTAAGAAATAAAACAGTTTTGTTGATAAAACTCCTTTTTGTTAAATGCTTAATTAAAAATGTGTGCTTGTTGAAATAACCTTTTCAAGGGAAAAGCAACTGCATGTAAAATAGCCAAACTGCTGTAGGTAATATAAAACGTCTATGACGCAAACTTTGTTTCCAAATTAATACACCTTAAATAGGAAGAATTAAAACAAATTTTCTTTTTTTATAATTAATATTGATATAATCTCTTTTGTCAAACGCGTACATTAATCTGTAAAATAAACAGACCTGACAAGGTATTGATATAACTCTGTTCGACAGTTGCTTTTTAACAATGAGAAATGTTTGAGTCTGAAATTAATCTCACGTTCAAACCAGCTGGGTTGTACTTTTAGGAATACTTGTATATACTTCATTTTGACCAAATTAAAAACGTTGACGCAATGTCAGCCTGAATTAATATTAAAGCGACTCTCCTTGACAGAAATTCAAGATAACACAATAAATTATATTGTGCCTGTTATTGCCCACACTCCGTCACAGGGCGGAATATTTAGAAAACGGGAGAGGTTATTAAGTCAAAGAACTATTTTCCGACAAAAAATATGTATATCAAACCTAATTATATATACACATCCCTTTAAAGTAATCCCTACCTAGTGAAATAAACTACAACGTTCACATCCGCACTGTCTAACTGCTTCCGGATCGGGAGTCAAGCTACACAACTATTTTCTCCAGAGGTTGGAAGGTCACTTGCCTGTAAAAGACGTGAAAATAGCATATGCCTGAACGTTTAAACGTTCATAAAAGGTATGTTTGTGTGCTATTTCATGTCTGTTTTCAAAAAAATCAATACTTTGTGTTAAGAAAAGCCCCACAAACGCAGCATATTTTTTCTTCATGATATCTCTTGTTTCTTTTTCCTTTCTAAAAAGATAGGTATTAATTTTTGCAGAATGATATTTCGAAGGTATGGAAAAATAATATAACAAAAATGTTTTTGTTTTTTTTAAGAAATAACATTTATTTAGAAAAGTATTCATTTATAATTTTGATAGCAAATCTAAAAGGATTCGCGTTTTCCATAAATTTTACTTTTCTGCATATGCTCCGGTGTTAAATGAATTATAATTATATGAGCATTATACATTAACAAAATTATTCTTGTAGCAGAATTACTTCTTAAACTACAAACAAACATGTTCGTGTAAAATAGGCAGCTGAAGTTTTACAGGAAATAATCAAAATTCAAATGCTTTATATTTTCGTGTTAATTTTCGCCATCCCTTCGCTAGTAATTATGTTTATCAAACAGTGTAATAAAAAAGCTGCTCAAATTAATGTACAAGCCGTGGGACTAATGCAGCTGTGACTATTAGTTGAACGCGTTTTGTGGGAGAGTAAATATACTTAAATCAAACTTATCACAGGAAGTTCATTAACGTCGTGATTCTGGACCAAACGAAGATCGTCATTTAGTTAATTAGGACAAGGATCAAAACGTACTCGTTTGTATGTGGCTTTTGACCATCTGCTTAACGTCGACGAATATTAATTTTGTCTGCAAATATTTTCAAAATAATAATACAATTGAGACGGAAAGTTGTGTTTAGATTATGTTCATAATAAAATTCAAATTAAAATATAATCATCCTAGCTAGCAGATAAAAATAATTAAGGCAATGTCGTGTCAAAATCATGTACCAGCTAAGACCAAGTTGATTGTTGATTGCCTTTACAATATACTATCACTTTCATCAAATTTATTTTAACTGTGTTTACAATGTGGTCAGAAAAACACGAAACTTTAGACAGTACACAATTTGGTTTTTAAAAAAGTTAGCAGCCTATTTATTCAGGCATTTAAGTCGATTTATCGTTCGGTTCGGTCTTGGATTACATACAACTTAACTTCTGGTTTGTTCTATTCTGAAACAAGGCGACCCGAGTTTTTAACTTATGTACATGGTGTTCATAAACTACATTTGTCAGTGTACTCATGCGGATCTGGCGGGTTATTTACAATTAATGAGCGTAAGCTTTTTCTTCTAATGTATGCACACATCATACAGTCAATGGTCGCCGACCTAGAACAATATTGTTATACTAGTGTTCTCAAAATAAACACAGCGAAAGCAAAAGCGATGATCTTCGAAAAGGGGCGACCGACTTCTCACAACTGTTTACATTTATAATACTCAAATATAATTAGTGATTTATAAGTATTTAGGCATAACGTTATTTTGAAATAATAACTGGAACAAAAAAAAAACACCTTATTTTAGACCAAGGATTTTTTGCATTGCATAATCTATTTGGAATCTTATCTATAATAGTTAATACGCAGCCAAACCTTTTCGATTCCTTGCTGTCTCCAGTTTTAAATTTCGGATATTGAAAATTGCACTTTAGGTTTTTGCGAAAAGTTCTAAGAGTAAAAATTCAACTAATCTTTACATTGAATATCCCATGATAATCGGGCGCAAGATAAACATCATTACGTATTGGATTAATATGCTTAAACCTCTCAATTTATCATTGCTTAAACAACCGATGCGAATTATAACCAAAATTACCGTACAATAAACTGGGCATATCAGACTAAGCAATTATAAAAACGGAATTGGTTAAACTTTAGATGGGATAATCAGTATGAGATAAATATATCGCATCAAACAAAGGGTAGAGGATTGGTTTCTTAAGTGTTGGTGTTTCGAAGTCAATAACTCCGAAAGGTTAGAATGAAATTGTATCTTCAAATTGGAATTAAATAGAGAGAAATATTTATATTGTAAAACCAATCTAAACTATATTGGAGTTGACAGCCGATTAAGAACCACGTCTCATAATCTTAAAAAATAATCAGGAAGACATGATTTCCAGGGAACAAAGAATTTGTATGTGCTATAATATGAATGTTATTAAGTCAGAATATCATTATATCTTTGTTTGTCCTAAATTTGTTATACTTCTTAATATATATTAAACCATATTATTTATATTGGCCAACGTTAAATAAATAAATATATATATATATATATATATAAGGTTAGAATAACCCTATGTTTCAACGTATCTACATCTGCTGCATATACTTCATGTATATATACTAAATATAATATCTTATTGACAATCAGTACATATTGTCAATGTAAAAGGTCAGATCGTGAATAATTTAGATTTATAAATAATACCTGTATAACATCACTTACATGAGATATCCATGCATTTGTTCATGGACACTTAATGCCCTGCTGCAAATCTGTATGTTCCCTCACTGTTTCTTTGTTTTTTTTGTTACACAAATTGTTTGTCATATGTTTCCATGTTTGAGACATATAAAATATAAAAAATATCAATCGCTATGATTCAACCATATATCTCCACACAAGAATCGTATATGACATTCACTCTATGTAAAACGTAGTAAAATTTTAGCCGGGAGTTTCTAACTTTTTAGAGCATGGACTTTATAACAGAACCAGCTGTTACAGGTACAGTTAGTTTTAATCCATCAAATTTAGTTATAACACCTGTCTAGTCTTTGAATGTGTTTGCATGAATTTGTTTTTATGGTAAAAACCTGTTTTGTGTGTCTATACGTACCTATAATCGAACATATAGTCGAATAATGTAGGCTTTTATTTGATATTTGTTGTGAGAATAAAGATGTTATTAAATTAAATTACTTTTCCGTGAACAAACTGTGTTACGGAGAACGACAGTGGTAGTATGCTATTTTTACGGTTTTATGTCTACGCATATTAACAGAATGTATTATGAACAGCGAACAAATAACATAATCAGCTTAAATGTTTATACTTTGTTTACCATTTAATACTTGTTTTAAAATCCATGTTGCCATGTTAACGGACAATGTTACTTTAAACGCACTTCTAAATAGATATTTATGTATTTAAAACGTTATATTTGCACCTTAATATGAGAAAGAAATAGCGTTATGCCGGGGTAATATTTTAATTGTACATTAACCACCATTTTCATGTTAACACTTAATGGCTTTGCTGTGTGGTCATATTTAACATACTTTCAGTCATATATTGTGCAGTTCTCATATATAATGATGATGAAAATTGAACAGAATAAAGCTAAAAGACTTCTTTGTTATATGTTTGTCCTTCCATTTTATGTGCGTTCTAGTTCCAGAATAATTCCAATCATATTGTATTTATTGCATCAGCCTTTGCATTAAAAGTTGAAAGAAAATTCCTTAAAGTTAATGTCACACTAACAAAATGTTAATTGCATCGTTAAAACAGGCAAGAGATACTGTCGTAAAGATAAATTTCCTATGTTAAAAAATACTGTTACAAATGTATTTTCGGTTGTATTTTACTGTCCTGGAATATTTTATGTCCAGTGCAAACTTAATGTACAAAGTACAGGATGGTAATCACCATGTATAGTGATAATGCAAAAGTAATAAAAGCACATACAATTTCCGGTTCTATGTCAATAATTAGAGACTCTACTCACCAGAAGACTAAAACTACTAAACCGATTTTTTTCCTAAAACGATAATTTAAGAATAATTTCAAAGAATATTGATATTTGACTTAAACCATGTAATTGGTGTAAGTGTTCAATAGACAAGACAAGAAATAAAAGAACTTTCTGCATTAAGCCAATCAACGGTTGTTGTTAGTGATTTAGACGGTCGAATTCCTATAAAAAATGAGCCTAAACACTACAGACCAAAACAATCGAAACTTATGGAGGAGGACTTACAATTCAAATGAAAAGTTTACATTTAGTAAAAGACGATAATTAGGAAAGAGAGAAACAATATAAAACATATATGTTTTCTTACGCAAAAGGGTTACTTAACAGTTATAATGATATAAGTTTGTATTTTGTCATATTTGCCAGAACTAGTATATCAACTTTAAGCAAGCGTCTAGACTTTCAATTATTTCTTAATCAAATAAATCTACAGACATATTATTAATATTCGTTTACCTTATCTACGAAATTGATTTTTTAAGCATATCAAATACCTTCGTTGTACTGCATTCCTTGCAACTGATCCAAGAACTTGCGTTTTCTTTAAATTAATCGATGATCGGACAGGTCGTTGAGACTATTTGAACACAGTGACTTAAAGCCATAATTTGAAGTCACTTTGGATTTCTGTCTCTTCAACTCTCCAGTAAAGCCCTATATAGATGAGACAACTTGAGCAGTTTACGTGAGATTGCACAGTATGTATAACATCGGATTTTCTTTACTTTTTTATAAAATATGCCAATTGCGGATAATTCCTCGGCATTTTGTAGAAGATTGAATCTAATATCATTACCTATTTAACTCCTTACAATTCTACAATTTCTTTTGTTGGTGTGTTTTTTTTTTTTTCAAAATTCGAAGATTTCTTTCGTGTGTTTTAAATTTCTTTTTTGACACTTATGACATTTGACATTATGGCGTTTTGGTTATTACGTCATTAAATTGTTCATATGATACGTCATCGTTTGTTTGGAATGTTTCATATCAAAGTACTCTCGTTTTGGTACCTCTAGGTTGCTGTGGCTTTTTTCTACTGTACACAGTGTACATATATTCAAAGTTTATTATATTACTAGTTATTTTGCCTGTATATTAGTTCATTTTATCAGTTTTAACTCCCGATGCAGATGTTTACTGTTAGTTGTCTCACGTTGATGGGATATTCTTATTTACACTGTTTGTTTGATAGAAAAAAAATCAGGAAATGCGAGGTTGACGCGCTTTACAAACCAGGTTTAAGCACCCCTGTCGGTCCCTTTGCCGACTGACCGTTCTAAGGCAGTAACTGCTCGTTTTTCTTTTAGTGTGTTTTATCTTGTGTCTGTGTGTTTGTCACTTTTTTATATTTACCCTGCTTGCCTTTGTCTAGAGATAGTTTAAATTTAAAATCTGTGGTAATTGTTATAAGACATGTTTTTACTTACCCATAGTTAAAAAAATCCTGAAAAACCCTCATAAATCAATAAACCTGACATAAAATGTGACTATTATTTAGAAACATTCTCAATATTTTAAAATCATTCTTCTGAATAACCGTATTTTAATATTAATTACTGAAAATAGTTTGCAATCACAAAACAAAGCAAGATAATTCTATGAAATCACACTTAATTCAGAATAAAAGGCATGTAAATAGTCTATCTATAGTTTTATTAAACAAAACAAAAAAGCACCAATATATGTATATATATATATATATCAGCAAATAGAAATTAATAGCATAGTCATATTTCTGTTTCAAAGACGCAGTCAAAGACGCAGAATAGGGGGAGTGGTGTGAAATAATCTAAAATATATTGCTTGTTTGTTTTGTTGTTGTTTTTAAATACATTGAAGCGACCAATTATGATCATTATAGAAAGGTAACGCTTTAAGGTGGAGGAAGAACCCAGGTTGATGTCTAGGTAGAAACACAGACGCACCGCAAGTCAGATGGAAGACCTTCCCACATTAAGTATTTTGCCCCGAACGGGGCTCAAGCCCACGCGGTGAAACGCTGAGCAGTCACAGGAGTTAAAAACTCGATACTCAACCATCACACCACGGGCGGCCCTCAAAATATATTAAAATATGTAATACATATAGATGTATACTGTCTTGATTCCTGCTTTGAGAACACATGTTTTGAAACTGTTTGTTACACGTAAAAACTGTAACTTACAAGAAATAAGAATTTCTTCTAATTTCGTTGCCTATTAATACATTCATATTTATGAACGAGAAGTTATGCTTATATATGTTATCGAAGATATATGTATTATGTCAAGAAATAATACATTATGCCAGCTGCTGCTGTATGGTATTCACTGTTAAAATACAATAATATTGATTTTAAAACTTAGCCGTCAACTTGCCGTACTAAGTAACTAAATATAAAGCTCTTTAAAGCTGGTTATAAGAACAATAATGCATCAGGTAAAACGCACTCAATAATGATAATCAAAAAGAAACTTTTGCTTCCTTAAGCAATCAGGATGTATGATTGAATAAAAGAGAAGGATAATGAAGTATATATAAAAAGTGCAAAGAAATCGTTTTTAGCTTTAAATAACATCTCATTAAGGCTATAACCTACAATATGTTTTTATGATTTAAAAGCATTCAAAAGAGGCATTGATATCTTGATATTTCTATAAAGAACTTTTCAATTAATTGCAGGATACCTTATATAATGTTGTATAAATGTATATTTATTTATATATATAGTAGTTGATTGTATATATATATATATATATATATATATATATATATACAATAAGACATTCTGATTCACTAGTAACAAGTCGTACTGTGTTCCTATCTAATAAATACATAGACATTTTCCATTAAAATATAGAAAAGAAAACTCGACACGCTTTGGTATATGTTAGATGTGTTATATCATCATAACTAACCTTTATAAATCTTCCATTATTTGGTTCAAATCCGAAACAATCCGAATCATAATGTCTATTTCAAATAACTCTTGATGTACTGCCATCATTATGTATGTTTTTGCTTTGGTACACTCCAATGTTCTGAAATAGACACTATGTTTCTTTAAGAAAATTAGACAACATCCACTATAATTACGGTGTTGTGGATATAAATTTAAGATTGTCTACTTACTTGTTTGTTTATTGGGTTTATAGTCAAACCAACAGTTATTCAGTTATGTGGAGAAGTTGTCCACTTGAGGCATATATAGTGCCGCCATTACCGTGTATAGTAGGCATCTGGCATGATACCACACCCAGTCACATTATCCTGACATCGAGCCATCCAGTCGTGGAACTATCCTTATACTATAGACACACAACTACTCCGATCACCACATAATCATCATCATCATCCTCATCATTATTATCATAAGATTTTGCCTATCTCCTATATCAGAAAAAAAGAATTCCGTTATTTTCCTGTCTCTAAAGAAATTTTCATAGGAGGGGATTTATACTGGTCGAAAAAAGGATCACGGAAGATGCTTTTTTCCGACACATAAAACGAAGGTGATTATGTCCACACGATATTAAATAGAGTGCGCAGAAGAAGTTATGTTTGACGACTAAAGAAGCGATATTTACAAAGGTTAAACGTATATGAAAAAAGTATTTACTGAGCTACTGTTTAAATTGTTATATAATTATATAATATTAACTTAACTTTCAATTTAATTGATGCATCACAAAATATTTTCTGACTTCTTTTAACTTAGGGTGGTATAATGAATCTGATATTACGTAATGAGCCCCCATCCCCGTTTCCTGTGGGCATCATCTGCAGTGTAGTCGATTTGGTGAGAGTTTCTTTGATTTTTCAAGTAACAATGCAACACAGCATTGTATCTTTTTATTTGAATATCCGTTTGGCAGGTCGTTCTCTTTATATATGATGTCAAAGCAATGGAGGATTTTAATTTGTAGGTTTTAACATGTTATGTCATCATTGTTATTGGCCTCAACATCTGAATAATACTGACTGACCTTGAAATCTTTGAAAAGCAACGGTTGCGTATCAACTTGCCTTGGAAAAAGAATACTATTTGATGTAAGAACGGTAAGATAAAATTTAAGACAAATTTAAAACGTTGCTTATAAATTAAAAAAGAACTAACATGCATTACTGGGCCCATAACAGCCTCGAGATAAAAATAATGTCCACCTTTGATGAAAAACATGATGTGACCCGATATTACTTACCCCCCACCCCCCCCCCCCTCCACCCCCCCCCCCCCCACCCCCACCCCCCGGTTTCCATGTTGCTGCCTGGGTGGTGTTCTGTATTTTCCAATCCAGACGCCAAAATTGGCAATGCCGTGCGCATTCTACTTTTCCGGACAACCTCGGAACTATGCCTACAAGACTGAAAGAGTCCAAGGAAATTGATAGATGCTAAAAAATAGTGGTCCGATTGCACTTTCTTACCCTTATAATTTAAATCAATGGGTACAGCCATACTGATAAACATATATTGGATTGAGCCCAGAAACATCTTCCCAGCCTAAATGAGATGAATATAAGCTCTCAGAGGTCGTTGTCCTAAAACCTTACCGTGTATACTTCTAGATGCTATATTCAAAAACTTTTGACCCGATTGTCTAGGATAAATCGATATTAACCTTACATATGAAATCGTTCATAGTGCCAGAAAGGGGGAAACGTTTTTTGCTAACAAATGTTTAATAAACATGAATGCATTTGCAAAATTTCAAATCTTGTTATATTTTTAAGAAAAAAGCAGCGCTATGGCCTCATGTAAAAAGTGTTTATTACAAGATGGTGGTATAATAGCCAATTTTTATTAAGGAAACCCTTATAAATACTGTAACCTCTATACTACTTACATCTTTTTCTAAATGCGGTGATTTCCTCCTTGAGTCAAAATAAAAATGTTCTGTTTTATTCTACTGCTTGTGTTTGAGAAATCAGAAATTGCAATGTCGGTTCTTTAGTAATCATCTTTAAAATGAACTTAAAACAATATCTCATCCTAATAATGTAATGGTCTTTTGAGGTTAAAAGTTTTATAGATAATGAAAACTGCATAAGAATTGTATTCAAAAGAGTTGGTTGACAAGCTAAGAAATTAAGTAATAGAAATGTAGTGACGTCATGCAGTCAATAAATTTCCCAGCTGTCTGAGGAAGGGGGAAAAGTTTTACTTTTACAAGAACAGCTACCAATTTCCTAAATTATCAAAGAAATCATACATTTTATTCTGAGACGAAAACAACTAAAGAAAACTGTTTAAGATAATTGTAGTCTGTTTATGTTTAGTTCGAATTAAAACATCGTTCTACTGGAAGCATCAAAGATGTTGTATTCGCCAAAGAAAAATAAAAATAAACATAACAAGGCTGATAGAAATAATAAAATGACAACATACTAGTACATTGCATTAACGTTTTGCAATCGGCGTAATGATATGGTAAGTGTGGTGATGATTTCTGATGCAATAACACAGAAGGTCATCTCTGCTGTTGAGGTTATTCTCAGATTCTCAGATTCTCTCTATGTATTATCTTTTAGCTTTGTATCAATACCTACCCAGAAAAATGGTGCTTTACTTTAATAAATAGTAGTCTTTTTACTGTAATGCAAACCAGTTCGTATTGAATTACAAAAAATTAAACCTCTTAGACGCGTGTTTAACATACTCTTTGTATTTTATACTTATTTCAAGGATGAAGCCAACTAGAAAATATATTCAGAGACAATATTCTATGTCGCCAGATATCTAGCGTCTCTGATATCTTCCGCGCCAATACGACTACATATTAATTGTTATTACTTATTCAGTTCTTCTACCTCGTCAGTCAATTATAACATCAAAAACGGCTCCTTTATATTCCAGCGACATCTCGTGTTTATCTTTTGAAAGACTTCTTTTTACTCCAGCACATTCAGAACATCAGACAGAAATCCACATGCTTGACATGCGGTCAATTGTTCTGTTCTAAATTGCGATGCAAGTAACGCACAATATATATATATATATATGTGTGTGTGTGTGTGTGTGTGTGTGTGTGTGTGTGTGTGTGTGTGTGTGTGTGTGTGTGTGTGTGTGTGTGTGTGTGTGTGTGTGTGTGTGTGTGTGTGTGTGTGTGTGTGTGTGTGTGTGTGTGTGTGTGTGTGTGTACAGTTTTTTTAAATGCATGAGCCAAATATACCAAAATATATTATTTGCTTAAAGCTCTGAATAACGTAATAACGAAATTAAGTTTGGTTGTATTATTGCATCATATACATTATCATAAGTGTAACATTTCGCCATGGTTGCAAAAAAAAGCATTATTGAATCTTTTCAATCAATCAATCAGCACACACCTACACACATATATGTATCTCTCTCACATACCCCCTCTCTCTCTCTCTCTCTCTCTCTCTGTCTGTCTGTCTCTCTCTCTCTCTCTCTCTCTCTCTCTCTCTCTCTCTCTCTGTATATATATATATATATATATATATATATATATATATATATATATATATATATATATATATATATATATATATATTAACTGTATATATTAACCGGCCGCAATAGCTCAGGTGGTAGAGCGTCGGCATGCGGTTACGGAGGTCGCGGGATCAAACCCCGGCCAGGACTAACAAAGACTTTAAAGACGTTAAAGTTGTTAGTAGTGGCTTCCCTCCTAACGCTCGGGGCTAAGGGGATAGCATTACGCCTGACTCCTCGGTGTCAGTATAATAGAGCGGCCGGCTTCAGCCTCTATGCTATAATGATAAAAGTGTCGTTGCACAGTATCGGCAAAAATGACAGCAAATCCCATCCATATATACATATAGCTACCTTTTCTAAATTAACTTATTAAATAAACAAACGATAAATAAACGACGTTTAATAAAAAATTAACAGTAATTGCAATAATGGAACAAGTGAAACCTGCTTAAAGAAAGACGTTAAAGAACAATTAAAATAATTAACATTGATTATGTCGGGTTTAAAAAACAACAACAAATGAAATCTATATTTATTATTATATTTTAGAAAATTCATAAACAAACCTTACGTGCTTTAAACTAAGAAGTTGGTGAAATTCATGCAAACAAACCTTTATATGCTGGATTGTAAATGAGTTGAATGTTTAATCCACCCTAAATTTACATATAAGCGTTTATTTCACTTGCAGTCTGAAAATGAAGATTTTTTAACAATATATGCCGTGTTTATCTAGAGAAATCATAATACAAATAGTCGGCACATAGTACGGAAGACAACTTAGTAAAGATTATTTTATATGTTAAACTAATAACATCTATTTATATATGGCCAATGTTACATTTAAGCAATTCGTTTAAGACTATATTACTAAAAGTTTTAGACGCGATTTTGGTATTATAAGAGGAGAGAAGCGGTAGTATTTTATTAAATCCGTATTGCTTGATGAAGACGTCGCATACTGGAAGTGTTTTTTTCTCTTATGACATAAAAGGATTTTCTAAATAATGTATACTTCATATATAAATCTCTTATGAAGCTGAAATTGTATCTATTGTTGTTAACAAATATGTCTGAAAACAACGCAAAACAATGACATTAAGAAAGCACGGAAACTCTGTAATAATTATATCATAAATCTTGTTTTAGATTGTGTCGTTGCGTAAACATCCAAGTCCATAAACGGGAAACAATGTTATATTTATACATTTTCTGTGGTATATAATATAATAAGCAACCCATTTATATATTAGCGTATATTACTTCTGTGATTTATGACTTCTAGACATTGACGATCATGGCAGCGGGAGCTTGGCACTAGCGCTGTTGCACATTTGTAAGCCTCTCGTTAATTGCTCAAAATCCTTTAAAATTGAGCTAAAACATGTGATAATAGGTATAAAACATAACGACTCTATTACAATGATTACATTGTTAGCAAAGATTATGCGATTAAATATAAATACATGACAAAAATTTATCAGGACTGGGTATTTTCCTACACGTTATACAAAACTACTTTCGCTATTTTTTATTTAATGTTCATTTAAAGACTACTGTATGTGCGTGTCTAAATATTTGCATTAGTCATCAAGTATCAAATTGACGGTTTCGCAATTTGTTTTTGTCGCAATATTGTTTTCGTTCATTTTTAAAAAGAGCATTTATATAATAACAGAATGAGCTACGTCATGTTAAAATCTGGTAAAGAAGTCCGCTCATGATTTTTTTAATTAAAAAAGATAAAAGGCATAGAAACTACAACCATGGAGAAGGAATAAAATTTCTTTATAAAAATTCTATACTTGGCATACGTTGTCATAAGAGGAGGGGTATTCTTAAGAATTAAGATAATTACAATCAAGGTCATAGCCTCATCAATACCTTATATGGGTATGCATTGTATTAACAATGCAATAACTAAATATCGCACTTTGGGGTTTCTTAGAAACAGCGTTTACTCCACTTAATTGTAATTAGAGGCACGTTCAAATGTGCATTAAATATTAAACTTAATATCAAATGTTCGCGATAAGACTCGTAGACGTTAATCTTATAGGGAAAAGTTTTCATACATTGTCGGTCTTTGCTTCATATACTTATTATAACGCTGATGCTGATACCAGAGTCAATATATACTCTCGGGTGTACGACAAACGCACAAATCATTACATGGAACATGCAAATCAAGCATTGCAATGCACAATAAATAGTTTTGATCAGCAGATTATTTATAGTGAGTGAGTAACTACACTACAATATTCTGTTTGCGCAAGCCGAAAGGGAAAAACTGCACATAAAATCTTTTTATTATCTACACCTTTCAGTTAAAGCAACAAATTCAAATGTGTGAACGATTTTCTTACCAAGGTCAAGGCCAGTCCAAAGCCAGTACAACTTATTAAATAATGGTTAATTATTCTTTCCATTTCATAAATAACCGTGAAATCAGCAAACCAGAATACGGAAATGACTCTTGAATATTAGCTCTAAATTAAAATCTATAAATTAAGGTGTGTAAGAGGCAGCGGGAATGGATCAGGGGAAGTGGGATCTCGCTCCCCACGCCCCCCCCCCCTCCCCCCCAAAAAAAACAACATACATATAAGCTTAAAATACTAAGCTTTTAAAGGAAATGTTGTCTGCTGACTGTTAAGTTTAAAGTAACGATCCGTTATTGTGTATATATATCTAGTTTTTACAGCGATAAAGTTGAATGGATGTTGATTTACCAACACAAAATTTTCTGGATCCAACCCTGGGAGGCAGGTTTTGATTTATACACCATTTTCATTTTTATTGAATACGTTATTGCTTAACAAATTACTTAATGATGATAACTTACTTGATTTAGGTGAAATTAGCGGTAACTTTGTTTAGGTTGATGTCTATGAAATTAAAACCACAAACATTTGTTTTCTGGAAATATATTTTCATTGATGACAAAAAGATGACACTTTTTGCATGATAATACGGAAAGAAACTTATTACCAAAACAACGTAAGTGTGTTTGGCTATTAAAGGTCCAATTGTCATATTAACTTGAAGCAGACACAGCACAAACTTCGTTTTCATCGCATGCTGTTAGCTTACAAAATGTGAACTGCCACTTACTTCAATGCCGTACATTAGTTGTTTTTTGCGAATCTATTTTAATTGTCTAGGCAAAGTAATGAACACAATGTAATGAAACTGTATTTAACGAGAGTTCTATCAAAGACCTGCTTATTGCACATTAATTCACTTGTTTTCATTTACCAATAAATAGCAAATTATTACAGACATTTCCGATGTTACCACATTTTTCGTTTTACCAAAAAACATAAAATGCAACTAAAGCAACAGCATTTTTTTCGACGAAATCACGAAATAATATTATTATCTAGCAAACAGCTTTGACTTATTCATTACTGTTTAAAGAAAGTAATAAGATTATTTTTTTCTTATCAAAATCAATCAAAAATAAAGACATGAAATGGTACTGTAAATGTCTGGTGCAATACGATTAAAATTAGCAAACAAACGATTCAAAGCGTGCGTATTATCGACGGACAAAAATAATCGCAATAAGATCTTGTCATCAAAAAAAAGAGAGAACATGCCATATTAATTGGGTAACAACTATTCTTACTATTACTAGATATCAAATGGAGCCCTTGCTGAATATAATGGCGTCAAAATTGTAATGCATTTTGCTTTAAGGGAACTTTAAAGATACAGAGAAGAAATGTTATTTTGTTTTGTGTTACATAAAATGATTCATTCTAAATGATGTGCAATATTTTTGTCATGTTATTAAATGTTCTTTAAATTTAAACCTAGATAGTTCCTACTGTGTATTAATAATAAGAACATGAAACAAGATAGCTATTAAAACTGTAATATCTTGTTTACTACACATATAAATTACAAAGCCAGGAAACGCAAGAGGTAACATAACATAAACATTTTTTTTATAAAACATACATGTAAGAACAACATCAAACGGGACAAATTTCAAATCAATACCTTTTTTGCTCAATTTCGACTATTCATTTTGTTGTGTGTGAATACATTCGACCTGTCTAAATATGCTTGAGTGTTGTCTACAAACGCAGACAAAAATTACGATCTGTACCAAATGATTATAACACATAAACGTGTTTTCTCTTTTATATTATTAACATTTTCATTGGTTTAATATTTTTATCGTGAATTCGGTTTGTGAAGGTGCTGTTTCTCTACAATGCGTTCATTGTGTATTGAACATTTGCTGAAATAATGAGTACTGCACAATGACCATGAAAATAACAATATCTTTGAGGCCAACACTAAAATGTGTTTGCCGTCGATTACAAGGTTCTGACAAAACAATTTATAATATAATAAATATGTTACGTATATTGTTTCAATAATTACACTCATTGGTGTCTTAATTACACTTTAAATAGATGTAAATTAGGACATTTCCTTATTTACCTATTCAGAATCGTCAATAGATACAACTTATATAGATCAGAATGATAAAACGCGAATATATGTTAGACGAAATATTAAATATAAAACTTTTCATCCTTAAAATATTTTATAATTAGATACTTGAAATAACATATCTCTGATTCATTAAGAAACTATAAAGACTTGAACCTAAAACAAAGTATGACCCGCTCTTGAAGGTAGCATTACACTGATTGCTTTTTACTTTTTTTAATTTAATTGCTACACGCTGGCTTTGGATGGGGATTTAATCAGATTAGTGAAGATTAAAGTTCATACAGGCAATTTGAGCTGTCATCAGTGGGACAATGTTGTTTTTCAATATAAATTTCCGTATAAATGTCGCGTTTTGCTAAGATGCATCAATTTTAATGCGCTACTGGATTTACTGGAAAAGATCTTGGTAATTGTTTATACATGCATCAAATTCAATTTCTCTACCATTAAATTAATTGTGCCGAGACAGGAAAAAAGGAAGACGGGGTTGTGTGCTTTAGGATATATTAAAACTAGATCAAATTGAGTTTCCCTTTTAATTAATGTATGAGAATTGTAATTAAAAATGAAATGTTTAAGACTAAGCGAAATAAAATGTATTGTTTAAACGATTGGTTTTATAAAGCTTAAAATGTCTGATGGTGACTTTTAGCATCTTTGTATGAAAAATTTAATTAAGCCATTCTTTTGATGTAAGAAAAAGAAATGTCACAATATCAAGTTATTGCAAAATTTTGAGTGCTTATCTTGAAAGAATTACGTTGCTGTTGATTCACATGTTCCAAACCATAAAACGGAAGCTCGTTACTTTAACAAATGACAAAAGTTTCACTCAATGTCCAACTTTTATCATTACAACTGCAAACATCCTTATCATATTTTATAATTTTTTACATCAAATAAAATAGCAGTCTGCAAGATACGCAGTCACCTAAAATGGCAACGATAACATGGTATCTCTTATGCCGCAAACAGTCTTCTCTATATCGTTAATGATATCAATTTTGGTGAATTTTATATAAACATACTATGAAGATGCCTTGAGTTATTATTATTCTATGTCGTTACCACTTATATTTTGTTTATATCTGTCGCCGTTTTCATGTTAGATAATTTGAAAAGATCATGATATATACCGATTCAGAATATCAGTGCCCAGAACTCAAAATCTCCAGTAATTGTAACCATAAAACAGGTTTTAACAATTAGACAATTTAACTGTTTTAAAACACAAAAAGGTATCATCTTGTTGCAAACCATTAAAATATAAAATGGCTACATGTATGGCATAGCGTAAATGTTTAGATGTACCAACAACAATAAAATATTGAATTAGAACGGTACTCGAACTTGCCTTTATATATGCGCTGATGCATGGTTTCCTGAGAAGTAACAATGGGATTGTCATATATGGTTTTATTTGTCCTAGGTATTGTGTTATACGAGCTTAATTTGCGAAAGAAATTGCAAAAACATTTTTACTCAGTGAGCATGCTGGTATATTTAAATAGTCTGCCTAAACAAACTATTCAAAGTCTAGATTTATCTCTATTTGTATAATAATCTAGCATAACAGGGAATATGATACAATTATGAGACGTTTAACATTATATATCTTAATAATTTTCCATTCAGCTTTTCCCTTCTTGTTTAAAAATGCTGATAACAATATTTATTTCTTTAAAGCGTTACTGTTTTGTAAATTAGTAATTTTAATTCTTTTCATTGCCGTCATGTTTGAACTTATTCTTTTGTAGGTGTAGGTTTTACTAATAACGCACAATACAAAATAAATATATATTGGTAATCTTAACTTAGCAGAGAAACTATATAAGATAATAATTTCTTAAGTGGTTTTGATATGTATCTAGGTTAAATACTAGTAAATTGTTAAGAAAACATGTAAAACGGATGTACAGATATAAAGATTATGCATACTATTGCGTGTTGATCAATCTTTAGACATTTTATTAAAACCTTTGAAAACTTGCCAACTGTACTATCTTCTTGTAGGTAGATTTACGGCTGTTACAGTGTGAACTTTGAAGAAACATAATCCTGCAGCAACGGGTAAACTCCTGATTTTATCTGTGTTGGTGTAATTGAAGCGATGAAAGTTAAATAATTAAGGTAAAAAAGTAATGTCCCTAAAATACCAGCATGTCAAGTAATGTACGTAAAATACCAGCATGTCAAGCAAACAAAAGCATATACCATCATTGTTGATTCTGCAAAATAATTGCGAATGTTTGTTTCAGATCATAAAAAGAAACGTTTATTTTAAAAAATAACCATTATAATAATAACTTAACAAGACAATATATTTTGAGACATGATTCTTTGTTGTCAACAAACTTCCACGGCTTTCCATCCGCGCCAATACAAGACATATTAAGTGTTATTGATACAAGTCATATCGTTTGTCAATACACAACCTGAAACAGCTCATGGATAACTCAGCGAGCTGTGCTTAGTGTTATCACGGAGGTCTTTTATTTGTTTGAAAACTTCAGTTGACATATGAAATAAGATTCAGTCATACGACAACGTTAAGTCTGTTAGACAATACAATTCATGTTTAAGTTACGGGTCGAGACAATTATTTTGAGTAAATAAAAGTGAATAGTTGCAGTTAGATTACAGTGGCCTTTCAACATCAGATTTGATTTTGGAATAGTCATACATAGCTAGATCTGACATAATTACAAACGTTAATATTGTTTAACTTATAAATGAAACTCTAATACACTAATACTAATTAAAACGGTTAATAACAACAGAAAATATACTCGTATAAGTATTTGCTGATAGATGCTTAAATATTAGTAAAGATGTTAAATTTAGACGCATAAACTATGTAACTTCTTAAGTTGAAACATTGACCAATGCAACTTACATATCTGAAATAAGATTTCTCAATTTTCATAAAGTCGATTATCAGCTTGTTTGGCCAGTTTTAATACAGAGCCGTTTCAAACTAAATCTTAACCTTCAGCTATCGACAAGCTTGTACGTGTTTCGTTGAAAGCTCTGACATGTGATATTGGATTTGTAAGTATTAATGTCCCGGTTCTGTTTATGGCTTCTGGTTCTCTTTTATTATTTCATTACCCATGTGAAGATTTATATAAATGTACATTTCAGAAAAAAAATCTCTTTGTCTCCGCGGTTCTTCAGTTTCGGAAGACAGTTTATTGAATCCGTAACATTATAAATAGGACCTCTTAGTTATTTATACAGGAGTCCAATTCATTGTTTTGCCATTAGAAACGATGGTTTCATTGTTCCCCAAAAAAGTGTTTATATGCCCTTTTGTCCCCATTTATTTATCTGCGGTGCGGAAGGAAATTAAGCGCCAATATTGTTTCCGTTCCGTGGTATTAAATCAGGCTTGGCGATCGCAATTGCTGGGCTAGAAATGAAAGTAGATATTTTTTCAATATATGTACCATACCACTAAAAAACAGTGTTAAAAAGCTGGGAATCAAATCGTTTTATGAAGACGTAAATTATTTAAACCAAAATGACGGCAGACTGTGTGAAGCAAAATATAAAAGTACATGTATTAAAAATATACTTATTACCTGTTGTTGTTTTTTGTAAATCGCCAAGAATGTTTTTTTTCTATATGTTGTTATATTTAAATTCTTATTTCAAATCAAAATATTAATACCAAGAAGTTCATAATGATAATTCATATTTCACGAAGTGAATTTCCAGATTTGGGATTGTATACATACAGTATGACTTTTTTAAATCATATTAAAATTTACCTGTCGACCCGTGCAACCTGAAATGTGTGCATTTTTTATACGTTCTAATCACATATGAACGTGTGTAAAAACTACAGAACAATACGAATAAGAATATATGACAAAGTCCTATGAGCATTGCAACATATACCAAACTCCGATAAGGCACAGAACAAAGGCATTTCACATGCAAGCCAAGCGAAAAGTAAGAACAAATTTGTGATGTGTCATTTAACAAAAAGAGCAAACCCGACAGTTACCGCCTTGGAACGGTCAGTCGGCAATACGGACCGACTGGAAAGTAAAGAAATATACACACAAAATAATACGCATTTTCGAAAATAAAAATGTTATGTTACTCTAATATCGATATAAAACATAACCTAGGAAACGGTGTATTATGGAGAGCGCTGCTGTCACCTGTCCCTTTAGTCTTTAGCTCTCAGGGTTATTTTTCAGTATTTTGATTTGACTGTTTTACTGTTTACATTAATGTCAATAAAGAAGATCTGTTTTGTTTATATTGCAGTGTTATTCTTCAAGAGAATGCTGAAATATGTTTTGCTAACAGCTCAAGAAACACATTCGTTTTCTGCCCAGCTCATATGCTAGAAACATATCTGTTAATACAATATTAAATTTATAGCCTTTTCTCCAAATATATCGCAAAGTGAAGATTAAAATATAATTAAACTATAGTTGTTTGCGATAGAATAAAATTACTTATAGACATAAATAATAAATAATTTTAGCAAAATGATCAGAATTATGACAGTTATGCAATTGGAAGTAAATCTTACTTTCCCCAGTTAGATGCAAGGGGTTTCCCAATACAATTTAATATAATCTATATAAATGTATGCAAAATCTTAAAAGTGAACCATTGGAAGACGGTTTCACTTGCATTTAATCACTTTAAGTAACTAAATAAAAAAAGACTTAAGTTACAAGCTAGGAGCTCCTTCCTACACACATTATTATCATTGAACAGTATTAAACCTAATTAAAATGAAACTTTAAATTACAACTTGCCGACTGGTTTAGTTTTCTGTGTTCCAATTCTCGTCTCTGTGTTTTGCCATTTATACATTTTCTGTCTGCTGTCTAAAAGAAGTTAAAAGTTTAAACATTCGTGCAAATTCCTTTAGAATGTTTAATTATTTTCTTGTTCATCGAGAATATTTCATGTTTAATCATACTAGTTAAACGTACGGTGTCGTGTTTGTGGTGCTTGCGTTAGCATTTGGTTTTATTATGAATCTTGATCAAAAATACGCACTGGATTTCCGTACACCATTCTTTCAACTATTTAGTGTAAAACAATACTAATAATTTAGTATTCTAAGTGTGAAGTAGGTTTCAAGTGGCGAGATAACGAAATTATTCGACGACATCCGTTCGCATATTTTAATGAAGTAGCATGAATACCAAACAAAGTGTAAGACAATCCTTTAAATTTATGAAAATGATGATTGCAAGACATTTAATACAGTACACTGTAAATTATTTAACGCTTATAAGTTATAAGAAGATGTACACAGAATATAGTAAAATGTTCAGGTACAACTCTCACAAACACAACATACACGAAACCAACTATATGACGCTTTGTGGCAAGTACATGACAAAGTGTTCTCGTGAAGTAATGTTTCTGAAACCTTATATCCAAAACTTTAGTTAAATAATGCAAATAGATTACGCGAAAGTGACATCTTTAGATGCTGATTGAAGAACCACGGATAATATTGGTACAATAGTTTGTGTTTTATTTAGATTGTCACGATTTAATCAATCACAAATGCAATTGTGCTGTCAGCTGGGTATCGGAAAATTCATATAATTCTCATCTAATAACATAGGTTAAATTTGTGTGTTATACAAACACAGAGGTTTCTTTCCCGATTTCCAAACGACATTCAAATCAGTTGGGAGTTGTACTCTGCTTTTATTTATTAATTATTTTTCTGATTATTATTTTAATATTATTTAGGTATGTATTCCTTAGGTACATTATATATTACTAAAAAAGTCTAATTTTACAATTTTAGTGGTGGTGCTTTGTTTTATGCTCTACATTGCTTAATTTGAAGAAGTGTGTCAATTTATTGTAATCGTCTGAATTACGAAAAAACATATGTATTCAGAATACCCATAACGTAATTTCATTTTCAAACAAATAAATATTAGGAAAAATGTGTTCTTTAACTAAAAGTTTAACAGGTATAGAAAGGCAACATATCTTACACCATGGACGCTGTTTTAAGAAATATATTTTATGTATGGTATCTAAAGCGTACGTGTTAACATTTATATGTCCTTAAAACAATTGTAGGGTAAATCTTATGAAAATGAAAGTGATGCAGATTAATTATGATCCAATGCATTTTCTTGCGCTCACTTATTTTAATATGAATATATCGTTTAGTCGATTGTGATGACATTACTCTTACCTCGTTATCTATGTTTTCAGGTCTGCTAAACGCATGCTTGCCCGTAAAAAGCACAATTATAAAAGTCATACTTTAAAATATATGCATGATTTTATGAATTTATGAATAATATAAATCTTGCAACCATATCCGATTAGAACACTTTCTTACATATCAGTTTCTGTAAGTTTGCTTAGAATTTCTAATTAAAAAAGGAAACTACAACTAAAACATGCCCTGGTATGTTATTTCTTTATCTATAAAATAGCTTTCTATTTCAAAGTAAAGCTTTCTCTAGATACTATATTTTCTAACATTCCTATCTTACTTAGTCGGGAAAAAAACTCGATCTGTTCATGTATATCCTACATTTACAATAAATAAAATTCAAAGTACGTTGACCACAAAAGATCAAAAGCCCAAAAGTCGGAGCACAATTCTGAGCAAAAAAGTGTTGAACGGCCGGCTCCTGAGCATTTATACTTTAGCGGTGGTCATAAGAGTATGTTTGACATTATTTAATTTGTAAGTATCAAAAATATATTTGAGGACATACACACATTTGGAACTACAACAAGCGACAAGTTTAAATGCACTCGTTTTTGGCGTATTGTAAGAAATAAAAGTAAACATTTAAGGCGAATATCTGCATTGAACAGCAGTTATTATTGTTTAGTGTCTATGTCATCTCAAGAGACTTTCATGATAGTAATTCTTAAACTAAGAAAGAAGCATAGACCAAGTTATTGATCATGCACTTTAATGTTTCGTATCATCCGTGTCATTTGCAACTCAAGACTTTGCACTAAAGATGTGATAAAATTTGATGTTAAGTTTAAGCTCTTAAGTGAAAATAACAATTATTTTAAGCTTGTAAAATACTATATTATTTATGACTTTGAGAGAACAAAACATTTCCAAATGAATATAAAATTTGAAAATATTTTCTTTATAGTTGCATATAATAATAAAATGCGAAGAACAATCGCTATAAACGTACGTGACCATGTTATAGGCATGAAGGAAAAATAATAAATAACAAATGCGTGATGAGTTATTTCACACAAAGAGCAAACCCAACAGTTACTGCTTTGAAACGGTCAGTCGGTTTTACAGAGCTCTTACCTCGCACTTCCTGATGTTTATATGATGTAGTTCGCATAAAACAAAAGAACTTGGTGAATTAATTATGTTCTTTTTTTAAGACTTAAATGCATTCACTATCACAGTTATTGGCATATTCTTATTAATTATTGAATCAAATGTGAAACAGGAAATCAGTATCACTTTGTATTCATACAGAGCAGGAAGGATCTGTGACAGACCAGAGGCAGATTTTATTGAACTAACAAATCATTAACTAATCACGACTCTTCTTTAATTGCTTACAAAACACCATTTTTGTAGTATATTAAGAGATTTTAACACGACAATTGATATTGGATATAGATAACATCACTTCATATTGGGCATTGTAATATAATATAAATACGAGATATTTAAGTAAATATTTCACATTTTTAAATATTTCAATGACCATATTGTGATTTTGGATGTGTATCGAATAGTTTGTATTCAATTATATCAAATTGATGTAAAATACATTCGTTTAAGTGTCGAGCATTATCATAATTATTTGATATTAGATTTATAACGGCAATGATTAAGACAAAAGTTTCTATATGTGTCCACATAGTCATAGCTGTGTCTACTCCTTAAATAACCATCAACGCTTGCAAGAGTAGAAAAGATAGGTCACACGAAGAGAAGTATTATGTATACATGTATTAATATATATGCATACATGAATTAAATAAGAGTTTCGACCCTCGTTGTTTAGTTTGCACGTCGCCTTCTGGTCGCGACAATCCAGGATCAGGTTATGTTTATGTTAGCGTGTTGTTGTTGTTTGCTATTGTTGATGTTTTTGTTGTTGTGTTTTGTTGTTGTGTTTTGTTTTGTTTTGTGTTGTTGTTGTTGTTTTTAAATTATTGTTTGTGTACTTTTCATTTTGTTTCCTTATAAAATGCTTAAAAGCAATTTGTTTTCCCTAAAAATATTTTCATTGATGACAAACGCTATAGAAATGTTGGCACAATGGACCAAAATATTACTTTTAAAGCTAACATCCTGTGAGTGATGTATGCTTAAACGTTTCAGTAGGAATAATTCATATTAGTTTAAAGCAGACATATTACAGCCTTCGTTCATCGCATGATGAAAGCTTACACAGATGTTGTCGTTTGACATTTAAATACTGGGCATCAGCAAGCGAGTTTCTCTTCAACAAGTTTGATTGTCAAGGAAAAGTAATTAACCTAATGCAATGAGACGGTGCATTATGAATGTTCAATCTAGCGTCTGTTTCTCGCACATTTTGCTCCGCCTACCCAAATCAAAAATATTTCAAAGATTTCCAACGTTACTACCGCTTTGTCTGTCCGTCCGTTCGGTCGTTCGTCCGTCCGTTTGTTCCTTTATCCGTCCGGTATAATTGTGTCTATCATAGGTAGATAGATCTCATTGAGGAGGAGTGCAGAGTACAAGAACCATAACTATGTTTAGCGCAATCATCGAGCTATCGCCCTTTGTTATTTTAATACTTAATTTTTTTCCTGAGCATAACACAAAAACTGTAGGAGTTATCAACATGAAAGTTCAAAGGTAGATAGATCTCAATGAGGAGAAGTGCAATGTACAAGACCTCTTTTGCATAATTAAGGAGTTATTGCCCTTTGTTATATTTCATACTAATTTATTGTTAGAAGCATTTTTCATAAACCAGAATAAACCAGAGTAGGTGTCTTCATAAGAAAGAACTGCAGTTTTGAACAAAAGCAAAGAGATGTAGGTAAACGGTAAAATTGAAGCTGGAACATAGATCCCAAGCTCTGCATATTAATGTGGAAGATAAAATTGAATTTTAGCAAACAATGTTTATTCTGTAGAGCTGTCTTATTTAGTTTTCAATATTTTTGTTTTTGTGCTAACCTTAGTTTTTTGACGTTTAGGTTGAAAAAACTTGTTTAACTAGCGTTTATTCGGGGAGCATCCATCGGTTCTATCGTTTCTCTTGTCTGACAAAGCGACTCACAAATGATATAACAACAAGCAATAGAACAGCTCTTTCACGCCAATATTGCATATCAAAATTAACCTCTAGCTAACAGCTGTTACAATTTCATAGCAGTACAAACAAATGAATGGCGTTTTGCCTCTCACCATAATTTAATAGCGAAGACGTAACATAGTACCGCCTAATGTAGAACGTTTAATCTGAGCCAGCATACGATTGACAATACCCGCAGGATTATAAACCACTGTAATTAGGTTTTAAATTAAACAGTACGTGCTATGTAATGAGGAAAAACGTGACTTAGGTTTTGTTATTAAAACTCTATATCAGGTATAAGCATAAACGAGTCACAGCAGGTGTTTATAGTTGGAATAAATAAATGCAATTAAATTAATGATTATATTTCTGTTTGTATGCCTAAACATTCAGCATTGATATCCTTAACAAACAAGAGCAACATCTTTGTTTCGTCCTTGTACGGAAATTAAATCAATACTCTGTTATTCTGGACGTAGTAAACGAGATAGTAGATTTATGTACTCTTCAGCTTCTAAGATTATCATTTCAGACAAATACCAGCATGTCTTTCAGTATATAAGCGAAATTTACGAGGTGTTTCTTTTTAATTGAGAGAAATCTTGACAAGAATCATATTTAAAAGAGGTGTGTGGAGTTGGTGAGAATTTAATTAACCTTTTTTCCAGGAAAAAATTGAAAGAACAGAAATACAATAAAACTTTTACCCAGAGTTGTTACGCCAACTGCAGTTTTTAAGAATTCACTTGCTTCTTGGACATTTTACACTGGCGTGTCGTTTTCTCAGCATTTACAACTAGCTTAACCATTAAAAACTTAAAACAATGTACTGTGTAGCTTGATTGTCGATTTATACGTAAGATAGTGAAGAATGTGTCTTGACGTAGTGTTTTGTGGTATTTGACATGGGATACATTTAAGGTGAAGGGTGTATAGCAACAAGTAATGCTGTGTATGCACTATAGACTACAAAACACAACTGTCGGGAACTGGGTTTGAATTTTTATTATTTTAATACCACAATTTCGGGACTTTACATAGACGAGACGGTTAATGGTGTTGGCTGGATTTTTTACAAATAGAAGTCACTTTGAAACTCATTCGGGCAGACTCTGTAATGTAAATAAGAAAAACGTCCTTTAATAATTATCACAGATATTTAAATCTGAACTCGCTCTAAACAAAGATATACAGAGTAAATGCAAAAGTGATATAAAAACAAAAGAATGCCAAAGGTAGACAGATTTGAAAAATAGGTTTCATGTCCCGTTCAGCTCAATTATTGCAATTCATATGGCTGGCAAAGTTTTAGCCAAGCAACTAAAAGTCTTGCGTTTTCAATATCTCAATATAACTTTACTTTAGACTCAAACCTACAGGTTTGTATTTGCTATTACAGCCATAATTATTATTACATATACAGCCAAACCTGACCATGCGACCACCTTCTTCAAAGCCGCCCGCGTATATTCGTTCTTTAATTGTCATGTAATAAACGACCACCTGTTTTCTGCACCCAGCGACCACATAACAACGTGTCAAACATACCTTACTGTGACCCCAATAGACGACCATTTAAAGATCAGCACCAATCAGATAGAACGAATTATTGACACACTTGAACGAAGTGTCGCTTTCTCTTCACACCTTTTAACTTAACCAGATTTGCTCTTATTTAGGACTCTACTCATTGAAAGCACTTCTGTACTCAAGGTAAAGCAGGAATGTTGATGTAATTTCAACTAAGAAAACAAACACACACACACCAGGATGCGAAAACTTTGCCGTCACTGAAAAGATAAAGATTATGGCTAAATTTGTGTTAATGAAGTCCAAATAGATGACCGGAAGTGCAATGCAAACTAGATTTTTTGCCTATGTGTTTGTTATACTTAACTGAGTCTCGTAGATCGAATTGTGTTAATAAGGTAACTTGATGTTTATTACAAACGTTAGCTAGACCTTATTGTTTTTAAACTATCTACCAACCATGGATTCCCCGGCTTGGGATGTCGACAAAGTAACTGATTATGTTCGCCTTACGAACTATTTGTTTCGTAAATTAATTGTTCTTTGTATGTTGTTGTTATTGTTTTAATTTATGTCACATTTTATTTATTAATAAAAGCATAGACTGTGAATATAATTATATTTTTGCATATAAACTATTGTTTTCAATCGTGTGAATCGAATGCATGTCAGTTAAAATTAGTTTCTATCATCATCCTCATCCTAATCATCATCATCATCATCATCATCATCATCATCATCATCATCATCATCATTTCATCATCATCATCATCATCATCATCATCATCATCATCATCATCATCATCATCATTAACATCACCATCTTCATTTCATCATGATAATAGAAGTAAATATCTGCACATTTAAGTTGTGGTTCTCATAATAAATGATCATGTTGCATTAAGAGACCACCTGTCTTAAGAGGCCGGTTAAGTTCATGCCGAGAGTGGTCTTTTAATATAGGCTTGACTGTATAAAATCAACACATTTATCCAGAAGGACTGATCAACAGCATTCTTTTTTTACAACAATCTTATTCTTTTTTCTTTATAATAGTTAAATAAGAAAAGATCTTATAAGAATTACATACATTTTAACTACCTCTAGACAAAGGCAAACAGGGAAAATGTAAAAGTGTCAAAGAACACAGAGATGATATATGACACACAAGAAGAAAAACCAGAAGTATATACCGACAAAATAACTAGTAATATTATAAAATAACAACGTGTGTACAATATGTACAGTAGATAACAGCATCGGCAACCTAGAATTACCAAATTAGAGATCAGTTTGAAATAAAACAGCCCAAGCGATGGCGTATAACAAGAACAATTTACTGACGTCATAAAACAATGCAATGGCGTCATACGTCAGAAGTGTCCAAAATAACATTTAAAAATACACACAAAATCACCGAATTTTAGGAAACAACCCAAACCAAGAAAACAAAATTTAGTATTGTGGGGGGTTAATAAGTAATGAATTGGAAATTATACTTTCTAAAATACCGCAATTAGATGATTACTTTATGATATCTATAACATCATCGCTTAAAAGCGTTTGCTGTCGTATTCATGGTTTTAGTAAATATGTATATATATGTTAATGTCTCTTGTTTATTGCTTTTACAATGTCATTCATAAACGCAGATAACAAATAGAATCTTCAGTAGATATAACCTAACTTGATAAGGGTAATAAAACAAAACATATAAAAGCAAAACGAAATGGATCACTAATTATCTTTAGAATTTGATAATTTTTGTTTAGATTCGAAAAACACAATCTTTAATTCCTATTAGAATTGAATTTTAAACGACTTTTGTCCCGCTCTAGAAAATAAAATTACACGGATTATTTGTTAATAAATTATCACACTCTGGTTTCAAAGAAGGCTAATTAGGATATGTGATGATAAATGTCACGATCTGATGCAACATACAGGCCATTTGGGCTGTCTTCCTAAACAAAGATAAATTTCTACAAACCTTTTAGAAACTAGTAAGAACAAATGTTGTTTTACGCTCAAATGCATCAATTTTGACATGCTGTTTCCTCTACTCGGAAACAAATAAACGACTCTCTGTTGATGTTTATACTAACAATAAATTTAATTTCTCAACCATAAGATTTACTGCAAAGGAAGAAAACAATATATTCAAGCTGTTGTGTTTCAGAGTAAATTAACTAATGATTTTCTTATTCTGCTAGTGTACATGTGAGAGATATTTTAATACTAAATGAAAAAGTAATCCTAATTGTTACACGTTAAGTTGCTTGCGACTCAGCTTGGTAAAGAAAAGTTAATTGCGCTTATATGATAAATAGACCTATCATAATTTATTAGAAATTAACACCAACTGTTTTTGTCCTGCAACAACTGAAGAATTTTGCTTCAGGTGCTTACAAAGTTAATATAATAAACATGCCAGATATTGTCAATTCCGCAAAAAGAACATTTTCTATTTTAAGAATAAAGGTGTTTTTGATTAATGTGCTCAAGCTTCAGAACGGGATAACTCTTCTTATCTTAAAGGAATGGGATGGGATTTGCCGGCATTTTTGCCGATACTGCGTAGCGACGTTTCTATCAATAAAGCACAGGGGCACTTATGAGGTGCCCAGGGACTGAACCCGGCCTGTCCATTATACTGACACCGAAGAGTCAGGCGTAATGTTGTCCCCTTAGCCTCGGGCGTTAGGAGGGAAGCCACTACTACCAACTTTAAAGTCTTTGGTTTGACCCGGTCGGGGTTTGAACCCACGATCTCCCGATCCGCAAGCCGACGCTCTACCACCAGAGCTGTTGCGGCCAGTTCTTATCTTATTAATGATTGTCTCCATCGATATTGCAACCATCCTTTTTAAACTAGCAAGTATTTATATCAATGTGTCATTGACATGAAAGAAACGAGCACTCTGCTAAATTTAACTCCATCCAAAATCGAACCACAATCGAATGTCATAACATCTTAAACAATTACATATTACAATTTTATGAGCTAATATTTTTATAGACTGTAAATTTGGTTTAAAATAATAAGTAATACATATTTGTTATTTAATACCCTCTTTTATTTTTCCATAGTATTAATGTTGGTTTACGTGATTTTTTAAGATTTTGCTCATTAAAAAACATAAAACCTCACCTTGTTTCGATGTGTTGTTGTTGTTAGTGTGAATGTGTGTGTGTGTGTTTGTCTGTGTCTGTGTCTCTCTGTGTGTATCTGTGTCTCTCTGTGTGTGTGAGAGTGTGTGTGTATGTGTGTGTGTATGTGTGTGTGTGTGTGTGTGTGTATTGTGTGAGTGTATGTGTGTGTGTGTGGTGTGTGTGTGTGTGTGTGGAGTGTTGTGTGTGTGTGTGTGTCTGTGTGTGAGAGTGGTGTGTATGTGTGTGTTTATGTGTGGTGTGTGTGTGATTGTGTGAGTGTAGTGTGTGTGTGTGTCTGTGGGTAGGGTTGTGTGTGTGTGTGTGTGTGTGGGTGTGTATGTGTGAGTGTATGTGTGTGTATGTGTGTGTGGTGTGTATGTGTGTGTTGTGGTGTGTGTATTGTGTGAGTGTATGTGTGTGTGTGTATGTGTGTGTGTGTGTGTGTATTGTGTGAGTGTATGTGTGTGGTGTGTTGTGTGTGTATTGTGTGTGTGTGGGTGTGTGGTGTGTGTGTGTATTGTGTGAGTGTATGTGTGTGTGTATGTGTCTGTGTGTGTATTGTGTGTGTATGTATGTGTGTGTGTATGTGTGTGTGTGTGTGTGTGTATTGTGTGAGTGTATGTGTGTGTGTGTGTCTGTGTGTGTATTGTGTGTGTGTGTGTATTGTGTGAGTGTATGTGTGTGTGTGTGTATGCGTGTGTGAGAGTGTGTGTGTATGTGTGTGTGTATGTGTGTGTGTGTGTGTGTGTGTGTATTGTGTGAGTGTATGTGTGTGTGTGTGTCTGTGTGTGTATTGTGTGTGTGTGTGTATTGTGTGTGTGTGTGTGTGTGTGTGTGTGTGTGTGTGTCTGTGTGTCTGTGTCTGTGTCTGTGTCTCGCTGTGTGTGTCTGTGTATTGCTGTGTGTGTGTGACTGTGTCTGTGTCTGTGTGTGTGTCTCTCTGTGGGTTTTGTTTTTCTTTACTCTCATTTGCTGAGCTTATTTAAGCTTCAACCAAGAGTATACGACGAAGTTAAACTTCTTTATCATGATACATATATAAGTGTTAAATGTGTAATGTGTAACAACTTTTTTTCCAAGTTAAGTTTCCAATGTCACATCAGGCCATAACATTGCTTGTGTGAATACTGTCAGAAAATTAATGTTTGTTTCACATCATGAACGACATAAGAAACAAATATACAAATCACTGAATGTTCATTCACTTGAAATCTCGGAATCGTTTTAGGTTTAAGTGTGGCCATCACTTGTCGTTGATTTTTGATAAATGTAACATAAAATCATTGCACTTTATTTATTTTTCAATATATATAAATCATAAAAAAATGAAAAGACGTTCCATTTAATTTCGAAATTGTCAAGATATCGAAGTTTTCGATACTTTGTCATTTCTAAATTTCTAAATGCTGGCGGCATACAATTTTTAGAATACGTTATATTTTGATAAATATAACAAAATCATTGCACTTAATTTATTTTTCTAAAATTATCGTTTTGCTGAATGCCTCAATGGTCACCAACCGTTTTCATTTTATAAACCTAAGAATGTGATCAATAATTTTAAGTTTAATAATTTTGCGCAGGAAATCATAAGAGATGGGTGCAAATTTTTTGTCCGTCGTTCATCATTGATTGTGTTAACGAAATGTATGCTTATTGCAACTTTAATTTCCCAAAAACATATTTGATGTTTATAGGAACGATTGATGTTGTGCATGTGAGTTTTAATTTATCCTTATGACGTCATTGTAGGACCGCATTTGTCTTTAGGCATTTACTAAAATTGTAACTCATATGAATTTCATCAAGTGTATATGAAGGTCTTTATTAATTTAAGATTTCCCTACTTCAAGAAGAGTTTGATCAACCCCTTTCAGAAAAAGTATGCTATAGTTAATTTTCTTTAGATATATAACGGTTTTGATGTCATTACGTCAGCGTTTTACGATTGACGTCGGCAGTTTACATAGACGTTTACGTCAATTTCTGTACAGGTATGACAACGTCTGCGTTGTATCAAATGGAATAACCGACATTTTCCCTTGGAGTTTCGATGAATCGGACCGAACATAGTTTTGAAATGAAAAACATAAAAAGTGTATATAACAAAATATACAAATGGACAAAGAGAATCTATTCTGTTGGTATATTTTAATAATTAGTCAATCATAAAACTTGTTTTCTAAACATTTCATCTCGTTGGAAATAGATTTTAAGCTGCATATTATTATGATATAAGTATAAGGTTTACTTTACATACGCTAAATTTGATATTAATAAAACAATTTTTAATTTCTTCAAAATATTATTGATTAAAATTTACATCTAATAAGTCTCACATATAACACCGCAAACAGTAAAAAGGTTTTTATCTTAGCCAATTTGATTGTTGTTGATTGAAAAATCTTCCAGCTTACCTACTGCGTGACCCTTGGTTCTACCAGGACTTTTGTCTTCTATGTATTTCAAAACCAAAACAATTGTAGTTAAAAATAAACAAGTAAACAAGTAAATAGAAAAAAAGATCCTATCAAAATTTCCACAGATATCTAAATTTTATATACCAGTAGACAAAGGCAAACCTAAGTCGAAGGTTTGTCAAAAAGAAAATATACGTAACAATCCTGATAGGATGAATTAGATGACAACATAGATCACATGCACGGGGAGATTTTTAACGACCGCCACACTGCACAAGTAACACAGTTGTGATTATGAATAGGTAAACAGGAAAAGGTCCTATCTTACAAGTGGACTAAGCTTAAGTTAGTATTTATAGCATTGGAACTCATCCGAAATAGTACCGCTTACAGGTAATTTTTTATTATATTTTAAATAATTCCAAATACAAACAACATTATCTGTTTGGTAAATTCTAAACCCCGATCGAAGATCACTATAGGTTTGTCTACTGACAGTTCCAAGGCGGACATTGGTGACTTTTTATTTCTCTGTGCAATGGTTATAATGTTTCTTTGTACTTTTTACTTTAGCTTACATATGGAACGAAATCTACATATGCGAAATGTTTATTGTAATGTGTTTAAATCATGTAAACTATGTAGATTTTAGGATCCCTTTACATTTCCTTTTAGCTGAATAAAAACTGTATTAAATATTTCTATTTAAGGACATCACAGATACAGTATATTAGTCCTTTTATTAGCCTTTATAGCACTCCTATATTATCTAAACACGATGTACATTTATGTGTTTATAAGTCGAGAGAACTGACAAATATTTTAAAAGAGTTCTTGTTAGATATGTTCGTTTGTATCAAAAATTAATTGCAAACAACTTTTTCAATATTCCGTAAGTTCGACAATCGCATACAAATGTTCTCAAAATAAGTAATTTAAAGTAGGAACTTAACCTGGAAATCAAACGCAGAATATGGCATCTAGGCATTATTTATTATAAAACAATGGTTTTCTTCCCTTGAATATATTTTTTTTTATTTTGCGGAGAAACAAGTGCTCGGGGATACTGAAATAACCTGAAAATTTAAAAATGTTATTCAAGTAAAATATGTAACATATACATATATTTATGTGTGTGTGTGGGGGGGGGGGGTGTTGTGTGTACTTTTAATGTTACAGTCACAATAAGATAAGTTATAAATTCTCTCACACAAAGTTATTATTTTCTTTCCATAATATTTAATACTTTATGATTTATATACCTTTCTTATTTTATATGGAATATTTCGACATGTTGCGAACCTGTAAATGCTTTTCCTTGTATATATTTGACATTACACTATCACCATGGTAGCAAAGAGAACAATTGGTGTTGAAAATGCACTAACCGGAAATGCGTGTACATAAACTATCAAAGTTCGAGTTATAAATGTGACATTGATAGTGAACGTGTACTATTAAAAGTACTTTTCTAGATTCGGCTTTGGACATCAAGAACAAAAGTGCATTCATATGCATTATCAGTAACAGGAAAAGTATAGACTGGAATAAGAGAGGGACAAAGTATCCTGTCGAAACTTTTATTTAAATTACAATTGTTTATGACCATAACCAATAAAAAATAAAGTTAAACAATATATAAATCCAATTTAAATTATTTAAATTTTTATAAATAAATTATTAAACATATGTTTTCGATCTTTTATTTTTGCATGGAAATCTAAAGTGAGCTTCAAGCATGCGACAGCTTTTAGGTTTTGGTTCAAAATACATGAGCCATGTTTACAATTCGGATCGAAATAATTGTTAATTAGTTTTACGTAGATAACGACGAACACATTGTCTTTAGCCCTTCTTCGGCATTGAAATAATCCTATATAAGAATATATGACAAAGTCCTATGAGTTTTTTATGATTGTCTTGTTGCTAGTAGGAAAGGTGTTTCATAAAACAGACATTGAACATAGTTTTTATGTGTTTCTGCTATATGGACAACTGTATTTTTGTCAAATCAGCATAACTTTACGAGTTTTCCTTCAAAAACGTTTTGAATATAGAATGACATTTAACCGCGTGACCATCGAAATGCTAATAACTTTACACTACAATTCAGTTGTTTTATTGAAATTCGAAGTATTAGGTTTCTTTTGGAGTTTCGTGTTTTATAGATTTCAATATACTTATACAAGTTTCAAATTCTAATTGGTTTAACATTAGAAGCGATGATACCTTCGAGTCGAATCTCTACATTTTATATGTCACGCAGAATGAATGCTATAGTCAATTTAATTTTCCGTTCTGAATTACTACATCACATATTTCGATCTCAATTGATCGCTCCGACATTGCACAGGGTATAACTTATTTTGTCCATTGAAGGAATCGTTAACATTGAGAAAATGAGGAAAATGATCTCGACTAATAAAAAGTTGTGAATCAAAGCCTTTGAAAATCCATAGAGAAGTGTACTTCGTTTAAATTATAATCTTGTTGTAAATACTCTTAAAACACTTATGGTATGGCTTTGTTACTTGTCTGAAATATTAACGATCCTCTTTGATATACAACATCTATATACTAATTTTTCATTGGTAAAATAATTATATACTATTTGTACTTTTCCGACCTTATAATGCCCTTTCTTTTAAAGAATATACGTATACAGCTGATTTAATATAAATATATGTGGAATTATAATCATTACCCAAATATCTAATGTAATATATTTCATGTAATATGACTGATATCTAAATATTTAGTCCTAATTAGTTGTGAGATCGATTTCCAAAAGCTGCGTCATTTATTTTGAAAATTAGACAGGGCATACGTTATAAGAAGTCAAGCTTTTTGTATTGACTTTACGACTAAAGACACATACGTTGATATTATTTCTCTGTTTATATTAATCTTCCGAAATGTGTAATATCAGGAATTGTTCGTTTAAAATTTGCAAATGTAAAAATATGTACTTCTGACGTAACTCGCACATTTAGTGTAGTTGTCCACAAGTCGCTGCTCGGCCACTTTAGCGTTAGTATTCTCTTTTTATACTTGATTTGTGTGATCTTTGCGACTAGATAAACCGTGGCGAAATAAAGCGTAAGAAACAAATTTAATAGCCCCAGCAGAAAGTAAATATGCAAGTAAAAGTTTAATGTCATTATTTTCGTCTTATCCAGTACTTAATTTTTTACAGCCTGTAAGTGTCCTTGAGACTTAAAAGTCGATTTATTTATTATTATTTTTGATCCTATTGCACTTTCCGATAACTAAGTTGTCTGCCCTTGAGAACCGTCTAAATGTGCATGTACACACGCGCTGATTTACTTATTCATATCCAAGGAGGTGAAATTCTATTTTCCAGAAGGAATAATAAACCGTTCAGAGTCCCTCTTCGTCTTCTTTAGATTCATAATTGTCAGTAATAGCTAGATTGTGAGCGCAGATAATTCACTCGATTATAGCTCACTTTTCCATCCGGACACATTCACTCTACAATTTCTAAGAACTTTTTAAAATCTGTAAGCTTGAAATGGTCAAATTCTTTGTTGTATACACGCGCTTCTTTATCGTTTTCCACCATCTATTTTTAATTAGTTAGTCCTCAGAGGGTAAGCGGTGAGTAGCCTCTTTTTGAAATCAGGGGACATAACTGAGTTATCGGAAAGTGCAATAGGTAAGCCAATATGCCTAAAACTCTTTCATTTTTCTAGAAAATTGAATAAAATCAATCAATCCATGCTTGTTTAAGAGTTTCTTGTATTTATTCAAATTTAATTAATCTGACGTAGTCATATCTTATAAAGAAAATGCGAAACTTCCATTGCATCAATCTCGGCTGCGCTGGCCTAAAGTACATTTAAAAAAATTACAAATTGTAAACCAATGGAATGTTAAGGATAATATTTTACCACTTTCCATTTTCAGTATCAATATGCGTGAAATTCCGTGTCTTTGTATTTTCTTGAACCTTCTATTCAGTCTCTTAGCAATAATGTAAGGTGATAGCCAAGGATATGTAAATAAAGTGATTCACAATCTACATTTCGAAATGCCATCTCCAAGTCAGAAGTCATGACCCTATCTTACAACAATTTCATCCGCCGCAATAAACAAACTCCTAAACGGGCTAAACGAATGAAATTTGAGAGATTTTCATATTTTAATTGTGAAATATCGTTATAGTTCTTCGGTTAAAGTTCAAGAAGGAATGTTAATATTTTAAAAATAAATTGATTTTACTACAATTGAATCATATAGTGTCCTGAAGTGTGATCGCTATTGTCACGTGTTTTTCAAGAAGCCAGTGTGTATTTTAGCATAAAGAGACGTGACCGTTATGGTGACACAATGCGTTAATGTACTTTCAGAGATGGTTAATGTCTAATCCATTAAATGTACCTTTAGCATAGAGAGAGAGATCAGATTATTTTTCTTTCAGAGTGGCAATAGTGTGTTTACTGATTTAAACAGAGATATCAATTACTTAGAGCATCAACATTTTGTTCTGCACAAATACAAATGGAACTGAAAGTAAATAGACAAATGTTAAAACCATAATAGTCGTATTATATTTTGTGCCCTTGAGTAATTAATCTCCTTTTTTCCTTTGCACTTTACGTAAGAGCCAAAGTGTAAAAATAATATGTAACTATATCGAACAAAGTTTGTTGTACCCGGTGACTTAACCGACAATTGGTAATCGGTAAAACACTTGTTTGGGAAGTTTCAAATGAGTGTATCCTTATTTTAAAATGTACATCTTTAAAAGCTTATATCTTGATCAAAAGTCAGTATATAATAACGGCTTCTTGTGATAACATATAAACTGGAACACATTCTTAGAAAGGATATATCTAGTTGAATCCTATATCACCTTTTTACCTTTGTGTCAGTTGGAGAAGAACACGTACACAACATAAAATAAGGTAGCCAGGTTTACATTTATTAATGTATAAACTCTTCCGCAGACACACTTATTACCTCCGAGTCTAAAGACGCTTTAGCGGAAATACGATAAACAATTCACAAAGCGCCACGCTCTAATTGAAGAACTTGTTTAATGTCAACTGAATTGATCGGTGTTTTAGAAACTGTAATTACTTTTACAGAAGTATTTAACTATTCGAATAAAAGAGTAGGTCTTCAAGTGTATAAAACTAATACCATAGAGACAGGAAGCTTAATCTGTTCACAATCAGACAGGAATACGATTGGGTCGAGTAAATGTAGTGTATGCGTCTCATTTGGTATGCTAGTAAAAGTATCAAATGTGTAAGGAATTTGTCAATAAACCACATTCGGTGGATGGGAGAGTTCAAACCGGATGTGATCGTATTGTATACATTTTTTTCTTAACTGAATTATTTGACGATACGGAGATATATAACATAATAATTGAGGGTTTTTGAACGTTGTCTGATAAATATGATATCAGGAACGGTTGGTTTATCGTTCACAAGCGACCAATATTAATGCAGCTGTAGTTTGTATCTGCAGGTTGTAGTCGGACTTAATTGTGCTGCAAGTTTTGTGTGAGCATTATTTTGCATTTATATACTATATACAACGGGAACGACTCCGTATATCAAATGTGTCAACCTTACTTTCTTAACATTCAATGTACAGTGTTTTCAACAATAATTGACAAAGCAGGAGGTACATTTTATATAAAACATGATGTAAATAAAGTAAAGAATGTATGTGCCCATTAATAGTTTCTTTTGGCCTCGCATGAATTTAGTATTGTGTTTAAAACAGAAGTCCCTTATCAGGTTAATTCCCCAGTGCTAACTATAGTCTTTTGGAAAAAAAAATTCATGTGGTAATTAGTTTTTAAGATATCTGTATGTTGAACCAGTCGAAATCCTCTTTAGAACGCCGCATTCTGGGATGTGCGCCTCTGTTACATTTCCATCCATACCTGGACAAGTTTACAGTATACATTAGTACAACATGACGTATGTTATGTCATAACACGTAACCCTGCCTTTCGTTGTCTTCTTAAGGTGCCTGATTTCCAAATTTGCCGCGCTTAACATAATAGCGAGGCTTATGTTGATGTTCCTGAAATGCAGTTTGCTTTGGTTTATCATGACACTTTAAAACTTCTGTCGCGTACTGTTTTGATTTTCGCTCAGTTAGATACCGTTTGTTACTGAAAGTGGTGGACCTAATTTACATATTTGCGGTGAATATCACAGAACCTTTTCTTATGTTCCTAGTCATCATCACGAGAACGTTACGTGTGTGGTGTGGCGGCCGTACAAAATCTCCTCGTGCATGTAATCTATGTTGTCTTCCTATTCATCCTATCAGGAATGTTTCATATAATACTCTTTCGCCTAACTGGGACTTTGTTACATTTGTATATACGAGAAACAAGGGGTAAACGTTCATTGGGGACAAACCAGCCTCGAATAGAGTAAAATATTTTGTACAAGCAGTAAAATAATGAGAATTTATAACATTTCACGAATTTCATTAATCAAAATAAATTGCGTCCCTCATGATTGTATTCGATTGTCAACGTCACTATCAACATGGATCAGTTTGGCAACATATTTTAAGATAATAATATTAATAAGAAAATTAAATATCTAAATATCGTGCCACATTGTTTGCTATTATTTTAAAGTCAAAGGCTGTTTTAATGTTACATTTTACTTACAGAGAAAATATTTTAGTCCCGTAATTTATTCTTCAGAGATAACATTATCAACATCACGCAATTATTATCATTTTCAATGTCAAATTATGAGTATATTATATCAGTTAATACAATAAAAAGCCACTTTAATTAAAATACAAATCCGGCATATGTACTTTAAGCAGTGGATATAGATTTTATCGGTGTAAATGTTTGCTTGTCTTTTTGTGAAAAGAAGACTATATACAAAAACGAAGGTACGGTACAATATTTATACATAATAACACCAACAGAAAAAAGACGTGTGTTATCTCCTCTGGCAAACGTTAATTGGCTGACTTATTACCGTCATACATTCTTCTGAATAATGAAACATTTGAGACGACAAACAGTCATCAATGTAAATTTCTTTCGGTGCAAGAAGTCTTCCAGGTTATAGAAACTTGTATTGTGAATAATTAATATGATACTCTGAATAAAATATCCATATAGATCTTATTTCTAGACCAACGAATCCAATAAGAGCGGAAACATGTTAATCAGAGGAACAAGAGACAACAATCTGTTCCGGTCGCTAAGAAACATTTAGAAGCAATCTTTGTCTGAATGATAAAATGTATCCAGAATTATTCTTAATTAAGACTCTTCTTAAAATTTAATTAAAGTCAGTCCTTGTGAGGACATTTTGAAGACCACGTGACGATGTAAACGTTTGACGTAGCAGGGTTCTGTAAATAGACTCATTACTTGAACTTGGTTAAATGTATCTACATTTGCTTGTCAGTCAAAAACATATACATTATGGATATGCATTTTAAATATTTGTATTAGACAGTGTTGATTTTTGCTTCAAGTAGATGGATATCTTAAGGTAAAAAGTTTTCAAACAAGTATTACATATAGATCCGAAAAAGACAAGCATGTCTTTCTTCGTCGACAATCACAGAATTAGTTACTATTTCAGATTGTTATCTATCAAAGTAAGATGAAAGGAAATATTTATCTGTTTATGTATATAGGTCATTTATAATGCAGTATGTGACAATGATAAACGAGAAAATGGTCGGCTTTAACCTATCAGCGGTTAAGTAGGATGACCGGCTGGCAAGTACTTCTGTTGTCTCTGTGACTCAATATCACGTGAACTAGACAAATATGACAATCGATACAAGAAGCCAGGCATGAATAGTGTATATGAATAGGCCCATCACTAAGTATAAATCTATCAAACATGAAATAATACATTAACTGTCAAATGTTTCCCCGAAACTTACGTTACAGTTACTGTGTTTTTTTTTTCAGATGATTTAAATATATTGCTCACCTCTTTTCTTCATGGAAAATCTCAAGTTTACACTCATGTTTCCTTCTTGACAATTAAACAAACTATAAATATTTTTAGTCATTTTGGTATACCTCGATATGAAATACGCCAAAAATCTAAATAGAATTAGCAAGGCATTTAATTAAATTTAAAAGTAAGTTTACTTTTAAGGCAGTGGAATGGCATTAAATGATGAATTAAAGAAACGTTTGTGAAAGTAAAAAAAAAACAATAATGACAATTGGTAAAACAGAGCATGACAAGCAAAACCTCAATTGTAATTTTGTGATGTAACTTTATATGTATTATGTTTATTGGGTTAATAGTCTCACCAACAGTAGTTTAGTTATCTGGAGACGTTGTCCACTTGAAACAGATGTTGTGCTGCCTTAAGTTACACCCAGTCAAATTATCATGACACCGGGCCAACAAATCGTGGAACTACCGTTATATTTGCTTGAGCGTTAGCAAGGGAGCTACACCAGGACCATTTTTAACGACTTTGGTATGTCGCGGCCCTGGATCGAACCCGTAGCCTCCCGAGCCTGGAGCCGACGCTCTACCGATTGCGCTACCAGGTCCGGTGGAACTTTATATGTATACTTCTTTATAGATTGTTCATCACGTAGTTTAAATACATTAAAACAACAAAAAATGCCATAAATATACCAACGTTTTAATAGTTCTTTTCTGTTCTATTTCTTGCCGTACGCCCGTAAAGGGACACTGTTTCTTATGCTTGACGCGTTTAGACAAAATTCCTTTAGAATATCCCAAACAGTAAGTGAACGTTTCGAAGAAAGTCCATGGCCTACAGGTTAGTCGTAGGGCCCCTGGTTTGAACCTCAAAACTGACCACGTGATGTTAGTCCTTAAGCAAGACTAATTACTGCACATTGCTCTAGGTACTCAGTACTTGAGTACTGGTTCTACCCAGGAAGTGGACTGTCGGTCGAGAGGGATTGATATAATTTGAAAGAACGTGTTCCCCACTCTACTATAAATAAAAATATGTACACTAAAATAAAGCAGTTCTTATTTACAACACACTTTTAAATAACATCTTTTTATCATAACACATGAACTGTAATATTTTTAATTATCATATGTTTGGTATTTCCGATTATCTGTAATATTTTAGTATATACGTTTGGTATGTTCTATGAACTGTATATTTTAATGCCGTATTTTTTTATTTTTTTCTAAGAAAGTAAACATGTTTAGTGACATATGTTTAGTATTTCTAATGTATTTATTTTACGTATTTTGCCTTCACGTTCATTTTGTATCATTTATTCAATGCAAAGAGGTGTTCCATGCGGAGTCTATGCAAATAAGATCCTAAAAGCAAATTGAAAGTTAATACAAAACTAGATAACACGTGAGGGAAATTGTTACTTTTTGCGTCATGCTCTACATAAAACGGTAGCCATGATCGTAAACTTGCCGTTGTGGCGTATGAATTCTGGAAGTGGGAGATGCATTGTGAGTATCAGTCTACAGTTTTGTAATCGGTCATATTTACATATTTGTAGATTGTCCAGACTAGCTCGACATGAAATAGTTTATACGGAGTAACGATATTTATTTTCAGTGATTGAATGACAGAAAAAATCACGTCATGAACTGACAGAAGAAAATATTAATTAATGTAGAATTTTAGAAAATAGCAAGCTAGAGAATTAATAGAAAAGAACATACATTGTTTTTCAATGTAAGCTGTCAGTTGAAATTCTTTTACACAAATGGCACAACAAAATCAAATATTGAAGAGATTTTGTTTACATACTCTGTCCAATACACTTTGATTAATGTCGTTTTTGTACTTGCCACTTATGTACCGGTGAAGTCTTACGTAAAATATAGGTCAGACAATAAAGGTATTTTTAAGCCAAGCTCCAAATATAATTCCTGCATAAAAGGAAATCAGATCAGATCAAATATCACTATAATAAATAAATAAACGGGATGACAATCTGCATTTGAAGTCATGTTGGTATATAAAATTAAAACCAGAGCTGTATTTAATATCAAAATATACATATTCGTAAACCAATGTATCAAATGAAGATAACTATTTATTTTTGTCCTAAAGACATTTTCAAACAATATCGGAACTTAGTCAAATTAATTTTATCAATCTGTCACATATAAGTCAACGAATCTGATCAAACCTCTCAAGACATATTATTGAAGCCAAAATGCATCATGAAAGAGTAAAAGATGACAACTCGTTTATAAGGACGCATGACATTAATGCACAGTATCTTCTTAGAAGACATTTGTCTCTGGATAATGTTAATTCTATGAGTTACAAAAATATTACCCGTTTATACCTGTTCGATATCTATCAAACAGTACGAGTTGGTACAAAATGAGATACAATATCAATACAAATCGAAGCAATCAATGTTAAACTACTTCTTTGACCAAGCTTCAGTGTCTATGATTATGAAAATCCACTTATGCAAAAGGGTTAAGTACAAGAAATTATGCCGAGAAGAAAAGGGAAATTATTCCCGCTAGAAATTGACGGACAGATATATGCACAAATATACATATACATGAATAAACGCCTATTCTGCTTCACAACGACGTCGTGTTTAACTCAGTTGCCATCTGATTGCTTGCTTATTTCACAATGAGATAAAAGAAATATGTTTTGCGTTTATGCCTCGAGATTGTTCAGTTTGAATTATTTTGTTCTACAATAAAAGTAATTGGTGTACAAAATCACATAAAATTGGTACAGCGGAACCCAGGCAAATAAAAATAAGGAAGCTTAATTCATCAACTGTCACCTCGAGTGACTGGTTGACACGGTTTTTCCCTCTTCCAATCTTGTCTTGGTCTGAATATCTGTATATCTTGTTTATCTGGATAAACACAAACAACCATCAACACAAGAATCCGAGATATATGGACGTACATTTAAAGGACGTTAATCACTAATTGTTCCACAATCACAAACGTGAAACGACTTTTATAAATATATATGATAAATATAAAAATTATATATATATATATATATATATATATATATATATATATATATATATATATATATATATATATATATATATATATATATATATATATATATATATATATATATATATATGTATATATATATATTAAAATTAAATATTTTAATGATTAAAAACTATATATTTTAAAATTATATATATATTTTTTCAAGGTTTAATATGCTTATGTCTCTCGTACCTAGAGCCAACTCTCTACCGATTGAACTACTAGGTCCGGTCCTCAATGAAATAGAAGTATTTTCAAAATAGTCCATACCGTTAAGTAGTAAGGATACATGTACCACACAGTTTCAAGATAATTATATCAAGGATCGTGAGATTATAAACAAGGTCAACGAATATGAATATTTTGTCACGTATTTACAAAGAAGAAAGAATCAAACCGCGTTTCCGTTTAGAGCCTTACACACTACGACGCATCCCAAGTTTTATGTCATTAATTAAGTCCTTAAAGTTGCGTCCTTCCTTTAATAGTCAGTGACAAAATTCATATTCATGTATGATTACTGTAAAACATCACACATCTGAAACTTAAAGGTTTCCTCATGGAAACATTTGACCAAATTTACCAAAATGTAATATCTGAGTCTCTTTATGTCCACGGAAGTTAATGCTGAAGAACTGTGAACTTTATTGAAATAGACAACCCGTCTTAAATGTTGAACATATAATGTAGAATTTAAAGAAATGCGGACATATACTGAGACATGAATATGCCTCTTCTATTATTCAATTGAATGTTAGGCTAAGTATCATGTTTAGGAAGATAGTGTATTTTAATATATAAGAATTTGAAATAAATACAAGGCCGTCGTCACCGATACGACCAATACGGCCATGGCCGTACCAATAATTTGCCGGCAATGTATGACCAAAGTTAGAAATTAGCCGTTTCTGAACATTTCTATGGAATTAAGGATTTTATGATTGTTATACCCTTTCTTTTTAAACTAGCTAGCGTATTATCACTAGAGCGAGAAGAAAATGAAATAAAATAATACTTTTTCTCTGAAGTCGAAATGTTGACTAAGATAATGTTTGTGTTGACGGATAACTACGCTACCAGTAAAAGGACATCCACGGTACTTAGAAGGATCCATACGTTCCTGCATCAACAATGTCTCAGGTGCGCTTGTACAACCTGACGGTTTTACACGTTCACAATGACAACGCGGATTTTTTCAACCTGCCGACAGTATGTTATTAGTACTTTTTTTGTAAATTGAGAGCCTGAAGTGTAATAATCATTGTGAACAAAAAGACTAAAAAAATATGCATATTACAATAACATATATCCTGTATGTAAGTTATGATTGTATTTATTGTTCTAACATTTATCAGTGTTTGTTTTTCATGTCTCAGATCGTAATAAAACATGTTAAGTGTAGAGATATCCGTCACTAACGAGTGCATAATTTTTCGAGTTTTGTATGTTAAAGTGTTTGCCCGTTTGTAAACATTTTGCAAATATAAGCCATGTTAAGGGACAAAAGTTTAAATAATCGACAGTCTGGGGAAGTACACACAATTCTTCAAATCAACTGCTTATTTTTTACGTTTCCATGATATATTCGCTCCCAGCAAGAATCGCACTTGAAGCTGTTAGATGTTGTGATTTATATGCGTAACGCCCCAACTATAAGACCTTGCTGTTCGTCGTCCTTCTTGCAGTCGATGCTTCTTTATGTATTTATAAAGGCTTACATGGTCATTGCTATAACATCGTGCGAATAAAAGTCACATCAAAGAGGTAAGAAGTATGGCTAAAAGCATCGAACTGTGTCACAAACGTCCAATAAAAAGAGACATAGAAAAAATCAGGGCGGGGAGCATGCCCAGGGACCCTTTGAAACATTATCTCCAATAATAGCCTGTCCAAAAATCACGACGACGGATTTGAACAATTATTCGATCCTATGGAGTCTATCGGAATAATTTGCGGAAAAAGACAACAGACGAATGACACTTGTTCATATGGTTGCAAACTTTGCATTGGGTTGCCTAGATTGTGCAAAATATAATTAACCTTTACAAACGTTGTGTTGTTTATTTATGCGATCTTTGCTTACGGCATGCTGTTTACATATGCGAAAATTATTAAAATGAGTATAATTACTAAAATAATGTTTAGTCCTTCTCGTGTCTTTTTAAATTTCCTGTATAAGGTCAACTATCTGGTTTTAACTTCTTCTGAAATGCAATTAGGGGCTCAAATTATAGATTAATTTGAAGTAAAAAATTTAATGTAAAACTGTTTATTGTGCCTCTCAGACATTATATCAGCAGTTTTATCTGAACATACTTGTAGCCCCTCCTGTAGCTTCATTCTTACAGCAGATTTATCCCAACGTATTTTATTTTACTTTTAAAGACGCCTTGCAAAATAAAAGGTATCATGATACTATTTACAGTCAATCTTTGTGATGCTATAGCGGCGATAAAATGACCAGGTGTTTACAGTAAAATTGTGTGAGGCATCCTGAGTTGAACTATGGCTTTGCATGATTACCCTTAAAAATTCAAGCAGATATGCTTGTATTAACTGTTTATATGTGCATACATATTAAAATAGCTGCGTCAGTTTCAGGACGTAAAATTCACCTAATTATATCTTTTCAATGCAATAGACATGGGATCGAGAACAGTCGAAACTACAAAATTGAATATGGAAACACCCTTAAGTTGATCTGCGATGTGTTCTTTTACGAATGATATAAATGTTAAGAGTGTTGATAATTTCTGTGCTATTTATCGTTACACAGGACTGAAAATGTTGTCATTATGTTTTAACGATATCCCCCTTCAATGAGGTGATCACAAATGAAACAATAACATCACAAATCGACCATAAAGCTACTAGTTTAAAAGTTAGGTTTCAGTGACCAGGAGAATGAAATAGTAGTTGGGTAAGATGGAAGAAATTATTAAACACTTCGCCGAGAAGTAAAGACAAAATCGCATAGGAAATACAGAGAGAAACATGGACGGCATGTATCATACAATAAATTGGACCATCCATTAAAAAAAGACGGTCATATTGCATTGACCATCAGACAGATATTACATTGTTGACATCAAGTTACCGCTCTTGTGTTTACGAAATGGGTACATGACTCTTTTTCTCTTTTTACCTCCATCCTCCTCCACAACAATGTCCGTCTGACGGTAAAGAACTCTAAACTTTGTTTTGGCCATATCATTATAAGAACAAAATGGCTTCATTTCTTAATTTAATATATTAAATATTCAAACAAGAATTATTTAACCTAGGTACAAGTACAAAATAAATATTAGTTTTAGTATAGGGAATTTACAGTTAGTAAATTCAGATATCTGTCATCCTTTGACAACATTGAAAAACAAGATTAAACCTAAAGTTAGTGGAAACTTGTTTCAGTTTGAATTATAGTAAAATTCTTTGATGCAAGTTTCTATCAGTTATAATAGCTTTCATCAATTAAAGCTGTTAATTTTGAATCACCCACGTACTTCTTGTTGTGTTTGCGACATTTTCAAAAGTATTATGGCATAATGTCGTTCCATATTGATATTCCTTCAATATCCACTATTTAATGAAATCCCTATAAACGAATATTTCTGTTAACATTTAACAAAATCCATCGTGACGTGAAGGCAAGCAAATATTGCATATAAAACCTCGGCAAATAAAACTGTTGTAAAAGTCAGATGTTTAACTTAGACATGGAACATCACTTGAAGCCATGATCGTATACTGGTTAGTACTTCGCGTTATGGCCGCGACAACCCAGGTTCTAATCTTGTTCAAGGCAGGGTGCATTTTTATACACGTGTTAATGTTAGTCATCACGGAAATAACATTAACGAGGGTCAAGTTTCTCTTTTTATTTTTTTATTGATTCAAAACCTGTGTTGACCATCGCCATGTACGCTATTTTATTTGGAGTAGACAGAAATATATGTTGGATTGTTCTTACTATTCCTATGATGGAATGTTAAACAGATTTCGTATTTAAATTCGAAAAATTTCCATAATATAAATATATCAATTAAATGCAATCGGTTCACTAAGAGACATGAGCTTAAACGCAACTGAAAAAGGTTTATGTTAGCACTTCGCTGTTAAGCAGATATAATGGATATGCAAAGCTATTTTCCTGTCTTTTATGTTTTGTTGGCCGATTGATAGCTAGCACAGTCAGGTAAAGAAAACTATTGATCTAGATATGCCTTACGTTTGACATACAGCATTAGTCGATTTAAAACGGAAACATGATTGAATTAGTCTTTAATCAGCAAAGTTGGGTGAGTGGTCAGGTCATGTTTTTGGCTAAAATATTATATGACGTAAACAAACATTTTATTCGACCTAATGCACAGGAAACTATAGAACGCTTTGAGTGGAATATGATTAGCTATGGATTAACTAATGGTGATGATTCACGGTAAATAGTGTTCTTTACGGCTTGAAACATCACGTATATTTGTATTTGAAGATAGATAGGACAAGCGAGAATTTGGAAGTTATACTTGCCTATATAGATAAGCACCTATAGCCTTGATCGTATAGTGGTTAGTACTTCGCGTTGTGGCCGCGACAAACCAGGTTCGAATCCTGGTCATGGCAGGTATATTTATCAACACCAGTTCATATTTTGAATTATATTACTTTAGTTTGGATTGTGCAAAAGCGTTGATGTTTACGTTTTAACAAAAAATTGGTCTACTGAACCATTTGCCTTCATGAGGTGTATACGCCTAATACGAATATCTTAGTCCATCCCCGTTTCTGTTGTTGGAGGAGATGGTGAATGAACATGCTGGCAAGTTGTAAATAAGGGTAACGCCGAATCTGATTTCTCAATTACTCTCATCATTGCCAAGGACAAGATGGAAATGTGTACGTCAAAAGACATATTTTCCTTTCTTTAATTTACCTTATTTTGTCATTTGAAAAATGTGTTTTTCAAACTGGAGGATATTGAATTACATAAATAGGCTTCGATTTGCATTATCAAGCTTACAGAGCCAATGAACTTTAATTTAAAAATAGTTTCATGAACTGACCTTTATTAAAGTATGATTCTTCTGTGTTTAGTAAATTAGATATAACATTTAAGATAGGAAGCCAGAGAGTGTATTCCAAATATAAATATAAAGTCCTACAGGTATAGGAAACGGGAATGGGAGATCGAATAAATGTCCACAAACATTATAAAACCCTCCAAAACACTTATGAGCCGAAATTGATGACTCCGATGAACAAAAGATGACCTTGCAACCTATCAGTAACACTTATTATGAAGCCATCTTTGTCAGAAGGATTTCTCGATATACTCAGAATCCTTATTTTTCATGTTTTATCAATCTTCTTCATTTATTTATTTTGACCTCTAACACCTGCATCAGAAAAGAAATTAAGCTTAGTCAATTCATTTGAATCCTTTTCGGAGACAACGTAATGCAATGTTATATAAGCCTAATAAAAAGCAGAAATTAATAAATAAAATGATAAAGATAAACATTCGTTTGAGTCTTTCACATACTTAAAACAGTATTTTTTCCGAATGGTACAATAAAACGATAAGCTAGATTCTTCCCGCGGCAGAACTAGCACATACCATCACAAACATGGTAATAAAGACTCAATAGGGTATATTGCTTGAATGAAAATAATCTCCCTTGTTAGTTAATATCCGAGGAATTCCAAACACCAGGAAGGTCCTTTTAGTTTACAATAAGCAGTAGTTTTATACGGTAAAATACAGATAATCTATTAAATGCGTGTTATTATTATTTAAAAAGAACACTGTTACGATAAAAGGTTTTTAAGATGTTCTTTTTCTTTTAGAAATTAATCATATGTATTTGCATTGAACCAAAACAGGCGTATCTACAGTTGATTTTGTAATTGTATTGCTTTGATATAACCATGACAAGGTAAAAACCTTTCGAAAAAAAGATCCACCAAAGGAAATGTATCACAGAACATTATTGTAATAATAAAGTTAATTTGTTGATGATAAGTTCTAAATTATGAAATTGTTGAAGTATATAAAGAATATAATTTAAGTTCATATTAAGTATTTATCGAAAAAAAATACTAAGTTATGAATACATTCCCGTTTGTTCGACCATAATCCTCTGAAACGTTTTGATTGGATAATATAGATAAATGTTTTAAAGACGTTATTTTTAGAACCTGGATCGAATTTTAATAAAAATAGACGAAAACTGCAAAAATAATTCGACAACTTTTAATCAATCGCAACATTAAACTACACATTCAAAGACCAAACCTAATGCTTTGCTGTATTTCGGGTGACCAACATCCTCAGAAAATCATTACATGTAACTTAGTTTAGGAATTCTCACTTCCGTGATACAATATAACGTAAACATTTCGAAAGAGAAAGTACATGCCACAAAGGACACAACGATGCAGTGATGGACCACATTTTAGTCCCCACTCCTGATGCAGGTGTTTACTGTTAGTTAGAATATTTTTATTTACACTCTTTGTTTGATAGAAAAAACTTCAGATACGAGGTTGAAACGGTCCACAAACCAGGATTAATTAAGCACACCAGTCGGTTCTTTTGCTGACTGACTGTTCCAAACTGCTAGTTTTTCTGTGCGTGTTTTGTGTGTGTTATGTCTCGTCTCTATGTTATTTGTCACTTTTACATTTACCCTGTTTGACTTTGTCTAGAGGTAGTTTAGATTTTACATATCTGTGGTAATTCTTATAGGACCTTTTTCTTATTTACTTATGAATTAAACAGATAAGCGCCTTCGAAAATAATCCAAATCATAATGTTGATTATTGTAAAAACAAAATGTTTGTTAATAATGTGTCAGGCTAAAAGTCATACAAAGAAAACCAGGAACTTTGAAAAAGTCAACTGTACTTTTGTTACAATTTGAACTTCCCGCTAGATAAATGCACAGCCACCGCTGTCTAGACATCACTAAAAGCCGACATAAAACAGCATAAAACGGCCAGTCAATTAAAGTACAGACTGGATTCCTACATACTTAATTCCTGTTATTATTAATGTAATGATACTAAAAACAAAAACTGGGGTGTATGTACTAAACACAAACAGAACTATATTATCCAACAGCAAAATTAAACGTTTAGTTGGTATCTTTTATCACTTGATTTTCAAAATTATGAGTTGCTTATATTCAGACGTGGAGTAGGTTTTGTGTTTTTAGATTACCTCAAGCTTAAATCGTAAAGGTTGATATACATCAAGTTTGACAACAGGTATACCCATAGCAACCTCAGCTCAGTGTATTTACACATGTGATGACTTGTGACTGATTAGTTAAACTCACTGGAGTTAATGGATATATGCCACTAAAATTATTTTCTGTAGATGTTAAGATTAATTTGACTTATAAGTATGAATCCACTTCTATGCTGAAAGGGACTTACGTTATATATACGCAGTGCATTTATGGCTCGCACACGTTACTTTGGTTATGTTACAACATATTTTTAAGTCGAATTTCAGTCGAAATTATGTGCGCAATATCAGTTATATAATATATATCGATATAACGCTCATTTTTCGTTTAGGCATAAATATCGACAAATATTGAAAATGTTGGCATACTGTTTCGACCTGTGCGACCGAACTGCAACTATTTATATTACAATTACTTCAAAATGCTTTCTAAAATGTCTTTCTGGCCTTCTCAGATCTACACGGTGTCAGACTAAATTCTGTTCATTTGGTTATAAAAACGACCTAAACATGTTTAGTTGTAAGTAGAATGATTACACTGAATTAATTATGTTAACTTTGTTTTGAAATCGGTGTACATTCCTCAAGATCTTATCTCTCTACTTATCGATCAACGCCGTTTACTCATGTTTCCTATGATAAGTTGACGGTTGATAGACGATATATAATTAGTTTACCTATTTGGCAGCATAATTTGTATATATAAAAATATAAAATTATTTTAAAAGCTATGTAAAATTTTAAAACAACGCATTACAGTAAACGTCATTTAGATGTAATATTAAGAAATGTCCCCTAGAGATAGGTGAACCTAGTTTCCAATACTCTGATATGGTATGAAAACTGCCACGAATGCATTTCAATCCCATTCACAAACAATTGCAATAAAGGATATCACTTCTGAAACTTATAATTTACTCCGTGGAGACATTCTACCAAATTACCAGATTTCAGTATCAGGGATACTTTTTATACACGAAAGCTATTACTGAAGACCAGGAATTTATTTAGATAGACAACCAGTCTTCAATGTGTAGCACGTAAAGTAGAGTTTATCAGAAATGTACTCGTATAATTGCCTTCAGATTTATATGACCATGTAGCAAGTAGATGTTAGATTAAAAATCTGATGGCAAGGGAGATAATTAGTTTTTTTGAATAAGATAGATGTAAATTAACTTCGACATGACTGAGTCTTCCGGAACGTACGTAAAAAGGACAACATTAGAATACCCTATCTTAAAATACAACAGAGTGTGTACTGGATAGCCAAAATAGAGTTTACCAAAACTTTTACGTTGCCGGAATATTGTATAATGAGCCTTATGAATTAGAACTATGTACGTTATACATTTTCGCTTGGTTGAATGTCATGTTTCGGATTAATTAATTTTTCATGTCAGTTTCTAAGTGTCACAAGTATGAAGGATATGTTGGCATTTAATGTTTTATGGTGTATACATTTCGTAATAGTTGCGTCAATCTGAAACCAATACACTCGCATAACCTTTCCATTCCAATAAACATAGGATCGGGAAGGCCTACTCACTTGATTTATCCTGAAGTCGGTTTTTAAATAAGGTCACACAGAGCTTTTAATGCCGTTTTGGTGCATATTAAAACGTGGTAAAGATTCTCAATTATGAAAGAAGATATTGAAATTCGCAAGTGTATGACTTTTATGTCGAGTTTTAGAAAGAACATACGCGATAGATTTGAACATTTTTTACTTTCAATTTACATAAATATGAAGTAATTATGGTGTATTTCACTTTTGTTTTTTATTATTGTCGTGGTGGTGCTGCTAATGTTCTGTTTAGGAATTTGTATGTAAGGTAAGCGATCTTACATTAAAGATAAATAATTTGTCTAGACGTCTCTTAATTTAATTTCCGATGATAGAAACATCCATAACAGTCAACAAGCATCATGACAGATCAGACAGATGGTAAATAGTTCATGAGAGCTTAAAATGAACGCATGGTATCATATTTGAAGTAATCAGACGCTGTGTATGTTCTAACATAGATGAGTCTCTCAGTCAGACAAATATTGTTGTCTGTTTATGGCTTACGACTATTGATATTACGACTTCTATCAAACAATATGATATGCTTACTTATGAGACGGAATAACAAATCGAAGGTCAAGCTACTCGTTATAGAAAATAAATCTTGTCTAAATGTTATTTACCAAATGAGGAGTTAATTACGAGATAATTTTCCGAGAAGTAATTAGAAATTAACACAAAATAATGAATAAACAGATTGAACAACGGACGACACGCACCATGCCAGAAATGGAAATTTTTCTTCCTAAACATCAGTTGATCTGCGATGCTTTCTTTTCGATGATACAATTGGTAAGAAGAAATATATACGAACACCTTTAATTTCAAATATTTATGTTTGTATAGTTCTAGTTGTTTTTTTAGTTAGTTGTCTTAACGTTCTTCATTGTTAAAGAACACAGGTGTGTAGTCCAGACATTTTCTGCCGGTACAAACAATTATTAGCATCGTCTCAGACAGACAAACCTCTTCGCAGACTAGACCAGTGATAACTCATTTATACGGATGCATAATATGGACGCTCAGTATCATCTTCGGAGTCATCGGACTCTGGATCAATATGTTCTGATATTGCTGAGTCTCTCAGTCAGTAAGACAAACAAGGGTATTTTTTATGTTTTATGATATAAGCCTTACAATATGAGATGATGACATATGAAACAGTAACATCCCAAATCGACAGCCAAGCTAATTGTTTAAAACAAATCTTCAGTGGTCAGGAGAATGAAAGAGTGGGTGAGCAACATGGAAGAAATTATAAGACACACTCGCCGAAAAGTAAATAGAAAATCGCACAGGAAATTGGCGGACATGTAGGTAGAAACATGGACGGCACGTATCATACTATAAATATGACTATACGGGCGTGGTTTCTTTTCATTATAAAATGGACGGTCATATTGCATTGACAGACAGATATAAGAAAGTTGACAGCAAGTTACTTCTCTGTGTTTACGAAGTGAGTACATGTCTCTTTTTGTCTGTTTTCATTCCTCCTCCTCCACAACAATGTCTATCTGACGGCAAAGAACTATAAACTTTGTTATGGCCATATCATTAAAGAACAAAATAGCTTAATTTCTTTACTTAATATATTAGGTCTTCAAAAACTAATTCTTGAAACTAAAAAAGTCCAAAGTAAATGTTAGTTTAAATATAACGGATTTACAGTTAGCACATTCATCCTTAGACCACATTGCAAAACAAGATTAAACCCAAAGTTAGTGGAAACTTGTTTCATTTTGAATTAGAGTAAAAGTCTCACATGGAAGGTTCTATCAGTTTCAACAGTATTATGGCAAAATGTCGTTTCATGTTATTATTCCTTAAATATCCAGTATTTATGAATTACCTATAATCGTATATTTCGGTTAACATTTAAATGAACCATGCCAAGAAAGCAAGCAAATGTTGCATATAAAATCTCGGCAGATGAGACTGTTGTTATAGTCAGATGTTTAGCTTTGTCAAGTAACATCACTTGTAGTCATGAACGTATAGTGGTAAGTACTTCGCGTTGTGGCCGCGACAACCCAAGTGGGAATCCTCGTTATGGCATGTGCATTTTTATACACGTGTTTAATATTCATCATCTAGGAAATAACATTTACCAAGTCCGTGTTTATCTTTTTATTTTTATTTGACAAATCCGATGAAAAATCTGTGTTGACCATCGCCCTTTACTCTGTTTTATTGAGAGGAGACAGAAATATATGTTGGATCATAGCTAGATAAATAGTTCTTTACGGCTTGAAACATCACGTATATTTGAATAGGTAAATACAAGACATTTGAGAATTTGGAAGTTATAATTGCTTAAATAGATAAGCACCTTTAGCCATGATCGTATAGTGATTAGTACTTCGCGTTGTGGCCGCGACAACCCAGGTTCGAATCCTGGTCATGGCAGGTTTTTTTATTAACACCAGTTCCTATTTTAAATTTCATTACTTTAGTTTAGATTGTGCTAAAGGGTTGATGTTTACTATGTAACAAAAATTCGGTATATAACACCATTTGTATTCATGAGGCGTATACGGCCAGTACGAATATTGTAGTCCATCCCCGTTTCTGTGGTTAGAGGAGTTGGTGTACATACCTGGCAAGTAATAAAGCCGGTTAACGCCGAATCTTAACTCTAAATTACTCTCATCATTACCCGGGAAAAGATGGAAAAGTGTACGTTTAAAGACAAAATTTTTCTTTAACTTACTTGACACGTATTTTGTCGTTTGAGAAAGGTGTTTTTCATACTTAGGGATATTGAATTCAATAAATAGGCCTTCGAATATCCTTATCAAGCTTCAGGCTCACAGAGCCAATAAACTTTTAATTCCTGTGTAAAACAAAAGCATTGTTTCATGAACTGATATTTATTAAAGTTTGGTTCTTCTGTATTTAGTAAATTACCAGCAAGCCGTATCTGCCAGACAGTAAAGTTCTGTTGCAAAACACGAAAACACGAATATAAAGTCAGATCAGTTGACAAACAGCTAGAAACAATATCGGACCAAAGTCTGCTTAATATTTTATATTTGCGAAGACAAACAGCCACCAACGTATTATTCGTCCAGTACAATTTGTCCTTCAGGTATATGAAATGAGAATGGAAGGTCGAATAAATATCCACACAAATTCTAGACCCCACCTTTCCCCCCCCCCCCCCCCCCCCAAAAAAAAAAAAAAAAAACAACAACAAAAAAACAAAAACAAAACAACAAAAAAAAAAACACAAAACCAAAAAAAAAACACTTATCAGCAGAAATAGATGAATCCGATGAACAAAAGATGACCTTGCAATTTAGCAGTAACACATATTATGAAGCCATCCTTGTCAGAAGGATTTCTCGATACACTCAGATTCCCAATTTTTCATGTTTTATCAATCTACTTACTTTATTTATTTTGACCCCTCACACCTGCATTAGAAAACGAATACATTAAGCTAAGTCCATTTATTTGAAGCCTTTCCGGAAGTCTTACTAACTACAGAAATTAATAAATAAAAGGAAAAAAGATAACAGTTTTTTTTTAGTCTTACACATCTTTAAACAGTCTTTATCTGAAGGGTACATTTAAACGATAAGCTAGATTCTTCCCGCGTCAGAACTAGCACATTCCATCGCTAACATAATAATAATCGACTTAATGTGGTACATGAAAAGGACATTTTCTCGCTTTTTAATTAATATTCCAAACCATCAGGATGGTCATTTTAATTACTTCTGGAACTTTTGTTCTTGTGTAGATATCAATAACGATGATTTCTTTTACTTTTGCATAAATATAAGCTTAACGTATAATTTTAACTACTAAGAGATATGTTATTTTAAAAAAGAAAAAGGAGTGCTTATTGATGATGGTTAACCTGGTTATCACAAGAAATGGAGAAAAGTCAACATACAGTCCATAGAACACGACAATAAAGACCTAGAAAAACAAACTACCAATAAATGTTTCTTGTTTAATCAACTGTCAAATAAAGCTATTTCGCAAACAAAGTATAATGCTTGTGAATATTTAAAACGGTTATTGAATTCGACGTATCCCTGTTTTCCTTCGTGATTAATCGCGAATTTATGCATATGTTTCTTTGTTGGTAGCTTAATAAAGATTTGGGTATAACAGTTTCTCAACTTGCTGACTTTTGATAGATCTATTTTGATCGTTTTGAACTACTTAGTAATGAATACACAAAAAACGTACACAAAACCAGACATTTAGCAGAAACTCAAAAAGTGAAGTTTTTTCAAAATAAACACAAAGTAGGGCAAAATCAAACTATAACTTAAAAGAAAAAGTCAATTTCAATGTATTTTATCGTAACTTACTTTCCGACAATAAGCAGTATTTTGTGTGCTGAAATATACATTTGATCTATTAAATGCTTATTTTATTACTTAAAATAAAACCAAGGTAAAAACTTTTCGAAAAAAGGATCCACCAAAGGAAGTGTATCACAGAACTATATTTTAATAATTACATAATTAAATTATTGTGCCATATAAAGGTATAATTTAAACATTTGTATAAAGTATTTGTAGAAAGAAAGATTAACTTATTAAGTTATCAATATATTCTCGTTTGTTACCCTTTGAAAAGTTTTGATAGAATAACTTTAGACAGTGATCGAATTTTTCAACTTTAAGAATTTTAACAGAGCAGATGTGACATGTTAATTTGGATCTTCAAGAAATTATACGAGGCTAAAAAACATTTTATGTATTCTAATTTTCAAACAAGCATAATTATTGTCAAGATCTATAATATTTTGTTTTGTGGATTGTGTGGGGCTTGATAACGTGTAAGCGTTGCGTTGTTAGCAGCTAATTTGGATGTGTGGACCTGCGTGTTAGAGTACAGTGTTTCAGTTTGTAGTGATATTATCATATCGTATTTTATATTGTTTTGTTACAGCTTTTGTTCTAGTTGACACATTTATCACCGATATTAAAAAGATGCAAGACGAAGATTGACTTTATGGACTTATTTAAATCTGATAAACTAACTAGTCCGGCGAAAATACACTGAACAAAATAAATCAGGGGGATAAAAACGTTGAAGAAATGTCAGTAAATAATTTGAAAAAGAAAGGATTTACCTGTAACTTCAATCACAAAGGTATATGAATTGCCAATGATGTATTTCAAGACATGAGTCTAGAAAGTCCTAACCACTTTGCGCGATATCGTCCTGCTAAGAATCTGTTCCTACTTGACAGAAAGACACGGTATCGATCTAATGTCAATTTTTAATCCAGACGCAGTATGACCGTTATGTTTAAGATAAATGTTTTACAGACGATTTTTAAGAACCTGGATCGAATTTCAATAAAAATAGACGAAAACTGCCAAAAGTAATTCGACAATCTTTTAATCAAGCGCAACATTAAACTAAACATTTAAAGACCAAACCTAATGCTTTGATGAACTTCGGGTCGGCAACATCCTTAGAAAATCGATACATATAACGTAGTAAGGCATTCTCACTTTCCTGGTATAATATAATGTAACCATTTCAAAACAGAAAGTACATGCATCAAAAACTGAACAATGCAATGATGGACCACATTTTAGTCCCGACTCCCGATGAATGTGCTTACTGTTAGTTGTCTGACTTTTATGGAATATTATTATTTACACAATTTGTTTGATAAGAAAACCTTCACGCAAAAATATCGATGAATATTGGAAAAGTCAGCATCTTCTCTTTCGACATTTGCGACCGGCATTCAACTGTTTATATTACAATCTGGATGACATTACAAAATGCTTTCTTGGATGAATTTCTGGCCGGCTAGCTGGCCTGCTCAGAACGACACGGTGTCAGACTAAAAATTTGTTTATTTTGTTTTAAAAACGACTTAAACATGTTTACTTGAAAGTAGGAAGCATAATTGTTAAATATGAAAAAATAAACATATTGCAAAACCCAAATTAACCATTTTAAGACAACAATTTAGAGTAAACGTCATTAAGGTGTAATATTGAAAAATGTCCCCTAGAGATGGGTGGACCTAGTTTCCATACTCTGACCTGGTATGAAAACTGCCACAAATGCATTTCAATCCCATTCACAAACAATTGCAATACAATATATCACTTCTGAAACTTAGACATTTTACCTAATTACGTAGATTTCAGTTTTGCATACACGAAATCTAATACTGAATGCCTGTGAAGTTATTTAGATAGACAACCAGTCTTCAATGTCAAGCACGTAAAGCAGTGTTATCAAAAATGTACTCGTATTATTGCCGTCAGGATTTATCTGACTGTCTACGAGGCAAGTAAATGTTAGAATAGAACAACTGATGTTTAGGAAAATAATGAGTATATTTGATTAAGATAGATGTAAATAAACTTCGACATGATCGATCCTTCCGGTAATTACTTGAATAGGACAACATTAGAATGTCATATATACAACAAAACTTATATTGGATAACCAGAACGTTTACGTAGCCGGAATATTGTATAATAAGCCTTATAAGTTTAAACTATGTATTTTAGTCATTTTCGTTTGGCTAAATGTCCTGTATTTAATTAATTTAGGTTTTAAGGCCATTTTTAAAATAGAAGTGTCCGCTTTGTCGATGGTCTTAAAATGATTATTGAATATTATCCATAACATCTGCAAGGTCCATAAGGGTATAATTTATCTTTGAAGATATTATTATGTATTAGCTTAGCTTAAACGTTTTGGAGCAATCATTTTGTATTTTTACTAACATGTGTTTCCTTGTTATTCACCTTTTCTTTGTTTCCCATGCCGCAATCCCCTCCCTCCCCACATTTCCTCTTCAAAGGTCTGTATGCGAATTATGTACAAAATTGATCGGCATAATGTAAGACTATTGTAAAGATAAAACATTTCTAGAAAACACGTTTGTGAAGGTATAGCGATGCCCCTATGAGGACCACGTGAGTGTATGGGATTCTGTAAAATGTATTGAACAAAGGACATTACATGTTAGTTTCTAAGTGTCACAAGTATGAAGGATCTGCTGGCATTTAGTGTTTTATGATGTATACATTTCGTTATAGTTGCGTCCATCTGAAAACAATAAAATCGCATAACCTTTCCATTCAAATAGAAATAGGATCGGGAAAGCCTACTCAGTTGATTTATCCTGAAGTCGGTGTTTAATGGTACAAATGTTAAGTGTCACACAGAGCTTTTAATGCCTTTTTGGTGCATATTTAAACATGGTAAATGTCGTCAATTATACAAGAAGATATTGAAAATTGCAAATTATTGACTTTTATTTCGCGTTTTAGAAAGAAAATAAGCGACTCATGTGAACATTGTATGCTTTCAATCTAAATCAGTATAAAGTAATTAAGATGTATTTTTATTGTTGCTTTTGTCGGTGGTGGTGGCGCTGCTAATGTTCTGTTTAGTCATTTGTATTCAAAGTAAGCGCTCCTGCATATAAGATAAATGTATTGTCTGGACGTTTCTCAATTTAATTTTTTGATGATCGAAAAATTAATTTACCGTGAACAATCATTATGACAGATCAGACAGATGATAAATCGTTCATAAGAGCGCATAACATGAACGCGTGGTATCATATTTTGAGTAATCAGACGCTGTGTATGTTCCAACATCGATGAGTCTCTCAGTCAGTTAGTAAAACATTGTTGTCTATTTATGTCTTACGACTTCTGTCAAACAAAATGATTGATTACTTCTGAAACAAACAACAAATCGAAAGTCAAGCTACTCGTTAGAAAAAATAAAACTTTTATTGCCAGGCCCAAAAATGTAATTTACCAAATGAGGTAATTTCGAGATAATTTGCCGAGAAGTAATTAGAAATTATCACAAAAATAATGGATAAACAGATTGAACAACGGACGACACGCACCATGTCATAAATGGGACTATACGGACTTAAAAATGGGAAAAAAGCATAATGCATGGGTCATCAGTCATGGTGTTCTCAAACTACTCTTCTTGTGTTTTACATGTGGTTATATGTATTTATTACTGCCTTCTTCTTCCTCAGCAATGTATTCGTATGTATTCAAGGCCATATAATTGTAAACATTGTTTTAGCCAGATTGTTAAACAACTATATATAGTTTTGATTTATTCTTCAATATAGCAAGAAATACAAATAAGACGCCATGTAAAAGTAGTTTCATATTGAATGCTAGGTTTAGTGCAATTGGTTTACATTCAGTAAACTTTCAGAATAGAAAGCCGAACACAACAAACTATTTTAACAACACTATGGTGATTGTAACTTGTATCATAGAAACATCAACAAAGGGTGAGATCGGTATACAAACTTGTTACATAATAACATAGTGTTTAATTAAAAGGATTTTAACTGTAACATTCAAAATACACTTTACACTCGAATAATGGACACAAGCATAATTGAAATACAATCCACAGCAAAATAAAATATAACTTAAATGAATCGTATAAATGGGAAAAGTTTGAAATAAGTATTATCTGAAATCTGACTTTTTTCGTTCAACATATTGATCTAACCAGCTTGCTCAGATGGCAGGAACTTTTTATACATCTTAACAGCAATCATTTTTGTTCATTAAGAAGTACAAAAATATCATTGATGCAAAGCACCAAACATTGGAACAGGGGGAAAATAACAAAGTGAAGATGATCAACCTTTATACACCAATGACAAAGTTGGGCGACTGACTGACACGGCTCTTCTTGTTATGGTTTTGCCCGAAACATTACATAGTATAGACAAGAAAGCATTGATGCGAAGCATCAAAGGTTGCCGTCGAACTTTAGTTCAGCCATTATAGAGACATAGAAACAAATCGTCCAATCAATAGCAAAAGCTTGTTGTTATTACAAATTTAGAATGCCGTCCAACCTTGTTTAGACGGTTTGCTTGCCATAAAACTGTTTTACTTTGTTTGCATTAATAACCAAGTAATCGGTATAGATTCATTCATCAATACAACTACACCAGTCTGTATGTCTTGTTATGTTACAGACTTTGTTCACGTGTAGCTTATTTTCGTGCACACAAGCTAGCTTCGCTTACTCATTTTTATAAAGTATGTCTTTATCCAGTGAGACAGCTATTGCGCTTTCCTATAACTCGTCCAGCCAGCTGCTAACCACATATGATACCTGAAAAAATGAAAAAAAAAATCAACGAAAATAATGACTAAAAACATCAGAACACACGTAAAGAAACTAAAATTAATATCACAATTAATGATTGATTTTCAAGTACTATAAGTTTGATTAGTGTATATGTTACACATCAAAGGTAATAAAAGACATAAATCTTTGCAGAAAAAGGAAATATATAAAAATGCTCACATGTTGTGTATCGTGGTTGTCGACAAATGGTTATGTTATTAACTTTTAAAAGCACAGTACGGAAGAACGTATTGCTTATTTACTAAACAAAGGGCATGGTTCCCAACTTCCACAAGTAAATAGTTTAACAAAGGGACATCAATTGTGACTTGGAAAAATAGGTTCCAATCTATCACCTATATAAAAACGGTAAAACCAAACATATAATAAAACGCGGTACGAAATATGTTATATTTTCAAAAGAATACGTCAAACAGTTGATGAGTAGAGTACGATTTAAAAAGATAAACTTTCGGAAGAACAAGATATACACGGACTGCTGTGAAATTATTTTTACGTACCATTTTAGGAACCCTGTTTATCTAAGTTTGTATGTCCTTGTAACAACGAGTAATTAAAGCTCGGGTAACAGGGTTAGTGAGGCTTTCAATTTGCTTATTTGTAAATTGGAAAAACAAGCTTGTGTTACATCAAAGTCCCCATTGTGTGGGACTTTTTGACGGTCGCATTTTAGAAAACTGATTACGTCACTGTTACGTCACTAACTTATAGAATGTTCTCTGTCACGTGACATAGATTTGTTCTATTTTGGAATACTTTAATGGATGATGCAGCTAGAACATTCTCAAAGAGTCTTAACTGTTATAAATGGGATTGTTTTCTTTCAATACTAAAAAACCAGCCATGAATACAAGTGTTTTAAGGTAACAACATTGTGGGAATACAGCTTTGGATACGAGAAGTGCATTTCTTTGAATTTGTATTAAACATATTGCAATCTTCAGACCTGTTTTGTTTATTTTTTTATTTAAAAAGGAATTTAAAATTTCATCAAGTAAGTGGACAATTATATTATGACTTGGATTAGCTCTGACTTTGTTGGAGATTAATGATTTATTGTTCTTTTTGATGAATATTTATTGAAATGTTTGTAGCGTATTTGTTGAATAAAATATATTGTGTTGAAGAAGTTACTGGCTTTTACTTTCTGTTGTGCTAATTAGCTTAGCACTTGAAAGAACATTGATTTTGAAAGAAACATTGTGTTATATTTTACACTTTAAAATGCCGTCAAGTATCTCTTGCAAAAGGGTTTACACTTTTTTCTATAAATCATCAAATTTAGTTATGCTTATCATTGTGTTTATTGATTAAAACAAATCCCTTTGTGAAAATCAAGTTAATTTTTTCTAGTTAGTTAATTACAATAAATATGTTTTGTAACGGATCGCTGCAAAAATATATATCTATTCTTTTCAAAACTTAACGCGGTAACAATCATGTCAAGTTTGACGCAATGAAAATTACCGCTTTCAGTCTTGTTAAATATCCTATATTTAACGGAATTCAATTAATCGCGTATCTTTGTTCAACTTAATGTAACACGACAAAGCGCAAGCTAACGTTGCATATACATTGAGTGATAAATTTGGTTCTATAAGTCCTAATACAAACATGACATAAACTTGGCAGATAAGACTTGTGTGGTAAACTATGATATTGAACAGCACTTGTAGACATCATCGTATAGTGGTTATTTCTTATCGGTGTGGCCACGACAACACAGGTTCGAATCCTGATCATGGCAGGTGCATTTTATACACAAAACACATTTTTATACACAACAAGATTTATTTAAATTAACTAAATTTTATTGAATTAGAATTTAAGCGGCATATATCAAATTTGAAAAGGCACTGAACAAATGTATTCACTTGCAAAGCAAATGTAAAAGTAAGAACATATCTGTGATGAGTCAGTTAACAAAAAGAACAAACCCGACAGTTTTCGCCTTGGAACAGTCGGTCGGCAGTATGGACCGACTGGGGATCTTAAACCGGTTTTACAAAGCTTTGTTTTTCTTACGCAAAAGACTAAACATTTGACATTTAGATGATAAGATGCTAGACAGCAAAGTTCTATTTCCATACACAAATGACACCTCTAACCGAGTCTTACACAATAGAAAACACTTTGGGAACCGTCTCTAAATTCTGCATAAAAAGGTAAAGACTAACAGCCACAAAGGTATTATTCGTCCAGTATAATAAGTCATACACATATTGCAAAGGGGAGCAGGGCATCAAATAAACATCCACATAGATTTTATCTATAACCAAGAAATCCAGTTATCTCGCGAAATTGATGAATTCGGTGAACTAAAGATGACCATTCATTCCAGCAGAAACTTATATTAACATGCCATCTTTGTAAGAACGACAATATATTATAGTCAGAATCTCCATTTATTAAGAACTATCAGAAACCTCATTTATTTTCTGTTACCTCACATACCTCAGTTAGACAACTAATACATTAAGCTATGTCAATACATTAGAAGACATTTGGAAGATAACGTGATACGATGTAACAGAGCCTGTCCAATAAACTACAGAAATTAATAAAAAAAAATAAGCAAAATATAACGGTTCCTTTGAAAATATACATATAAGGGGTCCGAATCTTACAATAAAACGATAAGCTAGATTCTTCCCCCAGCAAAACTAGCACATTTTATTACAAACGCGAAAATAAACGGCTCAATTTAATAAACTCTCAAATTAAATTATTTCGCAAAACGCAATTCAATACTTCTGAGTATACGGTTATTGAACTTTTCTTTTTCTTGATGATTAATCGCAAATTCATACGATTGATTGTTAGTTGGTTACTTTGTTGGAGTTCGGAAGAAATCGACGAAAGGCGCAAACATAATCCGAACAATTTTTAATCAAACTCAACATACAGAACATACGGACCAAAGAGTAGTGGTTAATGATTTCCGCTGTGATCATGAGATCTTAAGGTCTAAATAATGGTAGCGTTTCAATCGCGACAACTTTTTTGTTTAAATTTCAATGTATGAGGTCGATGCCTTATAACTGCTACATCTAAAGTATAAATACTGGTTGTGTTGTAAATGTATATTGTAAATCCTTAAATAAATAAAAGAATAAAACATTTCGTATCGCTAGATGCTCAACGGGCAGTTTAAATTGCTTTTTGCAAGGATCGTGATATTTTAAGGTCAACAAACACTTACGCTTTGTCTCGAATTGACAATAAAAAGAATGTGAACACATATTATGGAAAAAAACCTTATAACCTACGACGTATCCCACGGTATGACATTTATTAATTTTAGGAGTGTACCTGTTCATTAATTATCAATTGGAACAGACAAAACACAATACTGACGGTCTTAATATTAAGTATTAATCCGTTTCACAAAATAACAGGCGTTGCAAAATAGTGCATATCCGGATTAGGATTATATGGCTTTAAAAATAATAAAACCTTTAATATTATTTATTAATCGATGACCTTTGACCTTAGTTTGGAGTCGTTGGCACAAGAAAGTGATAAATCACAAAATGATAAGAAGCATTTACACCCTCCTTCCCTTAAGATTATTAATGTTTATAAATATTTTGTCACTGTTCCCTTCCTAGGTTTAACACATTTGTTCTATCCATTTCGACAAATAAAATAAAACACCACTCGCATCATTATATTTTAAAACAAAGATGGGTAGTTTGAAAGTTGACACAAGATGGAATAAAATAAATATATCGATGAATAATGAAATTAACTGCAAACTCACAGGTACGACGGGAAAGTAACTTTCTCAAATGGATGACATTTCAATATGCTCTCTGGCATCTCTTGCGATGCTTAATGTAGTCAGTTGACCATTTAAAAGCGTCACGAAGTCAGAATGAATCATTGTTGATTGGTTAAAATATACTAATTAAATAAGACAACTTTCAAGCAAAATGATAACGTTATATTCATTTTATTAACTTAAAAACGAATTTGGTTTAAATGTTTTCTGTCGTTCTTCCTATCGCACAATTCGGTTTTCTCTAATGTCTCTTATGTAACAAGTTAACAATAAACGATAAATATTTTGGTTATCTATTTGGCAGCTTAATTCTGATATTTTATAAGTAGACCCTTTCCTCTGGTATCCCAATTAGGATATCATATATCTATAGTTACCGATCTGGGTTCGATCCAGGCCAGTGACATTTCAAAGTCGGTAAAAATGGTAGTGGTATAGCTCCCTTTCTGACGCTCAAGCAAATATTTGGGTAATTCCACGACTGGTTGGCCCGGTGTCAGGATAATGTGACTGGGTGTGGCATCATGCCAGGTGTTCGCGGCATGCTATACACAGTGATGGCAACACTATATCTGCTTCAAGTAGACACCGTCTCCAGATAACTAAAATATTGTTGATGGGACGTTAAACACAACAAACAAACATTTCGACGCAACTCTTAAGAACATAGTTGCATGCACGAAGTGATAAACGTTGAAACCCATAATAAAATTTATACACTTCATGTCAAATATTCAGGTTATATGCTTTTGACATACTGGGTGAATTTAACATTTCAAATCAACGCATTCACAGTAAACGCACTTTAGATGTAATACTGAGAACTAGTTTTCATATTCTGAATGAGGATGAAAATTGTCATACATACAATAAAGTTTTATTCACAAAATATTACAATAAAACATCCATATTGGAAACTAACATATTATTTCCTGGAGACATTTTACCAAATTTACAACATTTTAATTTCAAAGACAATTTATATACACAACAGCTAATGTCGAAGACCCGTGAATAATGAATTATTCAAATAGACAACCTGTCTTTAATGTTAATTAAGTAATGTATATTTATATGAAATGTACTCGTGTGAATTGCCGTAACACTTGTATGTCTGTCTATAGCAAAAGTAGATGTTTGGGCAAACTTTATGTGTAGAAAGATAATGTGTTTATTTGAATAAGATAAATGAAAATAAATTTCGACATGAAGGAAAAAATTCTGTATTTATTTGAAAAGGAATAGGAATGTATATATTTTGCGTAACTCGGTTATTTTTATTAAAACCTGTCAAGTAGCGATCACAACGGGAATCATAAACCAGTACAGGTCTGGATGTTCTGTATGGCCTAATATTCTCAAGTTTACAATAGTGTTATCTTTGCTAAGGTGTCTTTTCTTTTAAGGTTGCATACGGTCGTTAAGAATTTCCTTAAGACTAATTTTTGAAGAATACTTTTAAAATGTCTAGAGAGGTTATTGGAAATTGTTGGTGTTGGGCTTGGCAAATATTAAGCTTTGCCTGAACGAATAATTGATATTGATAATATCGACATTGCGCACAGAATTTCGACGAAAATCCCACTTATAGAAAAGTTGCAACTCAACCAAAGTAACATAAGTAAATAAGAAAAGGTCCTATCAAAATTTCCACAGATATTTAAATTTTATCTACCTGTAGACAAAGGCAAACAGAGTAAATGTAAATGTGACAAAAACACAGAGACGAGACATAACACACAAAAAGAAAAAAACACCTTGGAACGGTCAGTCGGCAAAAGGGCCGACTTGGATGCTAAAACCGGGTTTGTGGAGCGCTCCAACCTCGCACTTTCTGAAGGTTTTTCTAGCAAACAAACAGTGTACATAAAAATATCCCGTCACAGTGAAACAACTAACAGTAAGCACCTGCATCCGGAATTAAAACAGGTACAGTGAACTTATGTACATACATAATAACTAGTAATAAAACTATCAACATATGTACAGTATGTACAAATGGGGGAAATCGGTCAGTTGCGTACCCTGATATGCTAGAGGGCGCTGTTCCTTTCTTAACCTCCGTTTGACTGACAGATATTACAGACAACATACACAAATTTAGAGATTACATTTTACTGATTTTAACTTGTGATGGCTTCGAAATTCAGCCCGTTATCACTAGGACAACATAGGTCTGAACTACGCAAGCGAAACGCAAAGCTATCGGGGCGAAAGAAAGAATTGATTGAAAGGTAAACAGCGCATTTACACTTAACGCACTTTCTTTGTTTATCGGTATTTTTTTTTCTCGCACATTTCTCCTTTTCCTAGTCCGATTTTCTGTCAAAAGCTATATCATGAATTTAGGAAACGTTAATGAGTGTCTCAGATGACAGAGACAGTGTATTTTGCAAGTTCTGTCGGGGGGATATTATTTTCATTGGAATTAAATGTTATCGATGTTGCGGAGGGTGGGGTATATGTATCGAATATTTGTTCTGATTTCTGTTGTGATATCGCTGTGTTTTATTTGTAAAATCTGAAGCTGCGTAACGTATTTGGAGTAAGACTATCATTTATAAAGATGTTTTAATCTATCCTAATTGTGTATATCAATTGGTAATTGTGTATTGTTGTTATATAGAGGGGTCATAAGGGGGTGTTGTGCGAGGCGAGGGCGGAAATATTTTTCCAGTTTAATTAAACAACTGTTTTTTTCTTGTCATAGGCTTGAGGCCTATGAGCGGAACCGGAACTTTGGTGCAGTTGATGAATTGTTTCTAGAATTCTGCATGACACTTCCAAAATCTTGCGAATACAAAAATGTTCATGCCGAAGTGAAGATGCCTCCTATCACATTGATACTGCTACGGTGTCCCTGATGCCTCACGATACTACATCAAGAGAGTGTACGATGCCTCACGATACTATATCAAGAGAGTGCACGATACCTCACGATATGTGTACATCAAGAGAGTGTACGATGCCTCACGATATGTGTACATCAAGAGAGTGCATGGTGCCTTGCGATATGTGTACATCAAGAGAGTGCATGGTGCCTTGCGATATGTGTACATCAAAAGAGTGCACGATGCCTTGCGATATGTGTACATCAAGAGAGTGTACGATGCCTCACGATATGTGTACATCAAGAGAGTGCATGATGCCTCACGATATGTGTACATCAAGAGAGTGCACGATACCTCACGATATGTGTACATCAAGAGAGTGCACGATGTCTCACGATATGTGTACATCAAGAGAGTGCACGATACCTCACGATATGTGTACATCAAGAGAGTGCACGGTGCCTTGCGATATGTGTACATCAAGAGAGTGTACGATGCCTCACGATATGTGTACATCAAGAGAGTGCACGGTGCCTTGCGATATGTGTACATCAAGAGAGTGCATGATGCCTCACGATATGTGTACATCAAGAGAGTGCATGATGCCTCACGATATGTGTACATCAAGAGAGTGCATGATGCCTCACGATATGTGTACATCAAGAGGGTGCATGATGCCTCACGATATGTGTACATCAAGAGAGTGCACGATACCTCACGATATGTGTACATCAAGAGAGTGCACGATACCTCACGATATGTGTACATCAAGAGAGTGCACGATACCTCACGATATGTGTACATCAAGAGAGTGTACGATGCCTCACGATATGTGTACATCAAGAGAGTGCACGGTGCCTTGCGATATGTGTACATCAAGAGAGTGTACGATGCCTCACGATATGTGTACATCAAGAGAGTGCACGGTGCCTTGCGATATGTGTACATCAAGAGAGTGCATGATGCCTCACGATATGTGTACATCAAGAGAGTGCACGATGCCTCACGATATGTGTACATCAAGAGAGTGTACGATGCCTTGCGATATGTGTACATCAAGAGAGTGTACGATGCCTCACGATATGTGTACATCAAGAGAGTGCACGATACCTTACGATATGTGTACATCAAGAGAGTGTACGATGCCTTGCGATATGTGTACATCAAGAGAGTGCAAGATGCCTCACGATATGTGTACATCAAGAGAGTGTACGATGCCTTGCGATATGTGTACATCAAGAAAGTGTACGATGCCTTGCGATATGTGTACATCAAGAGAGTGTACGATGCCTTGCGATATGTGTACATCAAGAGAGTGTACGATGCCTCACGATATGTGTACATCAAGAGAGTGCACGATACCTCACGATATGTGTACATCAAGAGAGTGCACGATACCTCACGATATGTGTACATCAAGAGAGTGCACGATACCTCACGATATGTGTACATCAAGAGAGTGTACGATGCCTCACGATATGTGTACATCAAGAGAGTGCACGATACCTCACGATATGTGTACATCAAGAGAGTGCACGGTGCCTTGCGATATGTGTACATCAAGAGAGTGTACGATGCCTCACGATATGTGTACATCAAGAGAGTGCACGGTGCCTTGCGATATGTGTACATCAAGAGAGTGCATGATGCCTCACGATATGTGTACATCAAGAGAGAGCACGATGCCTCACGATATGTGTACATCAAGAGAGTGTACGATGCCTTGCGATATGTGTACATCAAGAGAGTGCACGATACCTCACGATATGTGTACATCAAGAGAGTGCACGGTGCCTTGCGATATGTGTACATCAAGAGAGTGTACGATGCCTCACGATATGTGTACATCAAGAGAGTGCACGGTGCCTTGCGATATGTGTACATCAAGAGAGTGCATGATGCCTCACGATATGTGTACATCAAGAGAGTGCATGATGCCTCACGATATGTGTACATCAAGAGAGTGCATGATGCCTCATGATATGTGTACATCAAGAGGGTGCATGATGCCTCACGATATGTGTACATCAAGAGAGTGCACGATACCTCACGATATGTGTACATCAAGAGAGTGCACGATACCTCACGATATGTGTACATCAAGAGAGTGCACGATACCTCACGATATGTGTACATCAAGAGAGTGTACGATGCCTCACGATATGTGTACATCAAGAGAGTGCACGATACCTCACGATATGTGTACATCAAGAGAGTGCACGGTGCCTTGCGATATGTGTACATCAAGAGAGTGTACGATGCCTCACGATATGTGTACATCAAGAGAGTGCACGGTGCCTTGCGATATGTGTACATCAAGAGAGTGCATGATGCCTCACGATATGTGTACATCAAGAGAGTGCACGATGCCTCACGATATGTGTACATCAAGAGAGTGTACGATGCCTTGCGATATGTGTACATCAAGAGAGTGTACGATGCCTCACGATATGTGTACATCAAGAGAGTGCACGATACCTTACGATATGTGTACATCAAGAGAGTGTACGATGCCTTGCGATATGTGTACATCAAGAGAGTGCAAGATGCCTCACGATATGTGTACATCAAGAGAGTGTACGATGCCTTGCGATATGTGTACATCAAGAAAGTGTACGATGCCTTGCGATATGTGTACATCAAGAGAGTGTACGATGCCTTGCGATATGTGTACATCAAGAGAGTGTACGATGCCTCACGATATGTGTACATCAAGAGAGTGCACGATACCTTACGATATGTGTACATCAAGAGAGTGTACGATGCCTTGCGATATGTGTACATCAAGAGAGTACAAGATGCCTCACGATATGTGTACATCAAGAGAGTGTACGATGCCTTGCGATATGTGTACATCAAGAGAGTGTACGATGCCTTGCGATATGTGTACATCAAGAGAGTGTACGATGCCTTGCGATATGTGTACATCAAGAGAGTGTACGATGCCTCACGATATGTGTACATCAAGAGAGTGCACGATACCTTACGATATGTGTACATCAAGAGAGTGTACGATGCCTTGCGATATGTGTACATCAAGAGAGTACAAGATGCCTCACGATATGTGTACATCAAGAGAGTGTACGATGCCTTGCGATATGTGTACATCAAGAAAGTGTACGGTGCCTTGCGATATGTGTACATCAAGAAAGTGTACGGTGCCTTGCGATATGTGTACATCAAGAGAGTGTACGATGCCTTGCGATATGTGTACATCAAGAAAGTGTACGGTGCCTTGCGATATGTGTACATCAAGAAAGTGTACGGTGCCTTGCGATATGTGTACATCAAGAGAGTGTACGATGCCTTGCGATATGTGTACATCAAGAAATTGTACGGTGCCTTGCGATATGTGTACATCAAGAGAGTGTACGATGCCTTGCGATATGTGTACATCAAGAAAGTGTACGATGCCTTGCGATATGTGTACATCAAGAGAGTGTACGATGCCTTGCGAGATGTGCAAATCAAGAAAGTGCACGATGTCTTGCGATATGTGTACATCAAGAGACTTTTTACAGTCAATCGTTGTGATGCAACTTCGAGGACCATGTGGTCAGATGTTTAAGACACACTTGTATGGGGTTATGTAAGAATCCATGAACAAACTACGCGAGGCAAATATGAAAGATATGCTTTATGGTGTTTACATTCAGAATTGTTGCGTCCGTCTCAAAACTATACAAAACCACCTTTTATAGCCTTGTCATTCCAACGGACATGGGTTGAGAGACAGTCGAAAAGCACTGTTAATCTGATCTGCGGATTTGATTTGCATCTGATGCAAATGTTCAGGTATCTTACAGAGCTTTTAGTGTCATATTAATATATGATAAAGGAAATCCATTATGCAAGAAGGCATTGAACTTAGTTTGTTTATAACTGTTTATGCTTTGTGCTATAATTAAAAAACAAGATACATATTATACTTTCATTTTAAACCAATATTACGTAAAGACGATAATGTTTTATATTTTAAGTTGGTATTGCTTCTTTTTAGTTATTTGTATTGACAATAAGCACCCTTTCATTAATGATACTTGAATAGTCTAGACTTTCCTTGATTTATTTTCGCTTATAAAAATCATTTGCATCAACAAACATCATAGCAGACCATACAGAGGATAAATCTTGTGTAAGGTCGCAGTATCATATTATTCGTAATCGGACGCCAGTTGTGTTCTAACTCCTTGCGTATCTCAGTGAGAAGTTTGTCATAAGACAAACATTGTTGTTCGTTAATGTCTAACGACTTATGTTTAACGATATGAGATGAACACTAACGATACCAAAACATCACAACAAATTGACAGTCAAGCTGCTCGGATGAGGAAGAGCTTCAGTGTTTATGAAAGAGTGGTTGAGCAAAAGGAATATCAATTATGAAATATTTCGCCCGCCGAAAAGAAATTCATATATTTCGTCATAATTTTCTCATCTGCATTCTGATTGTTGGCTATCACAGTCAGATGAAAGGAACGTCGTATCCCTTTCTGCCTTAAGACCTTCAGGGTGGTTCATTATGTAGTAGAGAGATGCAAGGTATCGAGGACGACACAAAATTGACACATAGGAAGAAGGACGAGAAGATGATCGACATTTATGCATCAATGAAACATCGGGTGACTGGTTGACAATGCTCTTATTGTCAAGTCTTTGTCTGAAATATATAGTATAGATAGTGCAAAATGAGGCTGAGAAATATATTGGACACACCATTTTAAGAGACCTGTTTATGTCAGCTTGTATGTGCCCGTAATACGAAACATTAAACGAATTAAGCAGGTTTTGGTCTTTTATTGTATGTATCGTTCAACTTTAACAGAAACTTGACACCACACTATTCTTTAATTTATATTTGAGTCTTTTGAATAACGTTAACAATCGCTTGCAAAAAGGTAAAACCTTTTTTGCCTACATCAGAAAACGTTGTGGAAAAAAACAAAAGCAAAAAAAAAAAATTAGTCATTTCGGCAGACGATGAGTGACTATGAGGACGATTCTATAAAAGGAAAAAAAGCCGTTGATGTTTTTTTCTTAATATATACTCCTTAATATAAAGAAAGAAACATATAAAAATGCTCTAAATTTTACTTTGATGAGCTTTCCTTTTTATGTTATTCTGTTAAAATGTCACCGTTGAATTATGGTTACAGTAAAAACTCCGCTAATCGGATCTTCTACATACCGGAATCCTTTTCTATCCGGGCTGTTTTTTAAAGTGCCGAATGTTTATTCTTTATCTTTTGTGAACAATTCATCTACATTCCGAAAACAAACTCCACATCGTGCAATCCGTTTGAATTTCTATGACATTTTGTGTATTCTCTGCTTGTATTGCACTCCGTAATCCGTTGATTAATCAGAGTGTTGACTGCTAACAGCATTCAGCAGGGTGCTAATCGCTAGCGATCAGGGAGTGAGAAGGGAGTTTGTGGGATCTTGTGGGATCTCCTAATCCGTGAAAAATCTGCCTGTGTGATCTTCTAATCCATGAAATTTACCAAATTAAACTTTGAGTAAATCCGATTGTTGGGACGTCTTAATATATATTTGACGTATCTATTCAAGAGAATAAAACAACGAGAAAAAGCCATTAACTTAAAATGAAAATATGAGAAATGTATCAAGTAAAATGTTTGTATTCATTTATAATTGTTTTGATATAAACAGGAACAAAGCCGTGTATACGTTTTAATCCACAAGTACAGACATTCGAATTCAATTGTCGTTCCACCTGACAATTGATGTATCGGCTATTTTTGTCCCCATTTGAATCATAGTATGGTATGATTTCCGTCGTCAGTCTACCTGTACCTTCTTCCGTCAATTTCTTAAGCAAATTATTTCTCTTTTATCCTCGGCAAACTGTCATATTTTACTGCCATATTGCACATTTAGTTTGTCTTGAAACTGGCTATTGAGACTTGTTTGACCTTCGGGCGTATATTCCATTAAACTTTTTCCTTTGTTGTCAACTTATATGATTGCTAGTATTAGCTTTAATGACTTATATGATTGATGTTCCATAAGCATGGATGAATAAAATGTACTTTTCCATTGACAGAGCTTGCTAACCACTTCAGAACATAAATCAAGCTAAGACAGATGTGGTCAAAGCCTCCTTGTGTCGAGTAGTGTGTCTAGGTAATGAATTTTAATACAAGTTATTCATTTTTAGAAATTTTAAGATTTGCGTTGTCTACTCATTCAAAATACTTGCTGGAATTCGATGGCTGGTGGTTAATCTGTTCAGACGAAGTTTTAAAAAAGATACCTTAAAATACAAGTATATGTTGTCGTATGGTTTAACTTAACTGGGAAATATTGTTTTGTGAGCAAAAGAACTTATTATAGTGTTTCATAAGAAATCAATTAAAACTAAATCTGTCAACGCATTCAAAAAGCTGCTTTGCGCATATGGAGTTGCATGATGATACTTTAAATATTTTTTTCTACCAAAAGCAAAGTATATTTTTATTTGAAGACAAGACATTTGATGATTTGGGGCTTTTATATCATGTAAAACATGAGCGCCTATAGCTATGATCGTAGACCTTGTCACATTGAAGTTTAATTTTGACCACTGAAAATGCCTCATTATTAACCTGGGAAAGTGTGTTTAAAGGTATCATGTGTTTCTTCATTCCAACTAATTGTTTATTCGGGAAAGGAAGGGTTTGTTCAAATCATCAGATACATGGCTTTGATGTGTTCATCTCAAGCTTTAGGCGCAAATGGCATCAACTCCATCATCCATTTTTTCCTTCTACAATGAGTGGTCAAACATGTACATCAATATTCATGTCGGACTTAATCTTGTTGATGGCATTTCGCGGATACAACTGATACAATGTAACAAAACGAGCCAATGAAAGACTCACCAATTAATTAGAAGAAGAAAAGATAATGATTTGTATGATAAAAGAAACATAAGATCACTATTACTTTAAGTTTAAAATGTATTTTGAACCTTTAATTAATCTAATGATAAAAAATAAAGATAACTCTCATTTAATTCCAGCTTTCTAACGTTTAAAAGTTTAGCAGCAGCCGTCAAGTGTTATTAACGATACGTGTAAGACAATGTTCTAAACGTTACTGTCTCCCAATGAAATATCATTCATAAGGATTTATAACCTAGACAAAAAGTTTGGCCCAAGAACATTTTATCATCGGTTTCCTCAGCTAAGTAAACAATTTGAATTAAGATAGATCAAACTGAACTACAAAATAAACAGCATAACACCAGTATAAACGGAACCTGTACGTAAAGACATCATCAACAACTGAAATAAAATGCAATACAATGTACTTGGATATCGTAAGCAATGGAAGTTTTCATACAAATAATACACCAAGACACGAGCAAGACAGATATATCTTCCGTTTTTATCAGCGTATATCTGAAATTTGTTTTATCTATATTTTCAATATAATGCATCGTTAGACTAGTACAAACGAGAAAAATGATCACTGTTAATCTGCCAATGGTTATGTCTTGTGACAGGTGTAGTCCTGTATTTGGCTGATATGTCATTTTAACTAGACAGGTACATATGACCACTGACCTAAGATGTCTAGAAAGAGCATTTTACTATACGTTTCCATTACAAAGAGTTTATCACAAACAAGAAAACCGATCGACTGTACTTAATAATCTATGTTGTCATTTAATTCATCATATAAGGATTGTTACATGTATTTCCTTTGATGGACATTGGACTTTGGCTCTTCAATCCCATCTTCACATGAACAGGATGCTACAACCATTACTTCGTCTCTGGTCATGTTTGTTCATGATTCAGAAAGTTAATTTTATTTATAGTCAACCATTTTTGTGTTGTTTTTCAAATCGAAATAATACCATATTCTTTCTAAACACTATGTGGACATTAATTTTCAATGACGTCACTACTTTCGTCATAACTCATAGAAAATATAAGCGCTTGGACATTCTGTATTCAAATAGATCGATTTTCTTTTCATTGCTTGCATTTGAGAAACTCGTCAGGAAGTGCGAGATTAGAGCTCTGTAAAACCGGTTTAAGCACCCCAGTCGGTCCATATTGCCGATTGGCCGTTCCAATGCGGTAACTGTCGGGTTTGCTCTTTTCGTTAAATGACTCATCACAAATTTGTTCTTGCTTTTCCCTTGCCTTGCATGTGCAATACCTTTGTTCTGTGCCTTTTCGGAGTTTGGTATATGTTGCAATGCTCATAGGACTTTGTCATATATTCTTATTAATAAACCGAATATTTACTAAATGATCTTGAAATTGTTCAGCGAAATATGAAAATACAATTGTAGTATTGTTTTGTTAATTATAATTTTATCTAATTTTAATAAATGCCACCTTATTAATTTCGGGTCATCAATTGTATTTTCCGGTGTGTTGTGAAAACACAGGTTCCAGACCTGGTAATGGCATGTTTTCATCGTCTAATTAATAAAAGCCCTTACAATAAGTAAATAAAATTCACTTGAATATCCGTCGATTACAGCATTGGGTGCTGATTGATATAGAGGCACAGAGTGTTAATTGATATATTAAACATGAAAGTAATACTGTATACAATGTACAATATTGAGTTTTTCTATACTTACAAATTGATAAATAAGAAAATGTCCACAGATATATAAATTAAGTCTACCTCTAGAAAAAGGCAAACAGTGTAAATGTAAATGTGACAAAAACACTGAGACGAGACAAAACACACAAAAAGAAAAATCATCAGTTACCGCATTGGAACGGTCAGTTGGCAAAGGGACCGACTGGGTTGCATAAACCTCGTTTGTGGAGCGCTCCAACATCGCACTTCCTGAAGGTTTGTAACAGTTATCTGTTTTCCTTATTAAAAAATCTCTAACCTTGCGTGTATACATAATAGATTTTGATAAAATAATAAGTTAAAGTTTTAAAATGTGATTCACTTTACCGTTTTGTCATGACATGACGTGATAAATGTTAGATATAACATCCTAACACTATCAATATTTTAGCTCTATAAACAACGCATTGTACCGTGATAAAATAAAAGATATATCACAGCATAAATTGGGACTATTTTACTGCAATAGAATAGCTGTTTCTTTTACTTTCCCTACCCATTTTCGTTTTTTTTTACCAAGCTGACATATTGGGATAAGTTATTCTTTTCATTCACATGGCCGTCGCCTGAAACTTAACACTGTTCTAAAAAGTAAAGGTTTTGTTTAACTAATAACATAAGTATTAATTTTTAATAAAAATAATTAAAAAATGCAATTTCGTCGGTTGTTGATATTCTTTTTAAAATATCCAGGATGTACGAGAGGGTGAAATAGAACAGCCAAGTGAAACAACCTTACAAACTTATTTAAATTGTACTTCGCAGTAACGTTCGTATTTGTGTCCCTTTCAAAGTCTAGATTTCTTGTAAAGCATGTTAGAATGGAAACGCAAACATTAAATTTTAAACAAAATATTCGTATATAAAAAAGTCAGTCCCGTCTTGAGAGTCTGTTATTTGAGTTATTTATAAGGGTTTTATACTCCAGCAGAGTCATACACTGTCAAGTTTGCTGGAGAACGTCTGCCTGACTCTTCAAGATGACAGTACGCAGTAATTCTTTAGAATATGGGGCGTGGGTAAATAATGGATGAGACGGCTGTGACATAATATTCGACAGACCATTTTTAAGAACTCTGTTTGTTTGTGCACGTATCGGCGTTGAAGTGGAGGTAGTTAGTGTTATGTCTAGTGCTGGAGGACAAAGCACATTTTCCTGTTGATGAATACCGTTTTCAGTTGTATTCAACTACCATTAAAATAAAACATCAGGACAATGGAAGAACATTCCATTTATAAAATATAGTGTTAATTGTCTTGCTTAATATACAATCATGTTTGAAAAAATATATATTAAAATATTAAACCTTTATATGTGGTGCTTAAAGGGTGATTTCTTTTCGAATTTGCGTGTTTTTGTCCGGTCGTATTATTAAAATAAACCCAGGCATGTCACAATATATGTACGAAAGTTGAAATATTCAATTATCGAAAGGTTTAAAAAAGAAAACATATCAAACCTCTTCCAATTTAAGCAAAATGCGCTAAATGAGAGGATATAAAATGATTTTATGTGAGTAAAGTTTCTTCTGTGTAAGGAAAACTATTTTTAAATTGTAATACCGAAAAGCGACACATTTATTTCTATCTAAAGTGATTGTGCTTGTCAAAAGAACACATTAATGATTAGATTAGCGCTGTGATCTACTGCGTCATATTACTATTTGTCCATACAAAAAAATTAAACATCTTCAATAGATTTGAGGGGTTGGTAAGACTTTAAATGTTCTGATCGGTTCATTTTAAAATAAATTAATCTTGTAAAAATCTTCACAGCAAACGAATTGATTTACCAATATTAACACATTTTAAATACGTCTCACTTACTTGGTGAGTTCACTCTTGCCAATGATTCAACCCACGTTTAATATAATCAACCAAATGGATTTACAATACTTGTTAAGAAAAGCTCATAAACATTCTTTATAAACTCACTTCGATTAAAGCTTCTGACTTTTTATAACTAGGAAAATACCCATATACCATTACGATTTGGATACAATACCAAATTCGAACGACAAGTCTGATAAAATCATACACAACATAAAACAATATAAATAAGTGCCTACATTGTGCTTGAAAATTACAAGTTGGGAACTGCCAACAATGTATTTTTCTTCCACTTCAATTCGTACTAATGGTATAGTAAATGGAAATAGGAGCTAGAATGAATATCCACACCGATCCTATTTGTAACCTTACAAATCCAATTATCCGCCAAAATTGATAAATTGGAGGAACGAAAGATGACCATTCCTCCTATATAGCAAACTTTATTTAGAAGGTTTCTGTATCTGAATGATAGAATCATCCGATATAGCAAGAATCTTCATACAGTTTTTGAGTTGATGTAACCCTAAGAATCCAATAAATAAAAGAACTTGATAAAGGAGAGGAATAAAATATTACCATTCATTTGAAACGTTAAGACAACATTTAAAAGAAGTTTTCAACCGAATAGTAAAATACGCCGAATCTAAATTTAAGTATGATTTAGTTCCTGCTAAAAGATCTACTAATAGCGTCTCATACAAGCAAGTCTTTTGTTGATCATGTTTTAAACGTTTCCGTCTTCAAATCTAAAAGACTCCCATTTCGATTCAAGAAAACTTGTGCTTTATCTGTCTTGGCATTATTTAGGTTCTTATAATTCTGTCAATAATTTCAATTAAAAAGAACCGTTTATTCGTCCATGCTTATACGACATCAATCATACAAGTTATAAATGTTGACCACAATAAGCATGTAAGATGATCACAGAGGGGACAATGGAATCATTAGAGCCAAGAGGCCTCAGTGATCGGGATCAAGAAATACAAGGTGGACGAGATAGTAGTGAAAAAAGAGATTCTTGCTGTGGAAAAAGGGGAAATTATCAGCACATTGAAGGACGGGCAGACGTAAAGACCGACAGACGACAGTTATCATACCATAATATTTTTTAATTCACTTGAAAGCATACGTCAAATATATTTGAATAACCTAACATACGATTTTAACATTTTAACAAAAAAGGCTCAACAACATAGTTGCAGAGAGGTATGTCATTATATTTTAATCTTCAAATGTCCATTATTCAATAAAATATAAATACTGCATATTAACGTTTATAAAATTTAATATGAAGTCAATTCTTTTACATTTTAAGGACGGCGTTATACGATGTATCCTTAAGAGCACAATATATATAGTTTATTATGATTCATAAGGTAGACACCAATTTTGACTCAAGAAGACTTCGGTCTTATCTGCTTAAACATCTTTTAAATCATGTTTTAAGATTTTCGTGAACTCGGTCAACTGAATAGAATCTTTTATTCATACCTCTACTACATCAAAATAAAAATACATAGACTTATCACAGACAGGGTGTGTCATTTTGTTTGTGTAAAAGATATAGAAATATGTTGCCGAAAAAGAACGGGTTTTATTTGCACACGGAAGCGACTTACGAGCGGACGTAAAGACAGACAGATTACAGTCATAAAAACATTTTAATAGGTAAATAAAGAAGGGTCCTATCAAAATTTTCACAGATGTTAAAATTTTATCTGCCAGTAGACAAAGGCAAACAAGGCAAAAGTAACTATGTCAAAAAACGATGTTTATGCATGAGTATAATGACATTGTCAAACTCAGATTTCAGTTCTTTTTATTACAGTGTATACAGGTTTGTATTTCTCTTTGCATTCGCAAACACGTCAAATATATTTACAAATCACAAAACGTTTCTATATATTTGTGTATGAAGGTATTTTGTCTTTCGCATGAAACCATAAAATATATAAGAATATTCTAACGAAGGTGTTTACGAAAGACGTCTCGGCACCATAGTTATGTTGTTCTATGATTTTTTCCGTTAATGCCAATTACTCAGTGGAATCCATATACTCGTATATTGTTAACACTGTCAACATGATGTTTACCATAGAATTCTCAACAGCATAACTAAAGAACATGTTTTATCCTTTGTTATTTTTCTACTAAATGTCAAAATATCAGTGAAATAACCCTTAGGCTGGTACTTTGGTGTTGACATTTAAATTTACCACATCTGAAAGGAAGCCTGGCATTTCATATTAATCCCGTGATAAAAAAGAACTAATACAAACATAATAAAGGCTCCCAGATAGGAATTGTTTAAAAGTAAGACGTTGCATTACGGTATGCAACAGCACCGGTAGCCATGATCCTATAGTGGTTAGTAGTTCGCGTTGATTCCTCGACAACCCAGGTTCGAATCCTGGTCATGGCAGGTGCATTTTTATATACATGTTTCATGGGGTTAACATTTAGCAAAGAACACCAAAGTTGTATAGTTTTCTATTTTTACGAAGTTACGCTATTATAATATATCAGGATTATAAAGGACAGATGCTTGCTTATACCGCGTCCTGGGTATGTACAGGTAAAGCAATCCGGTATGTCTCGTTTCGCGATTTGTACCTAAAACCTTCATCTATTGTTATTTTGACAGTTTTTGATGCCGTCTACCTAAAATGCCAACAAACGACATCACAAACAAATATTCTATTGTATAAAGTAGGCTAGCCATTCACCACGTGTTTAACACTCTGATTGAATAATGGTTAATGTAAATAGGCTTCATAAACCCTTGTAATGATCCATTGGCTTTTGGATGCTGCAATCGATCTTGACTGAAGACACCTGGCTTGTTTGTGCTCAACTGTCTGTTATCGATTCCAGCGTACGCCAAACATGTTCAACCATGTTTAAAGACGGTTTGTCGTATAAGCTGATAACATAGTTTGTGAAATACTTTATGTGTATGTTTTTGCAGATGAAATGTACAGTGTCAATATGCAAGCACGATATAAATAAGTCATTTACGTTTACATTTAAGTCCTTGAACGATCAATTTCGATTCAGTCAAACAAAACAGACAACAATATTGCAAAGTGACTACGTATGGCTCAAAAGATTGTAATTTGTAAAGACACCAATGAGTTATTCTTCTAGTACAAAATGTCCAAAATGGTATACTAGATCTTATTTGTAACCCAACAAATTTAATTATTAGCCGAAATTGATCGATCTTAGTAACTAAAGACGGTCATTCGTTCTAGTAGCATACTATATTTAGAAGAAATCCATATCCGAAAGATTAGCTCTCCCGATACTGAATTTTTATTTTTCTCTTATTTATCAGAAAGGCATCATATATTTCTATTAAATTTTATTGTGTCACAAGATAAGTAAGCTAAGATTTGCAACTCAGTTGGTCCCAATGCCGACTGACCGCTTTAAGGCGATATTTGTTTGATGACTCGTCACAGATTTGTTCTTACCTTTACATTTGCCTTGCATGTAAATACCCCTGTCCCGTGATTTTTAAAAATTGAGAATATGCCGCAATGCTAATAAGACTTCATCATATTTCCTAATTATGTCAAATTCAAACTTTTTTATGACCTTTTGAGAACAACGAAATACTATTTAACCTGACAAGTTTAATAGACAATCGAAATTGATCAGTAAGACGAACATAGCATCGTTTTTGTCTGTAAGCCGTATTAAAAGCAGTTCTATTCCGAATGGTAAAACATACGATTCATCCGTATTTACTCTGATTATATTTCCGCCAACAACAAAATCCGCAAGCAGTCTACGAGCAACGAGTAAAATCTTTACTTGTTGACCATCTTCCAAACGTTATTGTGTCAAGATGTAACATTGTTTGTAGGATTCATAACATAGACAAACTGCTCGACTCCAGATACTTCTGCTTTATTATATGATTGATGAAGTTTTTACAGTTTTGGCAGTCTCAATCAATCGAAAAGAAACGTTTCATCTCCTTATGCTTTTACGACATCAACCATTTACATTAACCATATAAATCGTATAAGCTGACCAAAATAAACATCAATTATAAGTTCATCACAAAGAGGGCAATAGAACTTTAATTCGAAGAAATACGTCCGATTGTCAAGGACGCTTTACCGGTCAGGATCAAGAAAACAGAAAACAGAAAACAAAAACATGGCAAGGTTCTTTGAGTATCGCGACATATGCTAAAATTTGAAAAGACACTAGAAAAGGTATTCACATGCCAGTCAAAAGAAGGAGTATTACGACGTTTAGTCTGCGAAATGTCCGATTGTGGGGCTTGAATCCGAAACACAGAGCTCTCATCTCGCACCACTTGAGGGGTTTATCAAATATTTTTTTTTTTTTTTTTTTTTTTTTATTATTACATTTTCATTCACAGCAACATGTACAATATAGACATTTCAATTTTCAAAGTTTTAACATCAAGGTATAGCATAGTATAACATCCAATTAATATTATTTATAGTGAAGGAAAGTGATTTATTAAGTTTAAGGGATGATGTATGCTTACAATGCAATGGAAATTAGAAAGCAGACAATTCTTCGGCAGCAAATAAACACTTCTTCTAAATATATAAAGATTACACCTTAGGACAACAGTTACTTCAGAGACACTAACATCCGATAAAAGAAACCATATTATTACACATTCAATTCTTCATACTTTATTTGCATTTATTTTAACGTAGGCCTTAAATAAATGTTCTTACATCCTACCAGATTCGACCTAAATTGAGATGAGTTTGACATAAACTACTACCTATGACACACCTGTGAGGCAGCTTAATACCGAGATTTTGAATGATACAAATGATCTATCATAACATAACCTGGTTCACAGCCGCTGACGAAATTAAGGAACAATGCGGGATAACGCAAATATCTCGACCTAGTAGATAATGCATAGTCAGTGGAACAATCGTTCTAATAGACGGTTGCTGCACATTTCGACCCTTTCCTCTAGTCGGTGGTTGATATTAATACGCTGATATTAATACGCAACATTGTTCATTCATACATCTGCACTGATGCATATCTCAATTACACAGTATAATGAACTTTCAGTTTAAGCAAACAAAAATATTAATATTATTATTTGAAGCATGCCTGGACACAACTGACGCATCTGGTCTCCTTAGACAAACATGTTCTGTACAAGCACTTCTTCTTTCCAGGAATTTATTGACCGCGAGTAGTCAGGGTCTTGCAAGGTCAATGCAGTGTGCTTTGGAAATTCAGCAAGGGACACCGCCCAATAAAAGGAAAAGTGATCAAATTTAAATGAAAATCTGTCAGCCTAAATGTGAACAAATATTCAATAAAACTAAATCCTGTTGAAGTTGAAATAGTTATATTTTATAATAAAGGCAGTGTTATTTACAAATAACATATAGCAACAAGTTTTTCTATGTTTATTCAGAAAAAAAATAAAGATTCGTTCCAAGAAACAAGGAGAACAACTAAATTCATGCACACTAAGGAAATACTTTCAACAGCTCTTTTTACATTTGAGTTACCTTAAATTTATTTTTTTATTTTTTAAATATCTCTCTGCATCAGCTGTCCTGTCTTATAACTATTTCGAACTCGATCTTATGTTCTTTTTGTTTGTAAAATGAATGTCTAAACGTCTTTATTTGTTTTTTCACCTGATTAATCGTACACTGCAACGTTTTTTTATAACACAATCAAAATTTTAAGATATAGTTCAAACATAGAAGTATTGTTTAACTCAAGCTCTAAGCAATTTTTCTTCTAGCATTTCTTTTATATTATCTCAATAACAATTGTAATTAACATAGAATTTTAAATATAAATCTGATAACCTACTAAGGGAACTGCCAGATAAGAATCGGCTAAAATGGAGATATTGCCGTACCGTTTACATCAGCACTTGTAGCCATGATCGTATAGTGGTTAGTACTTCGCGTTGTGGCCGCGACAACCCAGGTTCGAATCCTGGTCATGGCATGTGCATTTTTGTTTTATGGGGGGTTACCATCAAGAACATCAAAGACGTATATTTGTGTGTTTTTTAAGAAGTTAAGATTTTATAATTTATGGACTTTATGAAGGACAAGCCCTTACTATTGCATGCACTTCGTGCTACACAGGTACATCTCAAGTCAATATTTGATGTAACGAATGTCTCGAATAGGCTTCTGTACACCGCAGGCTGTCCTGACAAAAGACACATGAACGACTTCTTATTAATTCCAGCATGCGCAAATCATGCTTAGTCTTGTTTACAAATGATATTTTTGATACGTTGAAAATACAATTTGTGAAATATTTAATGTTTATGAAGTTGCTTTTGATAAAAAGTGAATTATGTAAATGAAAACTGGATTCAATTAGGCCGTCTACCATAAAGTAAATATATGGAAAACATCCGAAGAAACGTGTTTTTATTAAAGAATTTTCAAAAGAGACGATAATTAAGTAAAGTTATATGGCAAATTTGTTATTACTTGTCAAGATATCAGTAAAAAACCTTTGGCTCGTACCACGGTAATGACTTTTCAGCAAGGTGTCCTACTACTAAGAGAAAGTCTGACTCTCCATATAAATGTTAAATCTATTGGAAATAATATAATCATGACAAAGAACTAAGACAAGAATGATTTACCGGACCTGGTAGCACAATCGGTAGAGCGTCAGCTACAGGTACGGGAGCCTGTGTTCTATATCGGGATACGACATACAAAAGTCGTCAAAAACGGTAGTGGTATAGATCCCTTGCTGACGCTCAAGCAAATATAAGGGTAATTCCACGACTGGTTGGCCCAGTGTCGGGAAAATGTGACATGGTGAGGTATTATTTCAGGTGCTCACGGCATGCTGTAAACATTGAACGCAGCACTATATCTTCTTTAAGTGAACGCCGTCTCCAGATAACTGAAATACTGTTGTTGGGATGATAAAGCCAATAAACATAAACAAGAATGATAAAACTTCCAGATAAGAATATTGTAGAACGTTTACGTTACGATCTCGAACAGCACTTGTAGCCATGATCGTATAGTGGTTAGTACTTCGCGTTGTGGCCGCGACAACCCATGTTCGAATCCTGGTCATGGCATGTGCATTTTTGTACCTAAGTTTTATTGGGGGTTTACATCAAGAACATCAAAGACGTATATTTGTATTTTCTGAAGCAGTTAAGATTTTATAATTTATAGAGTTTATGAAGGACAAGCCCTTACTATTGCATGCACTTCCTGCTACACAGGTACAGGTCAAGTCAATATTAATTTTGATGTAACGTATGTCTCGAATAGGCTGTCCTGACAAAAGACACATGAACGACTTGTTATCAATTCCAGCATGCGCAAATCAAGCTTAGCCTTGTTTAGAAATGCTCGTTTGATACGTTGAGAATACAATTTGTGAAATATTTAATGTTTATGAAGTTGTTTTAGATAAAATGTGTATTATGTAAATGAAAACTGGATACAATTAAGCCGTCCTCCATACAGTTACTATATGGAAAACATCCAAAGAAATGTGTTTTAATTTAAGAATTATCAAAAGAGACGATAATTAAGTAAAGTTATTTTGCAATTTGTTATTACTTGTCAAGATATCAGTAAAAAAAACTTTGGTTCGTACCACGGTGCTGACATTTCAGCAAGGTGTCCAAACTACTAAGAGAAAGTCTGACTCTCCATATAAATGTTAAATATATTGGACATAATATAATCATGACAAAGAACTAAGACAAGAATGATTTACCGGACCTGGTAGCACAATCGGTAGAGCGTCAGCTACAGGTACGAGGGCCTGTGTTCGATATCGGGATGCGACATACAAAAGTCGTTGAAAACGGTAGTGGTATAGATCCCTTGCTAACGCTCAAGCAAATATAAGGGTAATTCCACGACTGGTTGGCCTGGTGTCTGGAAAATGTGAAATGATGTGGTATTATGTCAGGTGCTCACGGCATGCTGTAAACATTGAAGGCAGCACTATATCTTCTTTAAGTGAACGAGGTCTCCAGATAACTGAAATACTGTTGGTGGGACGATAAACCCAATAATCATAAACAAGAATGATAAAACTCCCAGATAAGAATATTGTAGTACGGTTACGTTACGATCTCGAACAGCACTTGTAGCCATGATCGTATAGTGGTTAGTACTTCGCGTTGTGGCCGCGACAACCCAGGTTCGAATCCTGGTCATGGCATGTGCATTTTTGTACCAAAGTTTTATTGGGGGTTACTATAAAGAACATCAAAAACGTATATTTGTTGTTGTTTTTTGAAGAGGTTATGATTTTATAATTTATAGAGTTTATGAAGGACAAGCCCTAACTATTGCATCCACTTCGTGCTACACAGGTACAGGTCAAGTCAATATTTGATGCAACGTATGTCTCGAATTGGCTTCTGTACACAGCATGCTGTCCTGACAAAAGACACATGAACGACTTGTTATCAATTCCAGCCTGCGCAAATCAAGCTTAGCCTTGATTAGAAATGCTCGTTTGATACGCTGAAAATACAATTTGTGAAATATTTAATGTTTATGAAGTTACTTTAGATAAAATGTGTATTATGTAAATGAAACCTGGATATAATTAAGCCGTCCACCAGAAAGTTAATATATGGAAAACATCAGAAGAACCGTGTTTTTCTTAAAGAATTTTCAAAAGAGACGATAATAAAGTAAAGTTATTTTGCAATTTGTTGTTTCCTGTCAAGATATAAGTAAAAAAAGAGGTTTTGGCTCGTAACACACTGCTGACATTTCAGCAAGGTGTGCTACTACTAAGAGAAAGTCTTACACTCCATATAAATGTTTAATCTATTGGAAATAATATGACCATGACAAAGAACTAAGACAAGAATGATTTACCGGACCTGGTAGCACAATCGGTAGAGCGTCAGCTATAGGTACGAGGGCCTGTGTTCGATATCGGGATGCGATATACAAAAGTCGTTAAAAACGGTAGCGGTATAGATCCCTTGCTAACGCTCAAGCAAATATTAGGGTAATTCCACAACTGGTTGGCCCGCTGTCTGGAAAATGTAATAGGGTGCAGTATTATGTCAGGTGCTCACGGCAGGCTGTAAACATTGAAGGCATCACTATATCTTCTTAAAGTGAACGCCGTCTCCAGATAACTGAAATACTGTTGGTGGGACGACTTACCAAATAAACGTAAACAAGAATGATAAAACTCCCAGATAAGAATATTGTAGTACGTTTACGTTACCATCTCGAACAGCCCTTTTAGCCATGATCGTATAGTGGTTAGTACTTCGCGCTGTGGCCGCGACAACCAAGGTTCGAATCATTGTCATGGCATGTATATTTTTGTACCTAAGTTTTATGGGGAGTTACCATCAAGAACATCAAAGACGTATATTTGTCTTTTTGAAAAAGTTAAGATTTTATAATTTATAGAGGTTATGAAGGACAAGCCCTTTCTATAGCATGCACTTCGTGCTACACAGGTACAGGTCAAGTCAATATTAATTATTATGTAACGTATGTCTCGAATAGGCTTCTGTACACAGCATGCTTTTCTGACAAAAGACAAATGAACAAATTGTTATCAATTCCAGCATGCGAAAATCATTATTAGTCTTGTTTAGAAATGCTCGTTTGATACGTTGAGAATACAATTTCTGATATATTTAATGTTTATGAAGTTGCTTTAGATAAAATGTGTATTATGTAAATGAAAACTGGATACAATTAAGCCGTCCACCATAAAGTTATTGTATGGAAAACATCGGATAAACGTGTTTTTATTAAAGAATTTTCAAAAGAGACGATAATTAAGTAAAGTTATTTTGCAATTTGTTATTACCTGTCAAGATAACAATAAAAATCCTTTGGCTCGTAACACACTGCTGACATTTCAGCAAGGTGTGCTTCTACTAAGAGAAAGTCTGACACTCCATATAAATGTTTAATCTATTGGAAATAATATAATCATGACAAAAAACAAAGACAGGAATTATTTACTGGACCTGGTAGCACAATCGGTAGAGCGTCAGCTACAGGTACGGTTTCCTGTGTTCGATATCGTGATGTGACATACAAAAGTCGTTAAAAACGGTAGTGGTATAGATCCCTTGCTAACGCTCAAGCAAATATAAGGGTAATTCCACGACTGGTTGGCCCGGTGTCTGGAAAATGTGACAGGGTGTGGTATTATGTCAAGTGCTCACGACATGCTGTAAACAGTGAAGGCAGCACTATATCTTCTTTAAGTGAACGAGGTCTCCAGATAACTGAAATACTGTTGGTGGGGCGATTAACCCAAGAAACATAAACAAGAATGATAAACTCCCAGACAAGAATATTGTAGTACGGTTACGTTACGATCTCGAACAGCACTTGTAGCCATGATCGTATAGTGGTTAGTACTTAGCGTTGTGGCCGCGACAACCCAGGTTCGAATCCTGGTCATGGCATGTGCATTTTTGTACCTAAGTTTTATGGGGGGGTTACCATCAAGAACATCAAAGACGTATATTTGTCTTTTTGAAGAAGTTAAGATTTTATAATTTATAATGGTTATGAAGGACAAGTCCTTACTACAGCATGCACTTCGTGCTACACAGGTACATCTCAAGTCAATATTAATTTTGATGTAACGTATGTCTCGAATAGGCTTCTGTACACAGCATGCTGTCCTGACAAAAGACACATGAACGACTTGTTTTCAATTCCAGCATGCGCAAATCATGCTTAGCAATGTTTAGAAATGCTCGTTTGATACGTTGAGAATACAATTTGTGAAATATACAATGTTTATAAAGTTGCTTTAGATAAAATGTGTATTATGTAAATGAAAACTGGATACAATTAAGCCGTCCACCATAAAGTTTATATATGGAAAACATCCGAAGAACCACTACCGTTTTTAACGACTTTTGTATGTCGCATCCCGATATCGAACACAGGCCCCCGTACCTGTAGCTGACGCTCTACCGATTGTGCTACCAGGTCCGGTAAATCATTCTTGTCTTAGTTCTTTGTCATGATTATATTATTTCCAATAGATTAAACATGTATATGGAGTGTCAGACTTTCTCTTAGTAGAAGCACACCTTGCTGAAATGTCAGCACCGTGGTACTACAATATTCTTATCTGTGAGTTTTATCATTCTCGTTTATGATTATTGGATTCATCGTCCCACCAACATTATTTCAGTTATCTGGAGACGGCGTTCACTTAAAGAAGATATAGCGCTGCCTTCATTGTTTACAGCATGCCGTGAGCACCTGACATAATACCACACCCTATTACATTGTCCAGACAGCGGGCCAACCAGTCGTGGAATTACCGTTATATTTGCTTCAGCGTAAGCAAGGGATCTATTCCACTACCGTTTTTAACGACTTTTGTCTTCCACTCCATATAAATGTTTAATCTATTGGAAATAATATATTCATGACAAAGAACTAAGACAAGAATGATTTACCGAACCTGGTAGCACAATCGGTAGAGCGTCAGCTTCACGTACGAGGGCCTGTGTTCGATATCGGGATGCGACATACAAAAGTCGTTAAAAACGGTAGTTGTATAGATCCCTTGCTAACGCTCAAGCAAAGATAACGGTAATTCCACGACTGGTTGGCCCGCTGTCTGGACAATGTAATAGGGTGTGGTATTATGTCAGGTGCTCACGGCATACTGTAAACAGTGAAGGCATCACTATATCTTCTTTAAGTGAACGCCGTCTCCAGATAACTGAAATACTGTTGGTAGGACGCTTTACCAAATAATCATAAACAAGAATGATAAAACTCCCAGATAAGAATATTGTAGTACGTTTACGTTACGATCTCGAACAGCACTTGTAGCGATGATCGTATAGTGCTTAGTACTTCGCGTTGTGGCCGCGACAACCCAGGTTCGAATCCTGGTCATGGCATGTGCATTTTTGTACCTAAGTTTTATTGGGGGTTTCCATCAAGAACATCAAAGACGTATATTTGTCTTTTTAAAGAAGTTAAGATTTTATCATTTATAGAGGTTATGAAGGACAAGCCCTTTCTATAGCATGCACTTCGTGCTACACAGTTACAGGTCAAGTCAATATTAATTTTGATGTAACGTATGTCTCGAATAGGCTTCTGTACACAGCATGCTGTGCTGACAAAAGACAAATGAACAACTTGTTATCAATTCCAGCATGCGAAAATCATGCTTAGCCTTGTTTAGAAATGCTCGTTTGATACGTTGAGAATACAATTTGTGATATATTTAATGTTTATGAAGTTGCACTAGATAAAATGTGTATTATGTAAATGAAAACTGAATACAATAAAGCCGTCCGCCATAAAGTTAATATATGGAAAACATCCGAAGAAACGTGTTTTTATTCAAGGATTTTCAAAAGAGACGATAATTAAGTAAAGTTATTTTGCAATTTGTTATTACTTGTCAAGATATCATTAAAAAAAACTTTGAGTCGTACCACGGAGCTGATATTTCAGCAAGGGGTGCTACTACTAAGAGAAAGTCTGACACTCCATATAAATGTTTAACCTATTGGAAATAATATAATCATGACAAAGAACTAAGACAAGAATGATTTACCGGACCTGGTAGCACAATCGGTCGAGCGTCAGCTACAGGTACCGGGGCCTGTGTTCGATATCGGGATGCGACATACAAAAGTCGTTAAAAACGGTAGTGGTATAGATCCCTTGCTGACGCTCAAGCAAATACAAGGGTAATTCCACGAGTGGTTGGCCAGGTTTCTGGAAAATGTGACAGGGTGTGATATTATGTCAGGTGCTCACGGCATGCTGTAAACAGTGAAGGTAGCACTATATCTTCTTTAAGTGAACGCCGTCTCCATATAACTGAAATACTGTTCGTGGGACGATAATCCCAATAAACATAAACAAGAATGATAAAACACCCAGATAAGAATATTGTAGTACGATTACGTTACAATCTCGAACAGCACTTGTAGCCATGATCGTATAGTGCTTAGTACTTCGCGTTGTGGCCGCGACAACCCAGGTTCGAATCCTGGTCATGGCATGTGCATTTTTTTTTACCCAAGTTTTATGGGGGGTTACCATCAAGAACATCAAAGACGTATATTTGTATTTTTGAAGAAGATTTTATAATTTATAGAGTTTATGCAGGACAAACCCTTAATATTGCATGCACTTCGTGCTACACAGGTACAGGTCAAGTCAATATTTGATGTAACGTATGTCTCGAATAGGCTTCTGTACACAGCATGCTGTCCTGACAAAAGACACATGAACGACTTGTTATCAATTCCTGCATGCGCAAAACATGCTTAGCCTTGTTTAGAAATGTTCGTTTGATACGTTGAGAATACAATTTGTGAAATATTTAATGTTCATTAAGTTGCTTTAGATAAAATGTGTATTATGTAAATGAAATCTGGATACAAGTAAGCCGTCCAGCATAAAGTATATATTTGGAAAAAATCCAAAGAAACGTGTTTTTATTAAAGAATTTTCAAAAGAGGTGATAATTAAGTAAAGTTATTTTGCAATTTGTCATTACTTGTCAAGATATCAGTAAAAAAATACTTTGGCTCGTACCACGGTGCTGACATTTCAGCAAGGTGTCCTACTACTAAAAGAAAGTCTGACACTCTATATAAATGTTTAATCTATTGTAAATGATATAATCATGACAAAGACTCAGAGGTAAGACTCTTTTAGGACGGTTACCGTACAGTGTTGATAAGTGGCAAGCTCTAAAAAATTCGTGTGCACCTCGTGCTGATTAAGTACAAGCTATGTCATGTTAAGTCAATATAAGATATAACGTATGCCTCAAAATGTTTTCTATACACAGCAACGGTCCTGACTCAAGACATCCAGATCAACTTGCTATCTTGTATCAGCGAAAATATCCGTTATCAGCATGCGCCAAACATGTTTAGCCTTATTTAAAGCGTTTTAGGAATATACCGAGAAAATAATGTGTGACATATTTAACGTTCAAGCAATAAAACAATAGAGAGTTTTTGTAATTTATTGTATCATGTATGTTCCTATGACGCGCATTGGACTGTGGTAATTCAATAACATCTACAAGTGAATATGATGCTCCAACGTTTTATAAATCTTCTAAATTTATTTTTCTATTGCTTCTATACTCATTGGTATAAAATGAAGCAACGTTATCGGAATACTAAAACTATCTATACAATTGAAGTTGGTATATTATGTTTTATTATTGATTAGACAATGCCGGCCATAATCAAAACGTGGCTGACATGATAGCAGGATAGCATGATTTAATTAAATACTGCAATACTTATAGGATTTTTCATATCTTTATCCATCTGTCATATTTTTGTAATTTTTTAGGAAAATTGGTTGTTTGTACATATTCATATGTAAAATATATTTAAACATCTACAAAAGCGAAGTTTCTACTAAAAGAATCTTAACAGCAAAACTGCATAAAAGTTGATTTGCTCTTTTTATAATTTTCAAAATGTTATGTTTTAAGTAAAATTGAGCCTGATCCTCGTACACCGGTGTCGAATTTAAAACCAAATATACGACACTGTAAAGATAATCTAACGGTTCAAATACATCCTGTGATACATATGTGATATGTTAAACTTAGAACAACCATGAAAAAACACTCCCAGATAAGAATTGGATGAAATTAAGACGTTTGCCTTATCATATACATCAGCACTTGTAGCCATGATCGTATAGTGGTTAGTGATTCGCGTTGTGGCCGCGACAACCCAGGTTCGAATCCTGGTCATGGCATGTGCATTTTACACGCAAGATTTTTCTAAAGGAAGGCATCAATACAAGAAAATAAACAACGTTTTGTTTTTCTTTTTTATAACTGATGAAAGATGATAAAATCGAAAATAGCGAAGAATATAAACTAATTGAATGGCTTCTTTGTCCATTCTCTTGTACGTTGTGGTATTAGGCCCATCAAGAACCGCAGGTTGATCATATATTAAAAAGAATAGACACCAATATTTATTTTTTCAAATCGTTTACCTATTTAGTGTACAAAATTCAACATTGTAGATTTATACCTGTCAGCATGAAATTCGTAATTGTTTAAGAATTAATCATGGTTTTACTTTGTTGATCAAAGATACAAAATATTATACCAGGTAGACCACCCGTTTCTATAACGACAATGTACCCAATAGAAAAGTTTAAGTACAGTATAACCTTTGTGGTTGGAGGAAGTAGTGTATGGGAATTCTGGACAAGCTGTAAAAGCGAGTCACGAAAAGGTGTGCTTCTGAACTCTGAAATACGTAAATCATAAAAAGGGCAAAGTATGAAATGCTGGTTGATAGAATTGTGAATTCTTGTTTTCTCCTTTGTCTAGAGTGATACTGTTTAAGGCTATGGTGTGATTATGTCAAGCTTAACGTGCAAATAACCAGCCATTGTCTTATTTATAAAGAAATAACGTTCTATTGTTCTTTGATTATTTAATTAACGGTATACCTTAAAATTCACGACAAAATAGCAAACAACAAGATCTATTTCTAATGTTGAATGGCAAATTTGAAAAGTCATATAAAATATTTGATAGTGTCAACATTCTAGTCATCAGTCGGAATTGACAAATCCAAAGAACGATAGATGGTCATTTATTCTTGCAACAAATATATATTTACAGAATTAATCTTTATCCGAATGACAGAATCTACGGACATAACCAGAATCCTCGTATCACTTATGTATCAGTTCAACATTTATGTATTGGTAAATCCTATTATTGCGCATGACAAGGCGAGCGAAATTAAGTTTAAGATAAAGTCAATCCGTATGTTGAAAATTTAGGACGTTCCAGACCTGGTAATGGCATGTTTTCTTCGTCTAATTAATAAAAGCCCTTACAATAAGTAAATAAAGTTCACTTGAATATCCGTCGATCGCAGCATTGGGTGCTGATTGATATAAAGGCACAGGGTGTTAATTGATATATTAAACATGAAATTAATACAGTATACAATGTACAATATTGAGTTTTTCTATACTTACAAATTGATAAATAAGAAAAGGTCCACAGATATATAAATTAAGTCTACCTCTAGGAAAAGGCAAACAGTGTAAATGTAAATGTGACAAAAACACAGAGACGAGACAAAACACACAAAAAGAAAAATCATCAGTTACCGCCTTGGAACGGTCAGTTGGCAAAGGGACCGACTGGGTTGCATAAACCTCGTTTGTGGAGCGCTCCAACATCGCACTTCCTGAAGGTTTGTAACAGTTATCTGTTTTCCTTATTGAAAAATCTCTAACCTTGCGTGTATACATAATAGGTTTTGATAAAATAATAAGTTAAAGTTTTAAAATGTGATTCACTTTACCGTTTTGTCATGACATGACGTGATAAATGTTAAATGTAAAATCCTAACACTATCAATATTTTAGCTCTATAAACAACGCATTGTACCGTGATAAATATATCGCGGCATAAGTTGGGACTAGTTTACTGCAATAGAATCGCTGTTTCTTTCACTTTCCCTACCCATTTTCGTATTTTTGACCAAGCTGACATATTGTGATAAGTTATTCTTTTCATTCACATGGCCTTCGCCTGAAACTTAACACTGTCCTAAAAAGTAAAGGTTTTGTTTTACTAAAAACATAAGTATTAAATTTTGATAAAAATAATTAAAAAATGAAATTTCATCGGTTGTTGATATTCTTTTAAAAATATCCAGGATGTACAAGGGGGTGAAATAGAACAGCCAAGGGAAACAACCTAATAACCTTATTTAAGTTGTAGTTCGCAGTAACGTTGGCATTTGTGTCCCTTTTAAAGTCTAAATTTCTTGTAAAGCATGTTAGAATGGAAACGCAAACATAAAAAAATTCTAAACAAAATATTCGTATTTAAAAAAGTCAGTCCCGTCTTGAGAGTCTGTTATTTGAGTTATTTATAAGGGTATTATACTCCAGCAGAGTCATACACTGTCAAGTTTGCTGGAGAACGTCTGCCTGACTCTTCAAGATGACAGTACGCAGTAATTCTTTAGAATATGGGGCGTGGGTAAATAATGGATGAGACGGATGTGACATAATATTCGACATACAATTTTAAGACTCTGTATGTTTGTGCAAGCGTCGGCGTCGAAGTGGAGACAGTTAGTGTTATGTCTAGTGCTGGAGAACAAAGCACATTTTCCTGTTGATGAATACCGTTGTCTGTTTTAATCAATTACCATAAAGATAGGACATCAGGACAATGGAAGAACATTCCATTTATAAAATATAGTGTTAATTGTCTTGATTTAATATTCAATCATGTTTGAAAAAAAAAAAAAAATATTAAACCCTTTATATGTGGTGCTCAAAGGGTGATTTCTTTTCGAATTTGCGTGTTTTTGTCCGGTCTTATTATTGAAATAAACACATGCATGTCACGAAATATGTACAAAAGTTTAAATATTTAATTAGCGAAAGGTTAAAATAAGAAAACATATCAAACCTCTTCCAATTTTTAGCAAAATAATGCGCTTAAATGAGAGGATATAAAATGATTTTATGTGAATAAAGTATCTTCTGTGTAAGGAAAACTTTTTTTTAAATTTTAATACCGAAAAGCGACACATTTATTTGTATCTAAAGTGTTGGTGCTTGTTAAACGAACCCATTAATGGTTAGCGGTATGATCTAATCCGTCATATAACTAATTGTCCATACAAACAAATTAAACTTCTTTAAAAGATTTGAGGGGTTGGTGAGTTTTTAAACATTCTGATCGGTAAATTTTAAAATAAATTAATCTTTTAAAAAACTTCACAGCAAACGAATTAATTTAATAATTTTAACACATTTAAATACGTCTCACTTACTTTCGCAAAATGGTGAGTTCACTTTTGCCAATAACCACGTTCAATATAATCAACCAAATGGATTTACAATACTTGTTAAGATTAATCATTGTGTTTACAACGAAGGAAAAGCATCATAAACATTCTTTATTAATTCACGTCAATTGAAGTTTCTTCCTTTTTTATAAATAGTATAATACCGCCATGCCATTATGATCTGGATACAATACAATTCGAACGACAAGTCTAATAAAATCATACACAACCGAAAACCAAATAAATAAGTGCCTACATTGTGCTTGAAAATTACAATTTGGGAACTGCCAACAATGTATTTTTCTTCCACTACAATTCGTACTAATGGTATACTAAATGGAAATAGGAGCTAGAATAAATATCCACACCGATCCTTTTTGTAACCTCACAAATCCAATTATCCGCCAAAATTGATAAATTGGAGGAACGAAAGATGACCATTCCTCCTATATAGCAAACTTTATTTAGAAGGTTTCTGTATCTGAATGATAGTATCATCCGATATAGCAAGAATCTTCATACAGCTTTTGAGTTGATGTTACCCTAAGAATCCAATAAATAAAAGAACTTGATAAATGAGAGGAATAGAATATTACCATTCGTTTGAAATGTTAAGACAACACTTAGAAGAAGTTTTTATCCGAATAGTAAAATAAAACGCCGAATCTAAATTTTACTATGATTTAATTTCTGCTAAAAGATATACTAGTAGCGTCTAATGAAAGCAAGTATTTTGTTGATCATGTTCTAAACGTTCCCGTCTTCAAATCTAAAAGACTCCCAATTCGATTCAAGAAGACATGTGCTTTATCTGTCTTGGCATTATTTAGGTTTTTATAATTCTGTCCATTTTATTCAATTAAAAAGAACCGTTTATCCATCCATGCTTATACGACATCAATGATACAAGTTATAAATGTTGACCACAATAAGCATGTTAGATGATCACAGAGGGGACAATGGAATCATTAGAGCCAAGAGGCTTCAGTGATCAGGATCATGGAATACAAGGTGGACGAGATAGTAGTGAAAAAAGAGATTCTTGCTGTGGAAAAAAAGGAAATTATCAGCACATTGAAGGACGGGCAGACGTAAAGACCGACAGACGACAGTTATCATACCATAATACTTTTTAATTCACTTGACAGCATACGTCCAATATATTTGAATAACCAAACATACGATTTTAACATTTTAACAAAAAAGGCTCAACAGCATAGTTGCATAGAGTCATGTCATTATATTCTAATCTTCAAATGTTCCTTATTCAATTAAATTTGAATACTGGTATATTAACGTTTATAAAAATTGATATAAAGTTAATTCTTTTACATTTTGAGGACGGCGTTATACGATGTTTCCTAACGAGTCCAATAGATATAGTTTATTATGATTCATAAGGTAGACACCAATTTTGACTCAACAAGACTTTGGTATTATCTGTTTAAATATCTTCTGAATCATGTTTAAACATTTTCGCGACATTTTCATTGTCATTTTGTTTGTGTAAAAGATATAGATATATGTTGCGGAAAAAAGAACGGGTTTTATTTACACACGGAAGCGACGTACGGGCGGACGTAAAGACCGACAGATTACAGTCATAAAAATATTTTAATAGGTAAACAAAGAAAGGTCTTATCAAAATTTTCGCAGATATTTAAATTTTATTTACCAGTAGACAAAGGAAAACAAGGCAAATGTAACTATGTCCAAAAAAACGATGTTTATGCATGAGTATAATGACATTCTCAAACTCAGATTTCAGTTCTTTTTATTACAGTGTGTACAGGTTTGTATTTCTCTTTACATTCGCAAACACGTCAAATATATTTACAAAACGTTTCTATATATTTGTGTATGAAGGTATTTTGTCTTTCGCATGAAACCATAAAATATATAAGAATATTCTAACGAAGGTGTTTACGAAAGACGTCTCGGCACCATAGTTATGTTGTTCTATGATGTTTTCCGTTAATGCCAATTACTCAGTGGAATCCACATACTCGTATATTGTTAACATTGACAACATGAAGTTAACTATAGAATTCTTAACAGCATTACAGAAGAAAATGTTTTATCCTTTGTTATTTTTCTACTAAATGTCAAGATATCGGTAAAATAACCCTTAGGCTCGTACTTCCTTAGGCTCGTACTTTGGTGTTGGCATTTAAATTTACCACATCTGAAAGGAAGCCTGGCATTTCATATTAATCCTGCGATAAAATAGAACTAATACAAACATAATAAAAGATCACAGATAGGAATTGTTTAAAAGTAAGACGTTGCATTACGGTAGGCAACAGCACCGGTAGCCATGATCGTATAGTGGTTAGTAGTTCGCGTTGTGGCCGCGACAACCAAGGTTCGAATCCTGGGCATGGCAGGTGCATTTTTATACACATGTTTCATGGGGTTAACATCTAGCAAAGAGCACCAAAGTTGTATAGTTTTCTTTTTTTACGAAGTTAAGCTATTATAATATATAAGGATTATAAAGGACAGACGCTTGCTTATACCGCGTCCTGGGTATGTACAGGTAAAGTCAATCAGGTATGTCTCCTTTCGCGATTTGTACCTATAACCTCCATCTATTGTTATTTTGACAGTTTATGATGCCGTCTACCTAAAATGCCAACAAACGACATCACAAACAAAACGCAATATTCTATTGTATAAAGTAGGCTAGCCATTCACCACGTGTTTAACACTCTGATTGAATAAGCCGGTCAATGTAAATAGGCTTCACAATCCCTTGTAATGATCCATTGGCTTTTGGATGCAGCAATCGATCTTGACTGAGGACACCTGGCTTGTTTGTGCTCAACTGTCTGTTATCGATTCCAGCGTACGCCAAGCATTTTCAACGATGTTTAAAGACGGTTTCTCGTATAAGCTGATAACATAGTTTGTAAAATACTTTATGTGTATGTTTTTGCAGATGAAATGTACAGTGTGCATATGCAAGCACCATATAAATAAGTCATTTACGATGAAGTTAATATTTCATTTTCTCCTTTATTTTAGTTGAATAAACAATTGTTTGAGAAAATAAAGATTTCTTCAAACTGTTGAATTGTTGATATACCTTAACATTTAAGATAAAATGTCAGACAGCAAAGTTCTAAGTCCTTGAACGATCAATTTCGATTCAGTCGTACAAAACAGACAACAATATTGCACAGTGACTACGTATGGCTCAAAAGATTGTAATTTGTAAAAACACCAATGAGTTATTCTTCTAGTACAAAATGTCCAAAATGGTATACTAGATCTTATTTGTAACCCAACAAATTTAATTATCAGCCGAAATTGATCGATCTTAGTAACTAAAGACGATCATTCGTTCTAGTAGCATACTATATTTAGAAGAAATCCATATCCGAAAGATAAGCTCTCCCGATACTGAATTTTTATGGTTCTCTCATTTATCAGAAAAGCATCATATATTTCTATTAAATTTTATTTTGTCACAAGATAAGTAAGCTAAGATTTGCAACTCAGTTGGTCCCAATGCCGACTGACCGCTTTAAGGCGATATTTGTTTGATGACTCGTCACAGATTTGTTCTAACCTGTACATTTGCCTTGCATGTAAATACCCCTGTCTCGTGATTTTTAAAAATTGAGAATATGCCGCAATGCTCATAAGACTTCATCATATTTCCTAATTATGTCAAATTCAAACTTTTTATGAACTTTGAGAATAACGAAATACTATTTAACCTGACAAGTTTAATAGACAATCGAAATTGATCAGTAAGACGAACATAGCATCGTTTTAGTCTGTAAGCCGTATTTAAAAGCAGTTCTATTCCGAATGATAAAATATACGATGCATCCCAAACAACTCTGATTATATTTCCGCCAACAACAAAATTCACAAGCAGTCTACGACCAACGAGTAAAATCTTTAATTGTTGACCATCTTCCAAACGTTATTGTGTCAAGATGTAACATTGTTTATAGGATTCATAACCTAGACACACTGCTCGACTACAGGAGACTTTGGCTTTATTTTATGATTGATGGGGTATTTACAGTTTTGGCAGTCTCAATAAATCGAAAAGAAAAGTTAAATCTCCTTATGCTTTTGCGACATCAACGATATACTTCAACCATATAATTCGTATAAGCTGACCAAAATAAACATCAATTATAAGTTCATCACAAAGAGGGCAATATAACTTTAATTCGAAGAAATACGTCCGATGGTCAAGGACGCTTTACCGGTCAGGAGTAGCATTGAGACGTTTAGTCGGCGAAAGGTCCGATAGTGGGGCTTGAATCCGATATACGGAGCCCTCATCGTGCACCACTTGAGGGGTTTATCAAATGTATGCTTACAGCGCATTGGAAATAAGAAAGCAGACAAGACTTCAGTAGCAAATAAACACCTCTTCTAAATATACATAGATTATACCTTAGGACAACAGTTACTTCGGAGTCACTAAAATCCGATTATAGTAACCCTATTAATAAACATTCAATACTTTCTACATGATGTTGTATTTCATTTAACGTAGGTCGGAAATAAAGGTTTATATATCCTACCAGATTCGACCAAAATTGACTGGGTTTGACATAAACTACTACCTATTACACCCATGTAAGATAGCTTATACTGAGATATTAAGATGATACGAATGACATATCATAACATAACCTGGTTTACAGTCGCTGACGACATAAGGGGACAATGCGGGATAACGCAAATATCTCGACCTAGTAGATAATGCATAGTCAGTGGAACACTCGTTCTAACAGCAGTTTGCTGCACATTTCGACCCTTTCCTCTAGTCGGTGGTTGATATTAGAACGCGACATTGTTCATTCATAAATCTTCTCTCATGCATATCTCAGCTACACAATATAATGAACTTTACGTTTAAACAAACAAAAATAAATTTATTATCATTTGAAGCATGCATGGACACAACTGACGGATATAGTCTCCTTAGACATATATGTTCTGTACAAGCACTAGTTCTTCCCGGTCAATAGTTGACCGCAGTAGTCAATGTCTTGCAAGGTCAATGCTGTGTACTTTCGAAATTCAGCAAGCGAAACCGCCCACTAAAGTGACAAGTGATATAATTTAAATGGAAATCTCTCAGCCTAAATGTAAACAAACATTCATTAAAACTAAATTTTGTGGGTGTTTAAAGAGCTATATTTTATAGGAAAGGCATTGTTATTTACAAATAACATATATAAACAAGTTTTTCTATGTTTATCAAGAAAAATAGACTCAAAGATTGTTTCCAGGAAACAAAGAAAACATCTAAAATATGCTCACTGCGCAAATACTTTAAACGGTTCTTTTTTTACAATTAAGTTACCTTAAATTTCATGGACTGTGGTATTTCAATACTGTCTACATGTAACTGTGCTGCTACAACCATTTACACTTTTTTCTGGTCTATTTGCCCTGTGTAATATAAATACATGTATATACTTTCTTTCCTTATCAAGAACTGTGTGTAGTTGTTCTTATAGACAAAATGATTATCCCCTCATCTAAATACAGGGACATTATTTTCAATTCCGCCACTACTTTCTTTTTAATAACGTCATACCTTAGCTTAAAGAAAACCTGGACAATTTTGTTAAAAATATACCTTTTGATCTCTTTTCACTGCTTGCATCTGACAAACCCATCAGGAAGTACGAGGTAGTGCCCTGTAAAACTAGTGGCCTTTCTACCGACAAACCGTTCCAAGGTGGAAACTTTTTTTGTCTGCTCTATTTTATATAATGTCTCGTCACAGATTTTTGTACTTTTTAAACTTGACAGGCATGTGAATACCTTTGCCTGGTGCTGTTTTAGATTTTACTATATGTTGCAATACTTACAGATTTTCCCATATGCGTTTGCTTCTGTTATACTTAGCAATGTTTTAGGAAAATAAGTGGTTTGCGTATATTCACTTTTAAACACGCATATTATATAACAACATCTAAAAAAGAATGTATTAAAGGAGTCTTAACAGCAAAATTGCATATAAGTTATTTTGTTCTGTTTTATGAATTTCACAATGTCAAATTAACTATGTAAAATTGAGACTTATCCTCGTTCACCGGTTAGACTTATAACCAAATATACGACACTTTCAATATAAGCGAGAGGTTCACATACATTCTGTGATACATATGGATATGTTAATCTTAGTACAAGCATTACAAGAACTGCCAGGTAAGAAACGGCTAAAATGGATATATTGCCGTGCCGTTTACATCAGCACTTGTAGCCATGATCGTATAGTGGTTAGTACTTCGCGTTGTGGCCGCGACAACCCAGGTTCGAATCCTGGTCATGGCATGTGCATTTTTGTATTGGGGATTACCATCAAGAACATCAAAGACGTATATTTGTCTTTTTGAAGAAGTTAAGATTTTATAATTTATAGAGTTTATGAAGGACAAGGCCTTACTATTGCATGCACTTCGTGTTACACAGGTACAGGTCAAGTCAATATTAATGCTCGTTTGATACGTTGAGAATACAATTTGTGAAATATATAATGTTTATGAAGTTGCTTTAGATAAACTGTGTGTTATGTAAATGAAAACTGGACACAATTAAGCCGTCCACCAAAAAGTTAATATATGGAAAACATCCGAAAAAACGTGTTTTATTGAAGAATTTTCAAAAGAGACGATAATTAAGTTCAGTTATTTTGTAATTTGTTATTAATGTCAAGCTATCAGTAAAAAAACAACCTTTGAATCGTACCACGGTGCTGACATTTCAGCAAGGTGTCCTACTACTAAGAGAAAGTCTGACACTCCAAATAAAATGTTTAATATATTGAAAATAATAGGACAAGAATGATTTACCGGACCTGGTAGCACAATCGGTCGAGCGTCAGCTACAGGTACGGGGGCCTGTGTTCGATATCGGGATGCGACATACAAAAGTCGTTAAAAACGGTAGTGATATAGATCCCTTGCTAATGCTCAAACAAATATAAGGGTAATTCCACGACTGGTTGGCCCGGTGTCTGGGAAATGTGACAGGGTGAGGTATTATGTCAGGTGCTCACGGCATGCTGTAAACAGAGAAGGTAGCACTATATCTTCTTTAAGTGAACGCCGTCTCCAGATAACTGAAATACTGTTGATGGGACGGGACGATAAATCCAATAATTATAAACAAGAATGATAAAACTCCCAGATAAGAATATTGTAGTACGTTTACGTTTACGTCACTTGTAGCCATGATCGTATAGTGGTTAGTACTTCGCGTTGTGGCCGCGACAACCCAGGTTCGAATCCTGGTCATGGCATGTGCATTTTTGTACCTAAGTTTTATGGGGGGTTACCACCAAGAACATCAAAGACGTACATTTGTTTTTTGGAAGAAGTTAAGATTTTATAATTTATAGAGTTTATGAAGGACAAGCCCTTACTATTGCATGCACTTCCCGCTACACAGGTACAGGTAAAGTCAATATTTGATTTTACGTATTTCTCGAATTGTCTTCGGTACACAGCATGCTGTCCTGACAAAAGACACATGAACGACTTGTCATCAATTCCAGCATGCACAAATCATGCTTTGCCTTGTTTAGAAATGCTCGTTTGATACGTTGAGAATACAATTTGTGAAATATTTAATGTAAATGAACTTGCTTTAGATAAAATGTGTATTAGGTAAATGAAAACTGGATACAATTAAGCTGTCCACCATAAAGTTAAAATATAGAAAACAAAGGAAGAAACGTGTTTTATTAAAGAATTTTCAAAAGTGACGATAATTAAGTAAAGTTATTTTCCAATTTGATATTACTTGTCAAGATATCAGTAAAAAAAAACTCTGGCTCGTACCACGGTGCTAACATTTTAGCAAGGTGTCCTACTACTAAGAGAAAGTCTGACACTCCATATAAATGTTTAATCTATTTGAAATAATATAATCATGACAGAGACTCAGTGGTAAGAAACTTTTAGGACGGTTACCTTACGGTGTTTACAAGTGGCAAGCCCTAAAAAATTCGCATGCACCTCGTGCTGATAAAGTACAGGCTTTGTCATGTTAAGTCAATATAAGATGTAAAGTATGCCTCAAAATGTTTTCTATACACAGCAACATCAGAACAACTTGCAATCTTGTATCTGTGAAAATGTCCGTTATCAGCATGCGCCAAGCATGTTTAGCCTTATTTAAAGCGTTTTAGGAATATACCGAGAAAATAATGTGTGACATAGTTAACGTTCAAGCAACTGCTTCACATACAATGTATATTGTGCATAAGGAAGCAGGGGGTAAATTTAAGCCATTTAAGATAAATTTACTTTTATATAAAAATCTTTAAACAATAAAGAGCTTTTGTTATTCATCGTATCATGTATGTTCCTATGACGGGCATTGGACTGTTGTAATTCAATAACATCTACAAGTGAATATGATGCTCAAACTTTTTTAAAAATCTTTTAAATTTATTTTTCTATTGCTTCTTTATTCATTGGTATAAAATGAATTTAGAAGCAATGTTATCCGAATACTAAAACTATCTATACAATTGAAGTTTGTAAGTTGTAATTTACGTTAAATACACATCCACCAACATGTTTTATTGTTGATTAGACAATGCCGGCCATAATCAAAAACGTGGCTGACATGATAGCAGGATAGCAGGATTTTAATTAGTACTGCAATATTTATAGAAAATATCAGCGCTTGGACATTTTGTATTCAAATAGATCGGTTTTCCTTTCATTGCTTGCATTTGAGAAACTCGTCAGGAAGTGCGAGGTCAGAGCTCTGAAAACCCGGTTTAAGCATCCCAGTCGGCCCATATTGCCGACTGAACGTTCCAAGGCGGTAACTGTCGGGTTTGCTCTTTTCGTTAAATTACTCATCACAAATTTGTTCTTACTTTTCGCTTGGCTTGCATGTGAAATACCTTTGTTCTGTGCCTTTTCGGAGTTTCGTATATGTTGCAATGCTCATAGGACTTTGTGATATATTCTTATAGGATTTTTCATTTTTGTATCTATCTGTTATACTTTTGTAAAATTTTAGGAAATTCGGTTGTTTGTACATATTCATTTTAATATGTAATATATATTTAAACATCTACAAAAGCGAAGTTTGTACTAAAAGAATCTTAACAACGAAACTGCATAAAAGTTGTTTTGCTCTTTTATAATTTTCAAAATGTAATGTTTTAAGTAAAATTGAGCCGACCTCGTACACCGGTGTCGAATTGAAAACCAAATATACGACACTGTAAAGATAATCTAACGGTTCACATACATTCTGTGATACATATAGATCTGTTAAACTTAGAACAACCATGACAAACAATCCCAGATAAGAATCGGATGAAATTAAGACGGTTGCCTTATCATATTCATCAGCACTTGTAGCCATGATCGTATAGTGGTTAGTACTTCGCGTTGTGGCCGCGACAACCCAGGTTCGAATCCTGGTCATGGCATGTGCATTTTTACACACATGATGTTCTAAAGGTAAACATCACTACAAGAAATTAAACAACGTTTATTTTTCCTTTTTTATAACTGCTTATGAAAGGGTGTGCTAAAATCGAAAATAGCGAAGAATATAAACTAACTGAATGGCTTCTTTGTTTATTCTCTTGTACGTTGTGGTATTAGGAGCATCCAGAAACGAAGGTTGAACAAATATTTAAAAAAGACACCAATCATATTTTTTTTCAAATCGTTTACTTATTAAGTCTACAAAGTTCAACATTGTAGATTTATAGCTTTCAGCATCAAATCCGTCGATGTTTAAGAATTTATCAAAGTTATACTTTGTTGAAAAAATACAAAGTATGATACAAGGTAGACCACCCGTTTCTATAATAAGAACATACCCAATAGAAAAATTTAAGTACAGTATTACCTTTGTGGTTGGAGGAATTGGTGTATGGGAATGCTGGACAAGCTGTAAAAGCGAGTCACGAAAAGTTGTGCTTCTGAACTCTGAATTACGTAAATCATAAAATGGCAAAGTATGAAATGCTGGTTGATAGAAATTGTGAAGTATGGTTTTCTCCTTTGTCTAAAGTGATACTCTTTAAGGCTATGGTGTGTTTATGTTAAGATTAACGTGCAAATCACCAGCCATTGTCTTATCAGTTAAAGAAATAACGTTCTATTCTTCTTTAATTATTTAATTAACGGTATATCTTAAAATTTACAATAAGATAGCAAACAACAAGATCTATTTCTAATGTTGAATGACAAATCTGAAACGTCATATAAAATATTTGCTTGTGTCAACATTCTGCTTAACAAGTTAAATTTGTGAATAAGTCCTATGAGTATTGCAACATATACCAAACTCCGAAAAGGCACAGAACAAAGGTATTTCACATGCAAGCCAAGCGAAAAGTAAGAACAAATCTGTGATGTGTCATTTAAGGAAAAGAGCAAACCCGACAGATACCGCCTTGAAACGGTCAGTCGGCAATATGGACCGACTGGGGTGCTAGACCGGTTTTACAGAGCTCTAACCTCGCACTTCCTGACGAGTTTCTCAAATGCAAGCAACGAAAAGAAAACGATCTATTTGAAAACAAAATTTACATGCGCTGATATTTTCTATACGTTATTACGAAAGTAGTGACGTCATCGAAAAATAATGTCCGCATAGTGTTCAGAAAAGGAATATGGAATTATTTCGATTTGAAAAACAACACAAAAATGGTTGACCACAAATAAAATTAACTTTCTGAATCATGAACAAACATGACCAGAGACGACGAATAAATGGTTGTAGCATCCTGTTCATGTGAAGATGGAATTGAAGAACCAAAGTTCAATGTCCATTAAAGGAAGTACACGTAACAATCCTTATAGGATGAATTGAATGACAACATAGATTACATGCACGGGGAGATTTTTTACGACCGCCACACTGCACACTGCCACAAACAAAGTGTTTACGCATGCGCAAACGCCGATCTCATGGTGTTAGAAAAAATCATAATCTTAAACGCAGATTTAGCAAAAAAATATTCCTATTCAAGATCTGAACACACTTTATAATTATTCGATTTGGTATTCACGCCTTACTTTGTACATTTACAAATCTACCTTTGAAATCACTAGTCATTTTGGACAATGAGGCAGATAAAATATATTTAGGTACTCATCCTTTATATTAGGTGGCTTCCATCATTCAAAGGTATAGTACCCATGCTTTAAGACCTCATATTGATAAACAGTTCCAACACAAACGACATTTCATGAAAATCAAATACATTAATAAATGGATTGACTTTAACGACTAACCTAGTATTTTTCGGGACAAAAATATCATCAATAAAATCTCAGTTACTTCGAAATCAAAGAAAGCCCAATGATTTGTTAAAAGTTCACAAAGTCCATTAGAGGTCTTATTTTTAATTACAACCAGACTATAGCAGACATTAACCTGAAAGATCCTCCTCTAGATTCTTGTTACTGTTCAACTTCACCTTTCTGTTATTTACCTTCTGGCCATATCATTAATGGGGATTTAAACATCATCGATGACTATAAATAAAAATAATTACTCTTTAAGGGTCCGAAATATCGCCTGCCAGATAAAATAGATTTTGACTTTTGTTGCAATGAAGTAGCTGATGAAATTAATCTGTTTGCTGATAGCTTGTCTAAGAGAGAAAACACGGATACAGTAGCACTCAATACTTGGAAGAAAGCCATTTTTAAGATAATAAAAAAACGCGTTAAATTCAACAGCTCCCATTCTTCTAGTTTACCTAAGAAACCTTTTTATCACTTAAAACATCTAAAACAGTCCTGTCAGAATATTCACGATAAATTTGTTCTTGTACCTGCAGACAAAGCTTCAAACAACATAAATTGGTCTAACGACAATATTACAATGATGTACTGAGTGCTGAGTTATCCACCACCAGTTCTTACTCTAGCTCCAACCTTGACTTTCAGACAGTCATTGACAAACATAAACAGATACTGCATAATTTTAATGTCAAAATAGAATCTATGCAAGAAAAACTTCCTTCACTGTACTGGATTCCTAAGCTTCACAAAACACCATACAAGTCACGATTCATAGCTAATGCCAGCTATAGCACCACCACTCACATTTCTAAACTACTTACGTCTTGCCTTACAGCCGTTCGCAATCACGTTGTTAAAAATTGTGAAAGAAGTGTACGAAAATTCAGAAATTTACATATTTTGGTCTATAATTTATTTTCAGAAGTCTTAGACAAGTTTCGTACTTTAAACTTTCGTTGCTCTGCAGTTTATACTTACGATTTCTCTACGCTGTACACTTCTTTACCTCGTGATTTAATTAAGACCAAATTGGTTGATCTTATTGAGAAAACATTTGCTCGAGAGCAACGTTTATATATTGCATGTCATGAAAGTAATTCATTTTTACCAATACTTTTTTAGAAAGTTTATTATGTGGACTTGCTCGGATGTTGTAAAGATCTACGTTTCCTATTAGACAATATTTAGACAAAATGCGGCGACACTTTATTTAGACAAGTAATTGGTTTTCCTATGGAAACCAACTGTCCACCATTAATTGCAGATTTGTTTTTATACTGCTTTGAACGTGATTTCATGTTAGCTTTATCCCCTTCTAACCAAATCCACATTATAGAGGCTTTCAATTTAACGCCACGCTATCTTGGCGATATTCTTACTACAGATAATCCTTTCTTTTCTCAAAAGATCCATCTGATTTACCCTCCAGAGCTTACCCTTAATAAAGCAAATAACTGACAATTAAATGCAGCATTTCTAGATAATGAGATCGCTATTTCCAATGACAAAGTCTCTACTAAAATCTATGACAAGAGAGATTATTTCAACTTAAGTATTGTTAAATATCCATACCTTGACGGTGATTTACCTCGTGCTACCTCTTATGGTATGTATATATCACAACTTACAAGGTTTGCACAAGTTTGTACTAAAGTAGAAGATTTCAATACTAGAATCCTGTTTATTTCTTCTAAACTGTTACAGCAAGGCTTTCGTTTTCTTAAATTAAGAAAGGCGTTTTAAAAATGCTTTCACCGCAATGGTTTTATTGCTCCTAAGTATAATGGCAGTATGAAAACACTGATGCAGAAAGCCATTAGCCATCCTGCATTTTATGGAAATGTTTTAAACAAGTTAAAGAAAATCAAGGGTCTCAATAACTTTTCTGACCGCTTTATAAAACTTATCAGAAAATGTATTGCAGACGGTTACAACCCGGGTATCATTCGTTGTACTGCATTGCTTGCAATTGACCCTTTTACAGTCAAGAACTTGCATTGCTTTTAAATAACACGATGACCGACAGGTCGTTGAGACTATATGAAAACAGTGACTTAAACCCATAATTGGACAGATACTGTTGGAATTCTTGTCTCATTATCTCTCCAGTCGTGCCCTATATAGGTGAGACAACTTGAGCATTCGCCATACCCTTTACGTGAGATTTCACTGTAGGTATAACATCGGGATTTTTAGTACCTTTGTTATATGTAATATGCCAACTGCGGAAAAATCCTTTAACTTATAAGCTCTTAACAATATTACATTCTATTTTGTTGGTAGGTTGTTTTCTAAAATTCGATGTTTTCTTTCGCATTTTTTACATTTTAATTTTTGACACATTTGCCCAATGAAGTCATGACATTATATGCCATATTAAAATTGATCTTATTATATATCAGCGCTTGGGCTGTTTTATTTGTTCTTATAATATATCAGCGCTTGGGCTGTTGTTGTTTTTTTTTCAAACTAATATCTCATTTTGAATTTTTATTTTTACGTTGCCGAGGCTTTTATCTACTGTACATACTGTACATATATTGATAGTTTATTTTATTACTAGTTATAATGTATGTTTATAAGTTCATTGTATCTGTTTTAACTCCCGGTGCAGGTGCTTACTGTTACTTGTTTCACTTTAACGGGATATTGGTATTTACACTGTTTGTTTGCTAGAAAAACTTTCAGGAAGTGCGAGGTTGGAGCGCTCCACAAACCCGGTTTAAGCACCCCAGTCGGCCCTTCTGCCGATTGACCGCTATATGGCGGTAACTGATGGTTTTTCTTTATGTGTGTTATGTCTCGTCTCTGTGTTTTTGTCACATTTACATTTACCGTGTTTGCATTTGTCTACTGGTAGATAAAATTTAAATATCTGTGGAAACTGTGATAGGACCCTTTCTTATTTACCTATTCTAATAAAACAGAAAATGTTAGTCAGAGAACAAATAAATATCCATGTAGATCCTATGTAATCCTAAGCAATCTAGTTATCAGTCGGAATTGATTAATCCGAAGAACGATAGATGGTCATTTATTCTTGTAACAAATGTGTTTACTTATGCAATCTCTATCCGAATGACAGAATCTTCGGACATAACCAGAATCATCGTATCACTTATTTATCAGTTCAACATTTATGTATTGCTAAATCCTTTTATTACGCATGACACGACGAGTGAAATTAAATTTGAGATAAGACAATCCGTATGTTGAAATTTTAGGACGTTTTAAAATATGGTGAAACTTTACGATTCCAAAACACAACCGAAATCGATAAAAAAGGAATAGATAATACAATTAGTATAAAATGAATTTAGAAGCAATATTTATCCAAATACTGCAAATAGCTAAACAACTAAATTAGGTCTATTGTAATTTCCGTTAAATAAACATCCACAAGTAGCCGTCAAAGACCAATATAATTTTTTGTTGATTAGACAATAATGACCATAATCAAAACGTCGCTGTCTCAAAAAAGCGTTTATTAAGATTCCTTAGCTAGACTCTTTGTCGACTCAAGAAGATTTCGGTCGTTTCTGTATTGGCTGGATTCATACTTTTGCATTTCTCGCGAACTAAGTAATTTGAATAAAGTTTTTAATCTCTTTGTGATTGTTTGACATCATTCTTTCAAATGATATAGATTGGTTACAATTATCATATTAACTGACCACAAAGGAAACTAAAGGACTCGCTAGTTAGAAGGCGCATACGTCAGACGACAAACATGGTCAGGTTAGAGAAAAAAATAGTTGTGCAATATGGTAGTGCGAAATGAGCTATGTTGACGAACAGGAAACGGGATTTATTACACAAAAAATGACGGACGGACGGACGTAAATACCCACAGTCGACAAGCATAATACTTTAAAAAGAGCCCTATGTGGATTAATAGAAGATGATCTTTATGCATCGAATGACATTATCGAAAGGTTTATCTTCTTGTTTATTAACATGTCTGCTCGTCGTTATTCCTCATTCATTCTTTTAAGATAGCACGTCAAATATATTGAAATATCCACAAAAGACTTCTATTCATTTGCGCTTGAAGTTATTTATTATTTTGAATAAAACAATAAACTATTTAAGAATATAACAACGAACTTTTATACGAAAGTCTTAACGGTATATTTGCATAAAATGATGTTGTTATATGTTATTCTTTTTAAAGCCAATAATTAAATGAAATCCATATACTTATATATTGTTGCTATATTATAATATTATACTATACTATACTATATTATATTTCTTTACATTAAACAACCCTACACTATACTATACTATGCTAAACTATATTTTATGGATCTTTAAGATATTATCTTATTATACTATACTATATTATATTTCTTTACATTAAACAACCCTACACTATACTATACTATGTTAAACTATATTATATGGATCTTTTAGAACTAAGACAAGAATGAGTTACCGAACAAGGCAGCTCAATCAGTAGAGCCTCAGCTACAGGTACGGGGGCTCTGGATTCGGTCCTGGGATGCGACATACCAAAGTCGCTACAAATGGAAGTGGTATAGATCCCTTGCTAACGCTCAAGCAAATATAAGGGTAATTTCACGAATGGTTGGCCCGCTGTCTGTAAAATGTGACAGGGTGTGGTATCATGTCAGGTGCTCACGGTATGCTGTAAAAAGTGAAGGCAGCACTATATCTGCTTCAAGTGAACGTTGTCTCCAGATAACTGAAATACTGTTGGTGGGACGATAAACCAAATAAACATAAACAAGATTGATAAAACTCCCAGATAAGAATATTGTAGGACGTTTACGTTACGATCTGGAACAGCACTTGTAGCCATGATCGTATAGTGGTTAGTACTTCGCGTTGTGGCCGCGACAACCCAGGTTCGAATCCTGGTCATGGCATGTGCATTTTTGTACCCATGTTTTAAGGGGGGTTACCATCAAGAACATCAAAGACGTGTATTTGTCTTTTTTTAAGAAGTTAGCATTTTATAATTAATAGAGTTGAAGGACAAGCCCTTACTATTGCATGCACTTCGTGCTTCACAGGTACAGTTCAAGTCAATATTTGATGTAACGTATACGGCATGCTGTTCTGACAAAAGACACATAAACGACTTGTTATTGTTTCCAGCATGCGCAAATCATGCTTAGCCTTGTTTAGAAATGCTCGTTTGATACGTTGAGAATACGAGTTTTGAATTATTTAATGTTGATGAAATTGCTTTAGATAAAATGTGTATTATGTAAATGAAAACTGAATACAATTAAGCCATCCAACATAAAGTTAATATATGGAAAAAAATCCAAAGAAACGTGTTTTTATTAAAGCATTTCAAAAGAGACGATATTTAAGTAAAGTTATTTTGCAATTTGTTACTACTAGTCAAGATATCAGTAAAAAAAAACTTTGGCTCGTACCACGGCGCTGACCTTTCAGCAAGATGTCCTACTACTAAGAGAAAGTCTGACACTCCATATAAATTTTTAATCTATTGAAAATAATATAATCATGACAAAGACTCAGAGGTAAGAATCTTTTAGGACGGTTACCTTACGGTGTTTACAAGTGGCAAGCCCTAAAAAATTCGCATGCACCTCGTGCTGATTAAGTACAGGTTATGTCATGTTAAGTCAATATAAGATGTAACGTCTGCCTCAGTAAGTTTTCTATACACAGCAACGTTCCTGACTCAAGACATCAGAACACCTTGCTATCTTGTATCTGTGATAATGTCCATTATCAGCATGCGCCAAGCATGTTTAGCCTTGTTTAAAGCGTTTTAGGAATATACCGAGAAAATAATGTGTGACATAGTTAACTTTCAAGCAACTGCTTCACATACAATGTATATTGTGCATAAGCAAGCAGGAGGTAAATTTAAGCCATTTAAGATAAATTTATTTTTATATAAATACCTTTAAACAATAAAGAGCTTTTGTAATTCATCGTAGCATGTATGTTCCTATGACGGGCATTGGACTGTGGTAATTCAATAACATCTACAAGTGAATATGATGCTCCAACTATTTACAAATCTTCTAATTTTTTTATTGCTTCTATATTCATTGGTATAAAATTATATAGAATATAGATTTATAGCTATCAGTATCAAATCCGTCATTGTTTTAGAATTTATCAAGGTTTAATTTTGTTGAGAAAATACAAAAGTATGATACAAGGTAGACCACCCTTTTCTATGATGAGAATATACCCAATAGAAAAAGTTAAGTACAGTATTAGTTTTTTGGTTGGAGGAAGTGGTGTATGGGAATGCTGGACAAGCTGTAAAAGCGAGTCACGAAAAGTTGCGCTTCTGAACTCTGAATTACGTAAGTCATAACAAAGGGCAAAGTATGAAATGCTGGTTGATAGAAATTGTGAAGTAGGTTTTCTCCTTTGTCTAAAGTGATACTCTTTAAGGCTATGGTGTGTTTATGTCAAGCTTAACGTGCAAATCACCAGCCATTGTCTTATCAATTAAAGAGAAAACGTTATATTCTTTGTTAATTATTTAAGTAACGGTATACCTTGAATGACAAATCTGAAAAGTCATATAAAATATTGGAAATGTCAACATTCTGCTTAACAAATTAAATTTGTGAAGGCACCCTGTCACAAACATAGTGTTCTGATGAAACAGACAAAGTCGGAGAACAAATCTATATCAATGTAGATCCTATGCTAACCAAAGCAATGGCTTTATCAGATTTATCAGACGGAATTGATAAATCCGAGGAACGCTTGATGGTCATTTATTCTCGTAGCAAATATATATTTAGGGAATCAATCTTAATCCGAATGATTGAATCCTCGTTTATCATTTATTTATCATTTCAACTTTCCTATATAGTTTCATATCCTATTACTACGCACGACACGGGGAGTGTAATTCGATTTTAAATAAAGCCAATACTTCTGAAGAAATTTTAGGACAGCGTTAAAATATGAAACCTTACATTCCCAAAAACAACTGAAATCGATAAACAAGGAATAAATAATACCATTCATTTAAAATGAATTTAGAAGCACTGTTTATCCGAATAATAAAAATACTATACATCTGAAGTAGGTCTTTGATGTTGATACATTTTATGCAAGTAAAAGTTTTGGAACCGTAAATAGAGGGTTTTACTAATATGACTAAATAAAATATCAATTAAACCAGTTTCTATCTATTTTAAGCTCTAAAAGAAGGTAAGGACTGGGTCAGTGTTTGAAATACTCATCATTTCATTTTTTATCAAAGAACGTTGTTGCCGCGACACTCAATGACATAATTCTGGTCGGGGCATCTTCATTTTTGTCTTATTAATACATTATTAATGAATCTTACAATAATAAAATGTGGTTCATGGCAATAACCGTAGATAGCTGCAATTGGATGGATATATTTAAATGTCGCAAATAAAAACACTGGGGCTGACATTGATAATCAATAAATGGAAATTTCAAGCTTTTTCCCTCTTACAAGAATTAAATGCGCCAAACTGTCTTGAAAAGTCACCAAACTTACGAGGTAACATAAAAATGACACTTACCCTGTTTGGGTAAGATTTTGTTATACTTATTTCTCTTAGACCATAAACTGAATAATAAAGTATCACCACGTCCTATGAGTATTGCAACATAAATTAGTTAAAACTGACAACGAACTGTTAACATTGAATGTAAAAGGAAATCAAATTGCTATCTTTAACGGCCATCGTACTAGTATTGGTATAATTTATTTAAAGGGCACATAGGTATGCCTATTTCGATGCCATCATCTTTATTTTCGTTTTATTGCCTGATCTACTTCATATCATGTTGTTTTCTGCTACGTTGATATATTTGAAATTACAAGCAGCACTGCTGCTGTTCTCCAGTATTAGGATAATTTCATAGAATCTCCACACACTCGAAAGACAAAAATCAGTAAATGATGTTGTAATATGTTGCTTCTGTTGTGTTCAGATAAAAAAGTACTAACAAATAATTGAAACAGTTTCACCTGTGAGCGGATGTATTTCAATGTTAGACTAAATCCTAAAACCAATTTTGAACAGAGAAAATCACACCTAGTGTTTTTTTGTTTTATTTTCAAAGAAATAAACGAGCATGCGTATCATTTATTTCCGCAGCAAGAATCGGCTGTTTCAAACATTTTAAAATAATGTCAAAGGGAAAAAAGTAAAATACGGTTTGCTTTAAACGATAGCAGAGTCGTTTCCCTTAGTCCATAAAAGTAGCATTTTAGTAGTAGTAGTAGTAGTAGTAGTAGTAGTAGTAGTAGTAGTAGTAGTAGTAGTAGTAGTAGTAGTAAATGTTGTAGTAAATATAGTAGTAGTAAATGTAGTATTAATAGCATAAATAAACACACAAGTACACACATGCACAAACACGCACATGTGCACACGCATGTTCAAAAGACTGCACACAATTAAAAAACAACAAATAGATAATTATAAACACATTCGATGTAAATTTCATATTCAGTGAAAAGGATTAAAGGGTAAAAAATTTGGAAAATATGTTAATGTTTTTAATTAAAATTAAACCCACACCACCTCCATAGTGGTTAGATGTTCTTCTGATATCGCCTGTAAATCTTGATACACCCTTGTTGCAAGTAGTTCTTTCGTACATTGCAACTGGAGCTTTTTGTGTATACTAAATTGTAATTTCAACAATTCTACGTTATAAATTGACGTGTTTCAACCAGGGATTATCGGTTTATCGGGATTTAGGTCGGACGTTAAAGTCGAGAAAACTAAAGCTTTGTTATAAATTATCACACACGTTTGAACTGAATAAAATTATTTATATTTATTTGATTTTAACATCACGTTACAAAGTTTTATTTAGAATGTATTTATTGTGGCATTCAATTAGTTATTTTTAGGAGTCTTGGACTAGGAATAAATTGTAACATTCATTTGTGCAAGGCTTATTTTGTCAGATGTATATTTTTATATTTTAATGGGCTAAATATTCAATTGTCGGCATCACATTTATTTAAACAACTTATCAGAATGATTAAAACGCAGCAGGCGCGTTTCCGCCATTACGCACTTTACGCACGTGCGTAACTTCCGTTCGAAAAATCGAAAATCTGAAAGTATCAAAAACACTATGAAAGTCGATGCCTACACCGAGTTAGCAATGATATATCTTATTTCCGTAGTTTCTATGATATAAAATCTTATTACCACACCATTAAAGTTGAAAAGGTTTTAAAATTATTAAACTTACACACGTCAGGATTTTAGTCGTTCATATTTTTCCTCGCATGTCCGCATTTTACCTGTTATTCATTAGAAAAGAACCGAATATAATCATACTTATCATAAACTTTGACCTTCAATCTGCTCCTAACACTGACTTTAATGACATTCTTCCCAAGTTAAAATAGATAATCCTGAACATTCTTTTCATAACTAAGATTACATATCTAGTGTTATAGGTAAATACTAAATGGAATTCGAAGTTTCAGCAGGAATCAGGGATTTTTCATCACTGTCTGCGCCTCCGGTGAACGGAGGCGTTCCCAAAGCAAACGGCCCCGTTCCCAATGAAATCCAGCTAACATTTTTCCCAATTGAAAACATCATCATTCCAGAATATCTGCAGAAATTGTTTTAAATATACAAAAACGGACGGTAACAATTGTTTTTTCCACATTTATGCCGTAAAAAAGTGCCCGGATGTAAGCATACTACAGCGATAAATTACGAAATCTTCCGCATATCTTATTGTAATGTATTTTCGCGACAATGTCTCCGCACAACAGGAAGTATTACAGCAAAAAAAAATCGCCAGCGTGATGCAAAAGGGTGCGCAATAATTGCATCGATGTTTGTAAAGCCATCTGAATCTACATCATCGGAACATTTAGTCACGTTGTCCGAATCTGCGTCCGCAGATCGTGCACCAGAACTTGAAGCAGAAGCAGAACAGTCTGCATCACCGCAGCCATTGCCATTTGTTACGGCAGTTCCGTCATTTACCGAATCCTCGTCCTCGAAGTTATAAAAGTAGTTGTTGTCCAGTCTAGTTTAAATACTGCCAAGTATGAATTAAAATACGTAACCATATGTTCTGTTTGTTTCTAGTAATTGAAATTGTTAATTCTGCCTAAAGATTTGTTTCTATTATTGGTAATGTTAGATAATACTCTACATGTACCATTAAATTACTACCATGTCACTGTGTTTTGCAAGAATTTCAATTTCATAGGATGGATAATTTAAATGAAAAAAATATTTTCCTTTACAGGTTTGCTAATTATAAATGTTAACTAGTTAAGTATATTGGTATAGTAAAATGTACTGATTTAAAAAAATAAGTGCACACAAAATTTTCCCAAAATGGACCAATTTATCGATACAACAATTCCCAAAATGGGCATTTTTTCGATAAAAAAATCCCAAAATGACCAGACTCCTTTTCCCAAAATAGGCAGAAAATCCCCTGAGGAATTCACGCGACGTTCAATGTCATATAAACCGGGATCATCGTATTTTGCTCTATATGTGTATAAAATGAATGGTATTGCAGTATGTTTGCAATGTACATTTTGTTAGACTTCGGTCACAGGCATTTGTTTTTACGACCGACTTTTTCCTCATTGTTTACAAACATCTCTCATACAGACATGGTTATGATTTTGTTGGTTGTTGACCCGTGCATATCAAATTTAAAGAATCAAATACGGACCCAAAAGGGAAACATTTGATCACTGTTCATCATCTACACATTTCTATTTAACATTATTTCTTAATAGCTATCGCACTGTGAAGTTGATTTGTGACATTCCTGGATCGAAATAAAGCAAACTCTCTTTTATACTGGTGCAATTACTAAAAATACTGTGAATACTGCTACGACCGGTGTCGTTATATAAGTTTATTTATAAAATGGCACGTTTACTAAACGACGAAATGGTGTAACAGAAAGAACAAGCCAGCAACAAACTAGTACAATAATGTTTTATTTTAATAAACAATTAAATTTATGGCGTTATAAAACAATAACAAATAAATCAGACACAATTTCAGAAATCAGAATAAATGTTAGCTTACAGTTTGTCCCTATAGGAGGTGTCCCTTTAACAGTCCAATTAATAATCCAACGTCGAATAATCCTGAAGAGTTTTCGGTAGAATGTCCTCGTAGATACGCACAGTTGAAATAATCCAAAGGTAGAACAATACACGAATGTAAATGATATAATTCCGAATTGAACACTTTAATATTTATATCACTGTAGAATATAGTAAGTCCACGTAAGTTCCAACACAGAAAGATTTAATATAGAAGCTGCAAGTATTTCCAAACTATATGTCCAAACTCTATGTCCAAACGTTTATCCAAACTTTTTATCCAAACTTCCTTTTCATCGGCTAACACGCCCTTATATATACCCAAAGAATTTCTAGAACATTCACGAAACCCAGAACATTCTCGAAACCCAGTTAAAAATAAACAAATGAACTTTTTAGCATGATCCCTTTTCTTTCCAGCAGTTACGCGAACGCTTCGTCATCAAAACCACAATGGTAAACAACCCTTAACCTGACTAGCGTAACCTTAAACGCTGGTGTACTACTGTAGATAACAATACGTTGAAACATATTTTATTCAGACGATAACCAAACAGAAATATACAAAATATACAAAATGCCGATTGCTTTATTTTAAAAAGCCTTATTATGATCATTACAATGTACAACTTTATAAAGAAAAAAAAAATAAGTTATATTAGTTCAAACTTAAGTGAACAACTTAATCCTCAAAAAATGATAATATGATTAATAGGATTCATGGCAAGTTTAAAGTATGTATTTACGCTTTGTAATTAAATGTCTTTACATGACCATTTTTATATCTTCTTTCAGCACCTCTGAAGATTCAAGTGTTGTGTTATTTTTTTTCTGATGAAACTGAAACAAGGAAGCAACACTATGAGGAAGTATTTTATCGCGGATGTTTTGAAAACCAACATGCAATATGTCACGTTGACTTTCGCCTAGACCTCCAAATGTCACCTTCACTTTGCCAGGTAAACAGTTTTGAAGGACGTCTACAAATGCGCTGACATGCAAGTGTTCGATGCGCGAATACTTGAAATAATGAGGGGCGGTAAACATGTTCAGAATTTAGTATATGGTGGTCGGAAGAATGCATATGCGTATCTTCTTAACATTCTCTTTTCTCTTTCGGAAAAGTGAGACTTGTGTGACATGCATTTAAACGGATTATCTTTCTTAAGCAAGACGTGAACTTCATTAACCGTTTCAATTACCCAAAACTATTCTTCTTTTCACCAAACTCGAGGTTCCAGTGCGAAATTGTTATATTAGGGTTATTGTCCCAGTATTTCTGTCACTTTGCAAAATATATTAGCAAAATAATATGTTATATTTGTACCTAGTCATATATTCGATTTCATACTACCGTAAATCCATAACTATTATTTTTGTATTTTTGTATCTTTTGACATTTAAACAGGTAATATATGTAATAAGCTTGCATCTTAACAGCTTTGCGCAATGTCAATAGCTTCGAGATTTTTCGTCAAACCTCGTCCTTGCTGCATAGATTTTGAAATATATGTACACATCCGAATCCTCATAAATTGCTTCTAAATTCCGTTATATGTAAACTTTTTGCCACACACGATAAAATTCAAGATACAAACGTTTCTGATAATCTTTCTGGCATATTTTGCGTTAAATCCGGCTGGGGAAATCATTTGTCAGGGGATATTTAAAGGCTTTTTAAACTCTGATTCTGCAGGCTTATAAACATACAACTGAAACTTTTAGAAAGACCCTTCTTTCATGTCCGATGTCTGTATGTAGAGATACCAAATGCTAGAGTTCGTCATTATTCCCCTATATCTTGTTACCATCTGCCTTGTCCACATTGCTCCGACAAAATATCCAACACTTTATTTATCAGAATGAGAGTCTTTCTAATTCTCCTCTCCACCTTACATGCGTGTTTGGGTATAGAATCCCATTGTTCAAAATTTCATTACGAGGAAAAGTTGTTAGAAAAAATGATAAGAGTAGAAGTGAATTTTGAACAACTCAAAGAAGAATTCAGAAAGATTTCTACAGATGTCAAATCGACATTGGAAACTGTTAGCGGAATATTGGAGGAAATCAAGACGGAACGACGTACCCTGCGTGAGGATTTTCTCCGACTGAATACTACTGCTCTATCTCGGATTGAAGAACACCTGAAACTTAGCAATAATGTCTTCCAGCAAAAGGAGAACCATATTGCAAGAATGTTTGACGAACTGTGGAACTTACAAAAAAATATAACCGGTAAAGTTTTATTGTTGTTATATCACATACAAATGAGTACTGAATAGTTTCAGTTTTATATTTTTACACTTTTTCTTGTTTTCACGCGCCATTCAATAACGTTTCTAGAGATAGCTAGACTAACAAATACTCTTTAATTACGTGTTTGTTCGTGAAAATGTTCTACATATGACTAAGTGCTGATATGGTTACATAAATTCCGTTTATTTTACATACGATTTAATAAACTCTTCTAAAATGATTACTCGAGTTATGCCACACGAAGCAAAGCATTATTAGAGCTATGCATTGATAGACAAATATGTATTACGTGTCTTTATTGGCAATTGTTCTTCAAAGGACGATTATATTGTTTAAATGTTTAAAGAATATAAGTCCTTATTACGAGGATCAGTCAATTAATAATTAGCTTTCAAATCATGTCATTTAGTAATCGAACTGCGCTGGAAGGCACAGGCGTCAAATATAAGCGCTAATTACTATGACCACTAATTGGCACGACAGTATTGTATTTATTGGGTTCCAGAGAACATTAAATGTTTGTCTCTAAAAATAGGTGGCTATCAGTTGACCAGTTGCGCCAGTATGTGTAGAACACTGGACGTAACCCATACCGGCTAGAATGTATTATCACCTTAAGGAAATTTCTTGCCTGAGACTTAAACTCACATGGATAGGGACTGATGATTATTCAACGACTCATGTTTGGCATGCAACATGGTTATTGTAAAATAGCTCTGAATTCTGAAATACGTGTTTTGTATAAATATTTTACAAATGTCCAGCATATTTAAGTAGCTAGTTTGCATATATGCACTTTCCTTGTGAAAAAATACTTATTACTTTCATGTGAGTTAAATCATAATTTAAACGTTACGCAATTACTTCGAGTTGGAATGATATGTTTGTACATTTTAAATTTTGTTTCAATAGAGTCGGTCGTGACACCTATAGTGGGCTTCAAGGCGACAGGTTTAAAGACCCAAAGTCCGGCTAATCATGATACTTTGGTCTTTCCTAAGATTCTGTTCAACATTCAGGACGGCTACGATTCCTCGACTGGGATCTTCACAGCTCCTGTTAGTGGCCTGTATCTGTTCATTACACAGATTTGTACGTACACAAGTTCCAATTTTGTTATGGGCATTATTGTCGACGGACGGCTACTAGGACAAGGACAAGAACAATCCAGGAACCAAAGTGTCCACCAATGTAACACTGCAGAAGCCTTTGGATACATGGACGGTGGACAAACAGCTTACACCAGAATTAACTATATATCTGGTGGTCCTTTGCATCATGATATCTTTAGACTTAACTCATTTTCCGGAGCTCTGATAAACAAAGGATAACCTTGTTTACAATAAGAGTATATCAGTGACTTGTCGGTTTCACGAGTTGAATTAAATTGGTTGATGAGATAATCTAAATTGACTATGGTAAAATATGAACCTTTGATGAAGGAATGAGTCAGCTTGTACGCAATGGGTGAATGATGCGATGATCAGCAACAGTAGTATTAAAATAATAATAATTAACGAATGGATTAAAACTATTGATTTCCACATTTTTTTATTTTCAGTATGTGAATGTGTTTGCTACAATCTTAACTGATGGAATAAAGACACTAATGCTATGTTGAATCAATGTATTTTATGAAAGCGAGTGGCAGATTTCGGGACTATTTCTAATCTACGTATTCCGCCAGAAAGGTTGGCAAAAAAAACGCGCTAAAGCGCGTCGCCAATAATGAACTGTATTTCTTGTTTTTATACACCTAATATTTCATTTAAAATTTCTTATAAGTAGGTTTAACTTCAGTCTTAAATGTAAATGGCATAGAAAAGATAATCATTTTGTCAGCGTCTCTGGAACGTTATATTATTGAGACGCGCTAGAGTGCGACGCCTATATATGGAATGCTCACTGAAATTCTGTTTTATTTTTTTATTTTTTATATTTATTTTTGTGTAACTTTCAAAATAACCTTGAATAGAAAAAAAGATACTGAGAAAAAAACATACTACGTTCGAGAAAAATACTATCTGAACAAAACTTATGTGTAATGTGAGGCTGTTGCACATGTGCATTTTCTGCGTGTACTCGTATACTTTAGTTTTATAGTTCATTAAAATAATTTTGCATTTTTTCTACATATGTAACATCTCAGAAAACCTATTAAATAGTGGCGGTTTTTTTTGCCTTTTATTTTGTTTTAAACCATTCTATGGTCTCAGGAATATTACAGACTTTTTCTCGAGATTTATAAAATACTGAAAAGTTTCACATTAAAAACCATAACGTAAGTGTCTCTGTGACTTGCTCAAACATTGCTTTAATCTTTTTACATCTTCAATCTTTTTGAGTCGCCTTTGATGCTCCGCATTAAAGACTTTTCTTGTTCGCTTTAGTAGAATAATGGGTCTACATGTACATGCATAACGAATATGGTGTTGGCATTATACAATGTTCACTCTTGATAAGTTAATGTCAACCTCGGCTAACATCTCAGTTGACATTACTTATCACGTGTGAACATTCCGTTCTATCACCTTCTGTGATATGTGATATTTATTTTATTATAACGAACAGCACAATCAAATCAACCAAATCAAGATTGCCCTGATAACTTGAGAAATCAAACCGAAATAGCTGCAGCAACAAAACTGTGTTTTGCAAACAATGCAAGCGGCAGAATGAGTGCAATGCACACATTTGAATAAGCGCTCATTTTCACAGACAGTTTGCATAACGCATTCAGCCCCCTGGTTTATTTTATCGAGAAAAAACGCTTTCTATTTTTATCCCAGCGCGATAATGTATTCTTCTAACAGTACAGTCCATATCCCTCACTGGGACATATTCGTAATTAATCATAACGGATTGTCAAACGTCATGTATACGGAAATTTAACATAGGAGGTCAGGTGAGATATAATCAAAGCACTCAGAAGCCATGCTACCTGATTCGACCAAAATAAAAAGTTTTAAATTAACTAATAACTCTTAAACCCCTGTGATCTGAATGTAAAGATCTCTAGAGCGCCATTCCTCTCCCAACGCGTGTGGTAGTTTTATATCACGAGGCTGAGATGACACGAAGGACCTATGTCATTCATAACCTGGTTCAGAGCCGCAGAAGGCGATGAGGCTCCGCACGGGATATCACAAATTCTTTTCTCTAGTCAGTGAGCGATTTCCTACGCGGCATTGTTCATGCATAGATCAGCATATCGTGTATGTCACAATATGATGAACTTCCAGTTTAAACAAATAACAATAATGTAACCTTTTGGAGAACGCCAAACACAATTGACACGCCTGGTTTCCTTGGATATACATTTTGATCTGTTCACGCACTACTCCTTCCAAGGCATGAATAACTCACCAAGTGTAGTCAAGATCATTCAGGGCCAATCCTATGCGCTTCCGAAATCCAGCTTTCACATAACTCTGGGCACCGCGCAATAAAGTATGTAAGCAACAGATAGAACGTTTGATGGCGTTTTAGATCCTTATCCGTCGACTGCTTAGCGTAATGCACGCATTCACATTCCATACGTTATGATAGTAAAACTTTCCAGTAGAGTACAAAAGAATATTAGTTTATTATGATAAATGATTAAATGTACTTGACATTGTACTTGATATTAAAATGTATTGACATCTACAGAATGTTAGCACGTTAAATTGTTTAAATATAATGTTGTATATGTTTAAAAAGTACATATTAATAACACCTACATATTCATATCATTTACTTTGATCTGAATGAAATTGTTGTTGTTGTTGTTTTCTTCTATGTCGGATGTAAATTACAACTTAATATAAACATATGCCCCCATAGATAATTGACCGACATGCAGAAGTCAGTGTGTTTCCCTGGCAGCAGATTTCGATCCAGGCCAATGTTCACATGTTCTCGCCCCTTTCTTTTTGAAGATTTTTAGAAATATACTTAAACGATAAATATCTATAAAGTCATTAATAACAGAAAAACAATATTGCGTAGTCTCTATAAATTGCTCAATAATTTAATTTGGGAAGACACACTACCACCAATTAATTATTTTTCTAGTACAATATGTCCAAATGGTAATGTAACCATACAAATCCATTTATCAGCCGAAATTGGTTGATCGGAGGAACGAAAGGTGACCATTAATTCTAGTAACAATATATTTAGAAACAACCTTTATCCGGATGGAAGAATCTTCCGATTTAGCCAGAATTTTCATTGATCCCTTATTTATCACAACGGCCGCATATATTTCTATTAACCTTAAAATGTGTGACCATTTACGATTTAAGTTGAAGTGCTTTTGATGACATTTTGTGGACAGCCACAACCGAATTTGATAAATAAAAGTAACAAAAATGTGATCATTCGTATTATGCTTAAAAAGCAGTCCTTATCTGAATGGTTAATTATACTGTGCATCTAGATTAAATTTCCACTGTAAAAAATCTGTCATCAGGCGTCTTGGACCAACAAGTATCTTTATTGATAAGACAATGTTGACCATGTTCTAAACGTTGCGGTGTCCGAGTAAAATATCGTTTGTAGGATTCATGACCTAGAAACGCGGTACGACTCCAGCATACTTCGACCTCATCTGTGTTAGGCTGAATCGTGATTTAACATTTCTAGCGAGTAAAGTTGATTAAAATGAAACCTTAAATTTATAAATGTTTTTGCGACATCAATCATACAAATAATTTCAGTTGATCACAATGATCGTATACGTTTATCCCAAAGGTAGCAAACCGGACCTGGTAGCGCAATCGGAAGAGCGTCGGCTCCAGGTACGGGAGTCCCCGGGTTCGATCCCGGGTCGCGACATACCAAAGTCGTTAAAAATGGTAGCGGTATAGCTCCCTTGCTAACGCTCAAGCAAATATAAGGGTAGTTCCACGACTGGTTGGCCCGGTGTCAGGATAATGTGACTGGGTGTGGTATCATGTCAGGTGTTCACGGCATGCTATACACAGTGAAGGCAGCACTATATCTGCTTCAAGTGGACACCGTCTCCAGATAACTGAAATACTGTTGGTTGGACGATAAACCCAATAAACAATAAACAAAAGGGAGCAATGGAATCGTTAGTCGAAGAAACAAGAAGAATCACTGATACGAAGCATAAACAAAATATAAAGAAAACCCCGATACCTTTTAATAGGTTTTTCAACATGTTTCATAAGTAGAAAATAAAAAGGCAAAATTATTTATATTAACTATAAAGTTACAGTGTACAAGCAGAAAATGTAAGTGTGCAGCTGCCCTACATTACACAAATCATTATTGTTCTGGTAGCATTTTTCAGACACATACTTTGTTTTCTTTCTCAATATCTTATTGCTTATAATCCAAGTTTATTTCAACATATATTTCTATATCCTATTACCACGCATTACACAAGTGTAAATAAATTTTAAATAAAGTCAATCCTTTTGATGTAATTTTACAACGGCGTTATACGATGAAACTATAAGACTCTAGAAACCGAAATCGATAAAAATATTATTAAAAAGGAATAAATATTACCATTTGTAAACAACGAAGTTAGAAGCATATAAATAATATAAAGTAACTTTACAACTGAATTAGGTCTATTTTCTTTAATTAAACATCCACCAGCAGCCGCCAAAGACTTACATGTTATAATATGCATAATAATTAGGCAATTTTGACCATAACTCAAAGGTCGCTGTCTCAAAAATAGCGTGGTCAGCAAGACTCTTTCTCGACTCAAGAAGACGTTGGTCTTATCTGTCTTGGTTGGATTTATGTGTTTACATTTCTCACGAGCTCAATTTGAATTGAACCTTAAATTTCTTCATGCTTATACGACTACAATCATACAAATCATATAAAATGATTACACTTGTCATATTGGGTGATAACAAAGGAATCAAAGAACTCGCTTAGTAAAAGAAGTATACGTAAGAGAACAAAACGTTTTAATGGTCAATATCTAGAAACAAAACAGTTATGCAATATGTGAAAATATATGTAAAATGGGATATGCTGACAAACAGCAAAATGCTCAAGAAATTTGACGGACGGACGGACGGATGGACGAAAAGACAAACGGACGACAGGCATTATTTTGAATGATACATTAATAATATTTCAATTGCATATGACGAACGTTTTTTACGAAAGAAGTGTCAACAATAAAGTTGCATAAAATTATGTTGTTCTGTGCCATATTCCTTTAATGTAAATTATTCGGTGAAATCCATCTATGGACTTCTCAACAGGCTGTTATTATTTTTTTAAATGTCAAAACAACAGTAAAACAACCCTTATGCTCGTACATCAGAGTTGACATTTTAACAAAATGTACCACACCTGCAAAATGGCTGACATTTCATATTCATTTTTTGATTTAGATCTAAATATAAACTCTCATATCAGACACTTCAATGCGTTTGCCTTATGGTATGAAACAGCCCCTTAACCAATAATCGAACAGTGGTGAGTACTTCGTATTGTGTCCGCGACAACCCAGGTTCGAAACCTGGTCATAGCATGTGCTTTGGTATTTGAGGATTATTATTATTATTATTATTATTATTATTATCATTATTATTTTATTATTATTATTATTATTATTTTTATCATTATCATTATTATTATCATCATTATTATTATTAATAATATTATTATTTTTTATTATTATTATTATTATTTATACTATAACTGTTGTTGTTATTATTATTATTATTATTATTATTATTATTATTATTATTATTATTATTATTATTATTATTATTAACATTATTATTGTCATTAGTAGTAGTAGAAGTTATAGTAGTAGAAGTAGTAGTTGTATTATTATTATTATCATTATTATTATTATTATTATTATTATTATTATTATTATTATTATTATTATCAGGGGATACAATAAGGGATTGGCGCTTGTATAAATATACGGATCGATTAGAACTAATACAAGAATTATAAAACTTAGAGATAAGAATATTGCAGTACGTTTACTTTACGGTATGGAACAGCACTTGTAGCCATGATCGTATAGTGGTTAGTACTTCGCGTTGTGGCCGCGACAACCCAGGTTCGAATCCTGGTCATGGCATGTGCTTTTTATTTGATTTTTTTTCAGGGGTGACAATAAGGGTTTGACGCTTGTACATACAAATGTTTCTTACAGAAACGATGTGTAAACTCGTGTTTAATAAGAAGATAATGCACATTTATTTTATGCTGGCACTTTACACCTACATGTATCTCTAACAAAATATGTGCCTCAGATATTTCTTTAACGTGTAACTATAATTCTATTATTAATCAACACACGATTGACTCGGTTTATTGACGATGGTTTCTATCCAACTAACTGTAAATGTTAACAAAAAACAAATCATTTAAACCCTATCTTTTTTGGCTTTCTAGTGTCTTGAAAAAGAGAATGTCCTTTAAAATATTTTGCCAAGAAGACAGTGCCTGTCTTTGCTGCCATGGACGACCTTTTTTTGATTTTAAAAAAAAATTCAACATGTTCCTTGGGTTTGTTCCAGCTCACAGATTTATAAGTTACTTTATAACAGGAAAGATGACGTTGTAAGCTAGTTTTACGTATATGCAAAGCCTTGTGATAGAGTTTTGCAGCAATGTGATTGTTGTTTGTCCACGATAACACGCCTTATCGTAAAACGGTAGGTGAAAGTAGCACAAGGTATTTAGCTTCTGTTGAACCTTCCATGACGATGTACTTACGTCAAGTGTACCTTTAATCGTTTTAGAACACATTTCACACATCAGATGTGTGCCTTAATGTTCATTTGCAAGGAAAATCATATGTTTGAGAAAATTGTTTAGTGCTTATTAACTGGATAAGAAAATATCACCACGTCCTTTAAGTATTGCAGCATAACTTAGTTAAAACTGACAGCGAACTAATACCATTCAATGTAAACAGGAAATAAAATTACTATCTTTAATTGTCAAAGAATTAGTACTGGTCTTCACCATTTGAAGCACTCGTAGATATGGCTATTTCGATGTGATCATCTTTTATTTTAGTTTTATTGCCTGCTCCTTTGTATTTTCTGAAGTATTCTGCTACCTTGTGATACTTGAAATTACAAGCAGCACTGCTACACTCAGTATAAACTGTTCGCAGGTAATACGATTACTCAAAAAGAAACCCCGCACTCTTGAGGGGTACAATTCAGTAAATGTTGTTGTTATATGTTGTCTATGTCGTGTTTTGATAAAAATTAATTAACAGTTAGTTGAAACAGATTAACTCTAGGGTGAATGTGTTTTTATATTAGCATTAATTAATCCGATGTCCTAATGTTTCAAATTTGATTGACAAAATGTATAAAGAAACCAATTTTAGAATGAGAAAATCACAATAAATATTTTTATATTTAATGGAATTTAGTGAACATTTGTATAATATAGAGAATGCAATACATTTTAGCTGAGAAATTCGGCTAAGTATTTCAATCACTCTAAATACAACCAAAAAATATAAAAAGGAAATAAGAAGAATACGGTTTTTAAAAAATGGCAGTCGTTTCCCTTAGACCACAAAAAGGGGAAACTTTAAAGAAAATCTCTATCCTCGTGTTTTAACTGAATTAAACCCAAACCACGTCCACAGTGGTTACATGTTCTACTGATATCGCCTCAAAGTCTTGATACATTCTTGTTTCAAGTAGTTCTTTTATACATTGCGTCTTGAGCTTGTTATTTATATTTACATTCAAACTTCAACAACAATACTACGTTATAATTTGACGCGTTTCCACCAGCGTTTATCATTTAATCGGGATTTAAGTCGGAAACAATTAGGGATCAATTACTTTTGTTCAGGTCAGTCTTCAGTGTAATACACGATTTCTTCCGGCGTAGCTGTCTAACCTTACTTTTGACCTACTTACCGATGCTGCCGGGTCAGACCGAATTAATATCACAGTGAGTCCCATCGGCAGAAATTCAAGATAACAGCCTATAGCGTATTAAGCCTATTAAACGACCCATGGTGTGTTTTTCCATAGGCGGGGTGGGGGCATTTTTTAATCATCAAATCTGGACAATTTCAAGAAATTGATCAGGTGTGTAACGCATAAAACAGGAAACTAAACAGATAAACACTTTGTCTCAAATTTTGTCCCTATCAAATAACACACAGTTCACACCCTCACTGTCGCGGCTTAAGTGCTTCGATTGTTATTGAAGCTTCCCAATAGCTAGCTTCAAAGGTTTAAGGTCAGGTCAGGCTGACCTGCAAATGAATGGGATATATCTCATGTCAACATTTTTAAGTGATACATTACTATTTGTGTCAGAGAATTATAATCTTTTGGTGTCTCGGTTCTTACGAGTGTATTTCCTACAAGTTCATTTCTATAAAAATGTCAGTATTATGTGTTAAATAAAACGCAACAACGCAGCATATATTTATTAAAGATTTTTCTTGTTACTTGTGTCCCGTTTTACATGAGAAAGCTTGGTTTTATTTTTATTATTTGCCTCTATATGGGAGCAGACAGCTATCACTTATATACAGACATAATACATTTCATTATCAATGCATAATTTCTTTATTTCTTTAACATTGTGGGATTACATCAAATCTGTATACAATCTCTATCAGTCCAATTAATAATATGTTAAAGTCAAGAAAACTAAAGCTTTGTTATATATTATGCATATAAATCAACACACACTTTTGAGATCAATAAAATTAAAACTATTTATTTGAATTTAATATCGCTTTAAAGACGTATCCTGGAATAAGTTGTTGCGCGGAGAAATTGATCAAATTTGGCATGAATGTACTATGGGATATGAGAAATACACAACAAAGCTCAAAAGTATGGGTTGGCATTCTCGTTTTTATTTTATATCTATTTTTAGAATATACCTATATGTCACTTTTTCTAAAAAATATTAAGAAAGTGAATACCTTCATAAATTGTACATTTTTTATGTAAAGAGCACACAATCATGGGAAACATGTTCAGATACTTCTATAAGTTATATTATTATTCAAAAAAGGTAAAAACTTGACTTGACAATGATAAACATGGCGAGAAAAATATTTTCATTATAAACCGGAATGGAAAAAAAAATGAAAAAATCCCTAAAAATGACACATTTTTATTTCTAAAAAAATATCATGCGCGGAGAATTTAACAATTTTTGGTGTACACATGTATTATTGTTCTTAAAAGGTTTTCATGGAAAAAAACAATACCTTGCCCCGCTAACTTACTGGGAAAAGGCCATTTATTATCATTTATTATCTCCCTTTATTTTCAGAAAAAAAACCTATTTCAGTCATTTTACATTTTTTCATATACAAAAGCTTAAACATTGGTACAAATCATTTGAGTTAATCACTTTATATGTCATAAGAAACCTAAAATGCTTAGACATAATGCAGTTTGACTTAATTATCATTTAAATAGACATAAAAAAGCAATAAATTCTATTTTTAGCTTGTCGGAAAAAATACATCAAACCGATATATATTTTTTTAACTATAAAACATCTAGCACATAGAAATTAAAAATCTTTCCTGTATACACAAGCTGTATGTTTACGAAAATAGTCCGAATAACTAGTCAAGTTGAGGACCCAACGGAGAAACTAAGTATATGGGAATTAGAAGCCACTTGAAGCTGCGCACAACAATGCGCATTGACCTTTACCGGAAACGCCTTTCAATAGTTTTATTTAGAAACGCATTGATTGTGACAATCACTAGCTGTCTTGGACAAGGAATTAATTGTAACAATCATTTGGCAAGTCTTATTTTGTAAGATTTGTAAGATGTGTGTGAGCATTTTAAATGACTAAATATCCAGTGATCTGCTTCACACATATTTAAGTAACTTTAAATTAAAATGCAGTGGGTTTATTATAATAAAATAGCAACACATCATCACACAACCAACAATGTTAGATCAGCTACAGTTTCACCTAAAACAGTACTGTTCCATTATTAGATGCAAATCCTACTTAATCTTCAAGTCCTAAGTAAAATATTTTAAAGACTGTGCCTCAATAACACTACCAGAAAATGGCTATATTCCAGCAAAGAGCGGGAAAGAGCGGGGACAGATACCCTCCTTTCATTTACCGTTTTAATTGCCCAAAATATTCTCCTCTTTGCCTTGTCCACATTGTATTGACAAAATATTTAACACTTTATCCATCAGAATGAGAGTCTTTCTAATTATGCTCAACACCTTACACGCGTGTTTGAGAATGGAATCCTAATGTTCAAAATTTTATTAAGAGAAAAAGTTGTTAGAAAAAATGAGTTGACGTGGAATTTGAATATTTTAAAGAACAATACATTGAGATTTACAAATGTATACAGATGTCAGATCGACTGTTCTAATGACAACTGAATCTGTTAGCAGAATATTGGAGGAAATCATGACGGAACGACGTACCCTGCGTGAGAATTTTCTCCAGCTGAATACTATTGCCCTTTCCCGGATTGTAGAACATCTTAAACTTAGCAATGATGTATTCCAGCAAAAGGAGAGACAAATGTCAATAATGTCTGAAGATCTGGTGGACTTACAAATAAACGTAACAGATAAAGTTAAAACATAGTTATGTTTTAAACGAATAAGTACTGAATAGTTTGAGTTTTATATTTGTACACGCTTCTTTTTTGTTTTCAAGCGTCGTTCAATAACGTTTCTAGACAAATGGACTAACAGATACGCTCTCATTACGTCTTTATGACAATATTTTATATATTCGACTATGTAGTTTATTATTATTTACATTTTCCCGCTTGTTGTACGTGCTATTTAATAGTCTTCTAAAATGGTTACTCGAGTTATGGCACACGAAGCAAAGCATTATTGGAGCAAAGCATTAATAGGCAAATATGTATTACGTGTCTTTATTGTCAATTGTTCTTCAAAGGACGATTATTTCCTAAATGTTTAAAGAATTTAAGTCCTTATTACGAGGATCAATCAATTAATATTAAGCTGTCAACTTATGCCATTAAGTACATAAGCGAACTGCGCTGGAAGGCACACACGTCAAATATATGCGCTAATTATTACTGTGACCACTGATTGGCACGACAGTATTGTATTTATTGGGTTCCAGAGAACATAAAATGTTTGTCTCAAGGGGTGTTTAAAATAGGCCAGGTGCGCTAGTCTGTGTGTAGAACGCTAGACGCAACCCATGCCGGCTAGAATTTCTTATCACCTGAAAGCAATTTCTTGTCTGTGACTTGTTCATTTGAGTTGATCGTTATGCAATAACTTCAAAATCGATGTATTCTAATCCCCTTTTTGGAAACGCCAAAAATGCACATTTTATGCACATTAATAAATATTTACAAAAAAAAATAGGAAACAACTTTATAAAGACAACTACCGATACAGAGGATGGCCACCACCACCAAACTTATATGGGTCCGCTTCTGCTGTCTAACAAAAACGGAAGTGTTCAAAATCGGCAAATTGTCGTATGACACCTTCAACTTTTACAAGTGGGTGAAATCAAGTGAAAATGACCAAACGTCATTTGCAATTCAAATTTTCCAATGTTTAAATTCATTTATAAAATGAGTGATGTCTATTATTAAAATAAGGTATTTGGAGTATTTATAAGGTTGTATAATTGCATAGAATTTAAATAAAAGCAAAGTATCGTCACTCTCATGGACCATTCTGTCGGGACTACATAAACACTGTTGTCTAGTGGCAGGTGTCATTGTGGTAGAAACATTAAACAATAAGGGTTCAAAAATGTCTTTATCTATAGTTACAAAAAAACCTCATTTGAATTGCAAATAATAAAATTTAAATATGTGTTTTATCTTAGTTACGTGACCTACTGACATACTCATCAAAGATTTCATGCAGGCACACATTCTTGTCAAGTTGGTGCAGATTAGACCATAAATGTGGCCTCTAGTGTGTTTCAAAGATTTGACGGAAATGTTAGACCTATTGACCTATTGTTACTGCACGTGACCCAGTAACGGCTCGTCTAAGATTGTATACAGGCAAACAGTCTGGCCAAGTTTGGTGAAGATTGGGTCATAAAGTATCCTCTAGTGTTTTCATTTGGATTTTCTAAGATTCGACCTTGTGATCTACTTTTTGACCCCGCGTGACCCAGTTACGAACTTTTCCAGGATTTCATGCAGGCAAACATTCTAGTTAAATTTGGTGATAATTAGGCCACAAATGTGGCCTCGGATGTGTTCACATGAGTGTTCAAAGATTTGAAGGTAAGGTTGGGGCTATTGACCTATTTTTAACGCACGTGACCTAGTAAGGCTCATCAAAGATTTTATGCAGGCAAGCAGTCTGGCAAAGTATGATGATGATTGGGTCATAAACGTAGCCTCTGATGAGTTCATATGGATTTTCGAAGATTCGCCCTAGTGATCTATTTTTTGATCCCTCGTGATCCAGTTACGAACTCTTCAGGTTTTCATGCAGACAAACAATCTGATCAAGTTTGTGGCCTCTAGTGTGTTCACAAGAGTTTTCAACGATTTGAAGGTAAGGTTTGACCTACTTACCTATTTTACCGCACGTGACCCAGTAACGGCTTATTTAAGATTGTATGCAGGCAAACAGTCTGGCCAAGTTTGGTGAAGATTGGGTCATAAATGTATCCTCTAGTGTGTTCATTTAGATTTTCTAAGATTTTACCTAATGACCTACTTTTTTGATCCCACGTGACCCAGTTACTTGCAGACAAACATTCTGACCACTGTTTTCTTTTTCTCTCTCCTAAGCATACTCATTATTATGATTATTATGATTATGATTATGATTATTATGATTATTATTATTATTATTATTATTTATAACGGGTTCACATTTAAAGACCTATTGTAAACTATCATGCAATATTGTGAAATAATACCAATTTATATATATCGGAAATAGATATTTTCCATATCAGTGAAGATTCCTTATCTTGGCAGCCATCTTTGATGGTAACTTCAAGGGATTTTCAGATGAATTGTATTGAAGAGTAAATATAATTTTCTTGTATTTTTTTCATTTGTGGTCCAAAATTTAAAAGCTGTACACCATTGGAAAGCTCTTGAAATTCATATTTTTAGAAAACAATATTTTTATAATTGAACAATGCACAAAGAATTAATACACAGAAATAAATAAAAGTTTTGGCTCATCCTTAAACAAAATGAACAGTGTACCTATTTTTTTGGTTGTATTTTTTCTACCTTTTCAACTCTCAAAATATAGTTTTGATACTTAAAATACTTCAAAACATCCTATGGTGGTTTAACACTCTACTGATATGACCACTAAGTCTTGGTACATGCTTGTTTATTTAGTTCTTCCATAAATTGCAACAGGTAGTGGGTTATTGCACAATACATGAGGGTTTTAAGTTGTTATCTCTTTGACAAGAAATAAAATGTAAATGCAGCATCAGTATTATTAATAGTATGTTGGAGTCAAAGGACCTAAAGCTTTGTTAGATACATTTCTATAATCACACACTTTAAAACAACTGAAATTATCAAAACTAATTTACATATTGTTTTAAAGAAAGTTTTATTTAGATGCATTAATTAATTTTAACATCAAAATATCTACACCAGATTTATTTAAACAACTTGAAAATGTTAAGTGCACTGGGACTGGATAGAAAAGCAAACACATCAACAAACAAAACAACAGTTTTACCTAAAACAGCACTGCTCCATTACAAGAAACAAACCATACTATATCTTAAAATCTTATGTAAAAAATTATTAAGATTGTGCCTCAAACTGCCACCAGATGCTGCCTAAATCCCTGCAAGGAGCAAGAAGGAGCTGGTGCAGATACCCTCCTGCAGCTCTCACCCCTGAGTGACATTCAATTTGTCCCTGAATTCAATCAAAAACAATGACATACAATCGTAGAAAGACACAATGTCTGTAAAACACTGGCTACTTGGCGGGGCATCTAATGACATATGTGGGAAAAACTTTTCATAAACTTTGACCTTGAAACTGCTCCTATTGTTGACTTTAAGTGCACTCATCTCAATGTCAAATTTACTTTTTACTGTTCCTGGCAGACCAAGATAAATCTTTGATTCATTTCTGCACAAAATATTACCAATGTTTGTATCCATTGCACCACATTCTACAGGCAGCATGTTAACAATTTCTTGTGCAACCTCTTTAAGGTCAAGACCTTGATAATCTATGACCTTAACATCAGAAGTGTTGCTTAGCAACAGATGCTTGGGTGGCATATAAGTGTGTGAGAATAAGAAATATAATTTTGTATTGTCTCTCAAAGAGTTCTGCGACAACTCCGATAATCTGAACATGCAGGATAGCATACCGCCTTGGTGAAACACGCCAAAGACAAAGGACAATAGAATGTTAAAGATGAGAAATGTACCAGTAAAAGGAACATTCAATGAGTGAGACTTTGCCATTTTTAAGAAAATTACAAAAGGGAGAAGTGGTAAGAGAAACCGAGCTTCTTGGTGTGGAAAAAGTGATAATAATAAAACTGGGATGCAGATAAACCAAATCCAAGGAATAAAAATGCTGTCTGTACTTGTCCTTTTCTGGGATAATTCTAGTTTATAAAGCATTGAATAACCTCTAAGCAATAAGTTACAGACTTCCATGAGCAGATTTTTGAACACATAATAAGCCAATGGACCAAACAGCAGTGGAATATTGACAAGTAAATGTAAATAAAATGGATGTTCTCCATGTTGTTTAAGATTGTCCACATTCACATTATACAACAAGAAATTCAGAGGTGTGAACACAAGATTATCCATAAATTGCACAGCGCTTGAATTTTCACCAGTTAACAATGATACGATTGAGAGGTTGTTGAAATAACAGCTGTCAAATGTTATAAACACAATAGTTGTCATGAAAGATACACTCAGGAAGAAGGAGAGTTTAATCACAGACAAAGAACTCAAAGATAGATGACTGGTCCACCATAAGAAAGGAAGAACAGAGAAAGCTACAAAAGTTGGTCTGTTGAATATTCCTGCTATATTTATAACTGCCATAGAAATTATATTTACAACAGATGCAAAATCTAACTCTGCCTTAACACTTTTTTCCGAAACCTCTTGAAAAGTTCTAGTTGACGTGTTAACTTGTCCATCCATATTTTGTGTTTCATCTTTATTTTTCATCACAAAACTGCTCTCTTTTTTGCTATTTTTGGCTTCTTTTAAGCCTGCTTTATTGTTGTCCTGTACAATGTCTGATGTCTTTTTAAACTGTCTCTTTCTGAGATTATAAGTTGAGGAGTGTAAATCCTGAATAACATTTCCACTGTTCTCATACTCATCAACATTTTGCTTAACACCATTTTCACCAGCAAGATTATCACAGCCTTTCAAAATATCAGTCACACTTTTAACACTTTCACAGGCAGAATTACTGTTATTCTTAACATCCCTTAACAGAATCCATAACAACATCACAGCTAAAACAGTCTCAGTAGAATTAGAAAACGAATGGATCTGATACGTCAGCATCACATACGATCCTGCTACCAGAACACAAGCAGTTCCTTGATCCACTTGGGACAGCTTGCTGATCTTATAAACACAGAAGTCTATTATTAGACTAAGACAAGCCATTACAAATCTTTGAGCAATGAGGATCAGTTTAGATGTTAACATGATGACTGCAGCTCTCTGATGGCACCACTGAAGAGATTTGAAGATGGGCATGAAGAGGAACTGTGGAATGATCATACTGCGAAGAGGAAACTTGGCATCAAACTCCCATGTACGTGTGACAGTAATGTTAAAGGCATCACCTTAAATAAAACATTTCAATTAATTTAAGTTGTATTTTTTTAATGCAAATATTGGTAAACACAACCAAAAATATATTAAAATGTCTATGGGGTTTTTTCAGATTAAATGTCCAACAAACATTTGTTCACATATCAAGAGTTTTATGCTCACTCAATGAAGGAATGTTTTTTTTGTTTTGTTTTTTCTTACAGCCCCCAACCCAATTATGGTCATATTGACAACATCCAGTTTATTACCGTTGAAGGATAAAACCCCCAGCACACCGTAGATTAGCTGGAAAACCTCCACACATTGAAGTTTTCAGCCCAACTGGGACTCGAACCCATACGGTCAGGGTTTGCGGAGATACAAGTCATGGACTCTTATGGCTTTGCCTGGGATGCCCCCTATGAAGAAATGGGGCTCTGTCTATTTAGCTATGGTAAGATTTATTTTTCCAGCCAGACATCAGCCTATGTTTGTTTACATTCTACTTGATATGCCTTGTTTTCTCCATATCAAGTATATGACAGCATCGCAATCCTTGTCATTATAAAAAATTGTCTGGGCAGAACCAAGGTAAAAACAACTGCTAAATTGATTCTTGGAAAAGACAAATCATTTCATATAGAAACTGGTAAACAGAAGTTATAATGGTATCCAGTATTCAATTTATGAATCATTGTTGTTTAAAAACATGCTAAGTTGTAATATATACCTGCCACCACCTCTGCAGACTGAAAGAACTCATCAGGATGTATGTACCCCATCTGTGGGAGAACAGCCCAGGTCAGGCGAATGGCTACAAGAATAGTCCAGAGGCCAAATTTACCACACATAAATGCCCTTTTCTTCATTATATGACTGACCTGAAACAAGTAAAATAATGCAGAGTCTAAGGAAAGAAGTAATTAACATCAGTCTCTAGTCTTATAATGGCAACCATGCTAAATCATATTAATACAATGTACCAGGTATTACCAGCCAAAATCATCCCCTGCACACACACATATATATATATTACAACCGATTATTTAACTATTGTTTGTTGTCATTGATTGGTTTTAACAACAAGCTGTTGCAAAAGTAGATAATGATTGGGTGATAGCTAAGACTACAAGTTAAGGAAAGTATGCATGACCGATGCATTGTTCAATCGCCAGAATCTCTCTTTTATAGGCTTGGATAAACATGTACGTGACTGAATCAAAACAAATACCGTACTATAAAGGATAATAAAGCTTATTACACACAACACCAACAATAAAAGCTTGAATTTAACTGAAATCATAAAGAAAGTAATCATCATCCTATTACTTAAAGGCAATCACTTTCAAATGAAAATAAAAAAATATCACAAAACTGTGCTGCATTAGTTCATTCTATTCTAGGTTTGGTGGAATTCTTGACTGGGAACTGATTTAATTGCACAATTATATTCAACTTTTCCAGTGGATCTATTAAACTGGTTATATTAACCATTAATTTAGCCAGACATATGAATTGGTATCTTTTACATGGATTTATAGTAATTATCGATTTCAATAAGTAGCAAAGTAAGACTTGGAAAAAAACACTAAAGGTGGTTTTATGACAAAAAATTAAATTTGATATAAGTGAATTATTTTGCTTTAGTATGTACCAGAAATTGTATTCTTAGAGACTCATGAACGAAATTTGATTTAAAAAATCAATGATTTTTTATTGCAATTCTGGGCTAGTTACAATTCTTGTTTCACTGAGCAACTAGTTTTGCAATAACTTTGTTACAATTTTTTTTCAAATCTGAAAACTGTTATTATAAGTGCACTAATATATCATAAAATTACTAAATCTGCGATGTATAATATAAACCATATTTTGGCAAAGAATACGTTATTAGCATCTTTATATGTGGATTTATTGTTATTCTCGGTCAGCAGCAAGTAGGGACTACGAAAAAATTCGCGAAAGCGTTGTTTAATCACACAAAAAATTATTTGAAAAAAACATTTTACTTTAGTATGTAATAACAAGTTTTTTCTTAGCGATTTCTGGGCTAAATTAGACATAAAGCTCAATAATTTACTAAAAAAAAAATTTATTACAATTCTGGGCTTATTGCAAAAATGGATGTTACATGGTTGCATGGTCACAGTATGAAGACAGAGACATCACTGTGACAAATGTACACTTCTGTAAAGATAATAAGGACTTGGCCAACCCTCACTGCTCTAGTCTGAGCCTAATTTAGATATAAATAATCAAGTAATTTCTCTTTATTTTTAGAATAAACTCTAACGGCATTTGATTTTTATATAGTCTTATATCGGTTCGTACTGTTCCTACATTGAATTTTGTTGCTGTATATTTATACATTGTACTTATTATAATTAATATTCAATATATTATTACGTCAAATGTGTATGGAAAATTAACTAAAAAAGGATAACGAGGGGCTGAATAGTACTGGGTATGCGACTATTCGACCCCACGACTATTCAACCCCTACCTGTTCATCCCCTTGACTATTCGACCCCAGCTGAAAAAATTAATGCGCTTATTCGACCCCAATATAGTTATATGGCTGTATGTTGTTTAAAACAGTTCAATTCTCTTGTTTAATGGGGTTTTTTTCTGTTTTATATGATATGTTATTTGACAATGCTATGATAATAATAAATATATATGTCAGGATTGAATGTTTCTTTTTCGTTTCTTCCATCTTTATTGATAATATAGTAAACAATACCCGAATTACTTGAAAAACAACAACTATCGCGATAAAATGGAACAACTGAACAGAACAGAATAGAACAAATCTTTATTCCTTTAGTTATACAAAGTATACTACATGGAGAACTATATACAATAAAGAGGCAAGAAAAGTAACAAGAGGTTCCGGTGGTTGGGAAATGAATGATGGGAAAAAGAGGGAGAAATACATTATTCATTTTGTACTGGAACTAACAGTTATGTATCAAAATTGGAATGCTATAACTTGCCTTATGTTATACAATGTTGTACCTGACACATAATAAATGTATTGTCTTTCGGTCTGATAATCTGTGTATAATTATAATGCATGTGAGAGATGGCAACACAGGATCTGTGGTACAGGTATGGGATTATCCTGTTAAATTTATTAAAGCACAAAATACATTTTTGCAACAAAATTGGTTCCAATACATTTTATCATAACTTTACACGTTTATTTGTGAAGAGAGGATGAGAGATCCATTTTCTATGCAGCACGTGCCGACCATCACATCATAAGTATAATGATACAGGTTATACAAATCTAATACAATTATAATTAAAAAGAGTGTTACAAATAGCAACCTATTTTCCACTTTAACACGCCTTTTAATCCAACAACCTTGTCACAATTGTAAGCCCCCAGTTACTATTGTATCATAAATACACTCAATAACAATACTTATTTCATGACACAGCATTTACCATACTGTACAAACAATAAAATGCCAAGAAAAAATACTTTTACGATAACATTTTACTCGGAGTCGAATATTCATGGGGTTGAATTGTCGCCGGGATTGTATAGTCGCACTGTTTTACAGATAGGGGTCGAATAGTCGCTGAGCCAATAGTACTGAGCTAGCTAATCTCAAATCTGCGCCAGCTGAAAAACTAGATCCCCACATCATGTTTGTAAATAATACAGATCTATGATGTATGTATACAAATACACACAATAATTTATCAATCTATCAGGCCACCATGTAAGTACATTTAGTAGTACTTAAAAAATGCAACATGGTTATCAAGAATTTTACTGAAAACTAACCACTACTAGTACTAAGGTAGTAGAATGAGAATGTAAGCATAACCATTCCTAATCAGCTTAAACAGTTGCATTAATTAGAATTCAATACCTTTAATTTTCCGGTAGAAAGTATCATGTGTTATTGTTTTTGTTATATTGGTTATTTATGCATTTATTCTGCTGTAGAGATATAAAAAAAAATAGCCTGATCGTATCGCATTTAACATTTTGACTAGGTATGCTCAACGTAGACACCGGTTTTAGTCCGCGTCAGTGAGTGATTGAAAATTCAAACTATTAACCATGCAAGCAGCCAGCAATAAATATTCGTAGTCTAGAAAAAGTCAACGTAATTTGAAAGTTTTTTGCATATCTAAACATTTAAAAATCTTTGCTATCTGTGAAGTACACAATCGATAACAGGTTTTACAAAATAATCAGTCCAATGCACGTGATATTATATCACGGTCCTTATTGCCGGCTGTTTTCATGCAAGCGCCTCCCGATTCAGCTCACAAAAGAAATCTTGCCGTGTTTCGGTTTTGTTTTATTTATTTTTTATACGTAAAGATCTTCTCCAAATTCGACAAAAATGTCTTTATTAAACAGAGGGGCTGGTTCGGCAGATCTGAGTTCATACAGAGACCAGCATTTTAAGGTAGGTATACCGTTTTGATGCTGCGTATTTCTCACTCTGCCGTCTCTGGTCAAAGAACTAACTCTAAATTCTTGCCTGTTTATAAGTTATTTGTGGATATTTGCGATATGTAACCAGGTGATATAGAGAGAACATTAAGGGATTCTGGTAAGATGTAGCAAAACATCCTGGACCAAGGTGGCCAAACATCTGGGTAGCGATTCATCTGTCAACCTACACATTAGACTACGAGTTACTTGAACTTATCAGTTTACATAAAAGGGGTTGACATTTTTAGACTATATATTAAAAAGGAAATGTAAATAAACATGTGAAAAAGATGTGATGACCAATGCTGTTCATGTATGAATGAGGCAATTCAATAGACGTTGGAAAAAGTAATATAAAATAACACACAGTAACATTATTTAGTTCAATATTTTAGAACATATGTTTACTCACAATTACTTTCAATCATCAATACAAAATGTTATAGACAATATAATGCAAAGGTGAATGTAACAAAAACAGCACATCAATAATTTTATTTTAGTCATTCAAACACAACATTTTGTTAATCATACAGCAAACAAACACATTGCAAGAAAATGTGACCATATTTTCACATCAGTAAAAAAATAAATATTGCTTTTCAATACTGTGAACAATTTAAAGGGGAGAGAAAATAGTTGTGACATATAGTTCTCCTACTGCAATTGAATTGACCTTACGCAGAAGGGGCTGTTTACAGCCCCTCAGTAAATAAGCCGAGTCTTGCCCCTAAAAATGAAAGTTTCCCATTGATAAAATTAAATACTTCTTTGCTGAAATGCAGTAATTAGATGCATTGATGCTGATTGGTGACTACAGTTGGAGATGGAGTGAACTGGACCATGATAATCTAGTGGAGGAGTTCAAGAACAAGAAAAATAGAGAGATAGCCTTGCAATAAATATACAAGAAATCAGAACTGCACACATTTTCCCCTTTTTAATGGAATGCCACAAAAATCTCCCTTTTCAAGGGCCCCGTCCCATTTTTCAGAAGAAAAAGAAAACAACCAAAATTACAATCATGATCCGATACATTTAAAAGCAAGGCACAAGATTCAAGCCCTGGATGTGCGGCAGATAGAAGGAAGGATATGGATTAAAAGGAGTTGAAAATATCCAAGATGCAACCTTGGCGACTGTACAAAGAAAGTGAAGAGAGCTGTTGATGATTCACATGTCCCAAAGTATCTATTGTATGCTGGAACAACTTTGAAGATGCTGAAACAGGCAGTCAGATTTGGTTAGAAGCAGTACACTGACAGAAAACCAAGACTTTGTCAAGATCTATACTTGGAATTCAAGATCTATACTCGGAATAGTACCAGGACTTAAAAAAGGTGTATAGCTGGTGGAAACAGATTGAATTTGTTTTGGATCATACATTTTTACAGATAAACAGAACCCTCTTTAATAATGATAAACTTATTCATTTTTGAACCTTTACTTTCGGTTGCAAACCATTGAAGTTTCATTTACAATGTTTAAAATATAGGAAGCCTTATTCCTCTTCCAATGTATCTACAACATCGGAATGATTATCACAAGTAACAATGATTTAATTTCTTAAGGCAAAGAAGAACAATGGGTAACTTGAATAGAATACTGATGATGTCAATCTGCAAAACAAAACAAAAACATTCTGGACTATCTCGAACGATGTTCCCTCATTTGACGAGCCTACTAGAAATAAAATTTACATCCAAAGAAGAAACTAGTCACCATATTGGATGCAACAGTCCTCATTTAATGAGGTGAATTGCCAGAAGAAAGTATCTTAGCCGGACACAGGAGGAAAAATTGATGTTGTCTGGTCATCAGTCTATCGACAAAAACTGTATAAATGTACTATATGAAACTCTTTATATTCTAGACAAAATCTTGTAACAAAAATCTTTGTTGAAGGCGGTGCCTGGAACTGCAGATCTGAGCACATATAGAGATCAGCACTTCAAGGTAAATATGACACTGCAATTAGTGGGATATGGGTGCAGCACCCTCACTTATAGGGGGACCACAAACACCACCCCCCTAAAAAAAGATCCCACTAAAAAATAAGCCATCAATAATGGCAGTATTTTCAGGGTATAAGAAGTACTGGGATTAGTTTGGTAAGTCTTAATATTACACAACAGCTCAGCAGGTATTATCTTTGTTTATATGGCTGTAATTTGTGTATTTCTGGATAATAATCCCTGGAATTTACACTTTTTGTCTCCCTTTCCAATACATCCAAATGTATTCAATCTGTATTATAAGTTAAGTCAGAGTTGCAGAGGAAAAGCTGTCCATGTATTTTTTTATTTCTGCAACATTGTCAATATTTAAAATGAATTTCTCTATGTCTTATTGAGAACTTCATTCATATCAGCTTATTCTTCAGCAAATCCTATATTGTATGTACACATTTAACTTTTTTCAGTTAAATGATTCTATTAAGTACCAACAATATATGGTTTGAAGGAAATGTAAATAAGCATTAAATTACTACCATTACATTAATATAATATTTTTTAATTTCTCTCTCCACTACCAGGGCAGTCGGACTGAGCAAGAGATGTTACTGAAAAACAGCTGCACCCTGTACATTGGAAATTTGTCTTTCTACACAACAGAGGAGCAAATCCATGAGTTGTTCAGTCGCTGTGGGGATATAAAACGAATCATCATGGGCCTCGACAAGGTTAAGAAGACGCCATGTGGCTTTTGTTTTGTAGAGTATCCTTTGGATATATTTGTCCATGATTTTCAATATCTTTATCCATGATTGCAAGTGGATTTTTAAATCTTTCAACTACCTGGCTACCAGAGGCTAAGTTCAACTATACACCAATGGAAATTTGGGTAAGGTCACAACTTGTATCAGACAATCCCGACCTTGGGTAGAGAGCTGGTTGTCAGATAAAGAAATGATGTATTTTCTACTGATGTTATGATTGTAATGATTTTGTTTATGAGAAGTCATATGCTGGCACTCAGACTTCAAATAGAGCATTCGGAAGTGCATGGGCTCCAGGTACAAGAGGCCCCAAGATGAAACAACGGCTAGGACATATCAAAGTCATTTAAAATGGAAGCGTTGTTACCCTTTACTAACTTTCAAGCAAATATCAGGGTAGTACCATACCTGGTTGGTTCTGTTTCAGGAAAATATGAATGGGTGTGATATTATAACAGCTGTCATATCATGCTTTACACAGTGCAGGCAGCATTTTACTTGCTGAAAGTGGACACAATCTCTGAAGAACTGAAACTGTTGGTGGGCAGAACTAGGCTTCTATATGTGAAGCAGTTATGTCATTGTAGATACCGTATGTAGAGGGATTTTGTTGCTTTGCAATTGGAGCTCCTCGATTATTTCCGTCCTCGGAACAATCATCTCTCGATTGTATCTGGTTTAATGATACTTACTGAAATCATGATCGTTCTGTTTGGAAGTAAAGAAGAATAATATGCCTAAAATGTAGTTCGCACAAAATATGAACAATGCCATTATTTGACAGCTGTGTGTCTGCTGAGCTGAATAAAATAAAATTGGATGATTTAAATTTGAAGCTGCCACAAATTGATGTTTTATAGGCACCGTACTGTAGTGAGCTGTCATCCGAGCTGCCATCTTTGTTTTGACATCTGCCACAAATAAAGTCCCATTTAGGGAAGTGGCAGAGGTGATCCAAATACCTACATACATCTCAGACATGATTCGTGAATTATCCAAGCTGTTCCGATTGGTTGCTTTTGTGAAGTGCCAACTCGTCAGCCCCTCACCACGTGTGTGAGTCCTGGTTGAGGCATGAACTTCCAGGTGGGGAGGTTTTCCAACTAACCTGCTGTGTGCTGGTGGTTTTACCCAGGCATGAGGCAGGGTTCCTCATTCACCAGTAATTCACTGGACATCACCAATATGACCATAATTGTGTCAGAGTAATGTAACAAAATACAAGCCTGGGTACTAATTATTTATTAACTTTGTGGTCATCATCATTATAAATATGGTATAATCAGTTATGACCTTATTGTCATCAAAATATGTTTTCAAAATTAAATGGCTGATTTAGGCTTTACCAGCAAGGCCGGCCACAATAGCTCAATTGGTAGAGCATCGGCTTGCGGATCGGGAGGTCGTGGGCTCAAACCCTGGCCGGTTAAACCAAAGACTTTAAAGTTGGTAGTAGTTGCTTCCCTCCTAACGTTGGTGCTAAGGGGACAGCATTATGCCTGACTCGTCGGTGTCAGTATAATGGACTGGCCGGGTTCAGTCCCTGGGCACCTCATAAGTGCCCCTTTGCTGTAATGATAGAAACGTTGCTGCACAGTTTCGGCAAAAATGCTGGCTAATCCCATCCCAGCATGGTGCAGACACGTAGGACAACTGCCAGAATGCTGATGAATACACTAGTTTCATCAATTCTACTGATAATAAGGTGCTGTTTTTACAAGAAATGTGTCATGGTCACTGTGTTTACCTATTTGTCCTTAACACCTTTCCTGATACTACACTCGAACTGATGCTGAGATGGCAATTCGTTATGTCAATGGCACTCGGCTTGATGACAGAATAGTCAGAGCTGATTGGGACGCAGGTTTTAAAGAAGGAAGGCAGTACGGAAGAGGTCGATCGGGGGGACAGGTAAAAAATTAATCACATTTTTTTAAAATGTACATATAGCCAGACATGTCAGTGACTGAAAATTGTTTTAGCGATTGGCAAAAACGATGGTAGTGGTTAGGCAGCATCAGTCTTTAATGTATAGTTTTCTTTGTATTATATGTACAAATGTATATCATTTTATGGTTGAATTGCTTCATTAATTAATTATCCCCTATATATTGTTGTTGTTTATTTTTATCCTGTTTTGGCCAATGAAATTGTGGAGATTCAGATAAAGTTTTAGTATTAAAAACATTCCTCACTAGAATAATCAGTACAATTCCTAACTAACTCTGTTTAATTTTTTTATATACATCACACTGCCACAAGTATGTTTATTTTAGCCACATCCAGCTTTTATTGATGGAGGAAGACCCCTGACAAAGGTCTTGGTAGAACAGCGGGTCACATGGAGGACCTCTCAACATGAAAGTTTTTTGCCCCAACCAGAACTCGAATCCACACTTGTGTTTTTGTTGTTGTTGGCATCCTTCTGTCTCCAGAGACAATGGAGTCTGTACTTGAGTATTAACCTAGTTGTGGGATAGCAGCAGGGGCTGTGGCTGAATAAGCCAATTTAGGAGCTGCAGCTGCTGCCACACTTGGACCTAGAGGAGTTATATCTTATTGGCAACTCCATCATTTGGGCCACTCCATATGTGAAAAAGCTATACATACATACATATGTTGGGAGCATTTAAATAAGATATAGTTTTCATTGTCTTTCATGCCCTTTGATATTGTTACATAGGTCAGAGATGAATACCGATCTGACTTTGATGAAGGAAGAGGAGGCTATGGAAAAATTGTGGCACAGAAAATACATCACAAAGACTTCTGATCTGAGCAAAGCTTCAAATGATGAAAGAAACTACACAGAACATCACACACTTGCGGTAATTTTTTGGCGACAGCCTTAATAATGTTGAGGCTTCCCGAAATAAAAAGTGACAAGTTGAGTGTTAAAGTTGACACAGAAAGGCATCTTTTAACAGTCAGCCATGTAGAAAGTTGATCAGTAATGATATAATCATGCCACAGATTTTGTGAATATTTACTCTACACAGGGGCCTGTTTTCATAAGCAACAGCTTTCAAACGTATTCTTCAACCACAAATCTCTTATTTGAATATGGTTACAAATGGAACTCATTTTCTACTTCTTAAAAAGCATATGATAACGTGTCATAATTTTTAACAATTTTATGTATATGTCAATTCACAGAAATTTTGCAGAGCAAATGGTCTTTTTAGCTCTGTTTTTTGAAGAGGGCTGATATGTTGGGCTTGAAAATCTTTTGAACTGACACAATATATATGATAAAAAGAACAATGTTATGATCTAGGTCGAGGTGTTAAGTAGTTACACTACATTCCCTTGCTTAATAGTATTTGTATTTCATGGGGCTACTAACAATGCACTTGGTTGTTCCAGTCTCAATTGGATCAAATCTTTCCTATGAAAAGGTCTTCTTGCTGACCTGCTGTTTTATTATTTTATGTTTATATGAAAATAACATAATAAGTATATGTAAATTTATTTAATAATTTCAATGTTATATTTTTTATTTCTTTTTCTTATTTTTTATATTCTTAAAAATCAAATGTTTCAAGTAGTTTAACTACTTGAAGTGAAGAATGGAATCAAGTTTTTTTTGGTTCAAAAATATGTTTAATGAATTTCATTATTTTAATAAGAATTGGATGGAAAATTGCATTATATTTAATTTTAATAGAAGAACATAAAAAGAACAGGTGCACATATTAAAATGACAGCATTATATACCTGTATGATATAAATGAGTTATTCTTTGTAAACTGATTACTATTCAGATGGTATTTCTTATGCTTAAATATTTTACATCCTATCTAAACTTCAGGAGCTGGGTTTAAAAAATACAAATAAAATGTAGTACAAGGCCACTTTGAAGCATCTGATTGGTTGTTTTTGAATGACATTTGAATTCTGACCAATAGGAACGCTGAGAATGATTACAAACACAAAGTTGTAAAACCTCACACTAATAAGAATGGTTTAATTGTGATATTTTTAAGAAGCAGCAGCACTGGAAAGTTAAGAGGAGAATAATAGAATATATTACTAAATAAAACCAGTTTTATTCCCTCCTGTCTGAATTTGTGTGTAGGTACAAATTGGCAATTAGCAAATCATCCCTATTTTATTTGTTGACCTAATTAAGGTAATACGAAATTGTCATTGTATAACTTTTCATCCTTTTAAAAATTTGCTTTCTACTTTGTATATGTACATGTGACTTTTAAAAAAGTAAGGTAATAGCTACAAAGCTAGATTTTTGTGTATTGAAAGAGTACGTCTATTCATTCTCATCAGTACTTTTCTTGTAAAATTGATTTTTTTTTGGTTTTCATTTTAGATATTTCAAACTCTTTACATCTGCATTACATAAATCATCATAAAGATGATAGTTCTCATCATCACATCATCATTACATCATCATCGTTTTATCCTCTGCATATCATCACATAATAGTATCAGCTTATCATCATCATCACTGTTTCTCATCTTATCATCAATTTCATAGATGTTCTTATTTGTTTGTCAAAAGCATTTAATACGTATGATACTTCATTTGATTAAAATATTTCACAAGTTGTGAAAATCTAATTGTCATTGTTTTGTCTCCATAGATTTTAAAAAGGCTGTGTGTTCCTATTATTAAATCTGAAATTATGTGTACTCATTTCTCATTTTTTGTCATGGCCAAGCGGTTAGAAAGCTGTCTTGAAACTCTTCAGTACCTCAATGCCTGGGTTGTTAGAGTGAGCCTTTCCATTGGGGAGGTTTTTCCTGCTAGCTTGCGGTGCACCAGTGGTTCTACCCAGACATAAGTCTCGGTCTTCCTCCACCAATAATTAGCTGGACGTCACCAATATCACCATAATTGTGTCGGTGTGATATAACAAAAACATTTATTTTTTTACATATTAAATGTGGAATAGAGTAATAGACCGTCCAAACCAATTTTTCTTATCGAATCAGACAGGGGCAGTTCATTTACAAGTGCTCACAGGCTAATAAATTGGAATTTTTAATGCAACATTCAGAATGATGAGCATGCATGACCCTGAAGTAGTAGACATCTAAAGTACAAGATCTGCACATTGGTATAAACTGACTGATAGCAATGCATATAAAATTTCCATCAGCTAAGAGGAATTGTGGCTAAAATATGTTTTATCTTGGCTGAAAGCTTTTACTCACTGTTTGACATTGATGTAAACTGTACGTTGCCATAAAGCTCTCCACTGAAACAAAGTGATCATCACGATGAGTCCCGTGAAAAATTCGGCTTACTGCCTTTGAAGATGGTATCTTGACAGTTTGATTATTTCAAATACTGCCGACCCCTGCTTGGGCTTCATGTATTTGTATATTATATCTATATACTTTAGTCTAAACAATAACCCTCGTAAAAATCACTTTTAATGTTCGTTGTTTTAAATTTTAAAAAAAAAGCTCAATCGGGATTTCTTCCAAAAATTAACATCGAGGCCAGAGCGGATTACCATGCTGATGATATAAAGTGATGTCAAAAGTAAACATTTTATGTTGAACACTTCTTCAGTTATTAGGCAGTGCAAGTCGTTAAAATTTCGCTCGTAATTTCTTACCGTTTCCAAATATATTAATAAAACCATGGGGATATTTGCTTAAGTAGATACAGTCTCCATAGCGTTTTACCCATATTATGATATAAAGTGATCTTAGAAGTTAGTGTTACATTTTTTTCTTAGTTTAAAAATAGCTGTGTAGTGTGCCTCATATACAAAATACATGTTTGTTGTGTTATGGTAATACTAATGTATAAGGTTGTTAGAGTGAGAAAGAATCTTGCCCAAATTTTCGAATGCAACCTTTAAGGAACGTCAGAGAATAAAAACGGGTTTCCGCCGATTTGAATTAAGGTAGATAATTCTGAATAATTTAATTAACAATTATTTGCCACAGTTGTCGTTCTTAGCTGTAGACGTCTGAGTACTGGAAGACTCTTTTCGATGTGTATATTCAGGTCGCAATGTCTGAGATTCTTTGCGCTTATGCGAAAGTGGGATTTCGAGAAAATACCAAACACATTATCTGATCGTTTAAAAATATACATTTCTTAAATTATACTCTATCTAAATGTGAACTCTGAAAAAAAAATCTTGCAATGTTAACACCCAAGTTGGCGCTTTTAGGCTGGTAGATATTTGTCAAAACATAACACAGCAACTTTAAATGTGTTTTTCTGTCCGCAAAAAAATAAGTCAACATATGGGAAATAGAATACAAACTATGACAAAACGTCCAAAATAATTATTGTACTTACGGATTGTCTTCTTTGCGCGTAAAATGTATAAAGGGAGCCTTTGTTTGATTTCCGCGTAGTTTTTGTCAAAAAAAATAATCACGGTAATACGGAATTTTCTTGGAAATGTATTATACTGAGAGAAGCAGTAAAAATATTTGTTGTATTTAACTAAAATTGAGAATCCGTGGTGGTGGGGAGAAAGGTGGTACACGACAGTTAAGACCATGTTTGTCCTTTCCAGCAACCAAATAAGTCTTTGTTGCCATAACAAGGTCCTGCAGAATACGTTTATTGATGTCCTAGATCATTGTGAACAGTGCAAAATAAATTCCCACTTATAAAATAAATTTCCTATCTGAACCACGCTACAGAGTTTGTATTTTAAACTATAAGAACCACGTGACACCCTACTTTCGAGATCTCCTTATATCGTCTACCAGGTTATGCATTCTGATGTCGATATCTATTTTTAACACAATTTTTTAGCGATTTGAACGGTCTAACACTAAGGGCGGCCTTCAGAATAGCGTTTACGTAGACTAAAATACGTGTTTACGCAGAAATTATGCCATTTTCTCCAAAGATATTGTTATGTGTATTTGATAAACTGTCGGATACCGCCATGAAGATGTTGTGGGAGGATCATAAGCTAGGGAGGGTCCCGGAGTCGAAACCCGCACCAACCACGAGAAAGTGTCCCTGGGCGGTACTATTAACTGCAAGTTGCCTGAACTACTGTCTACATAAATTAACTTTCTACCCAAAACGGGAAGGCAAGAGCAATTTATATTAGCTATTAGAACTTGTTTCCCGGTCAGCCATAAGCAATTAAGCAGTTATTAAATTTTGTTAAGAAAGAAACTTCTCATGTTGAAGCACATATTACTTCTCATGTGGAATCACATACTACCTCTGATCACTAAATTATATGTCAACTTGCCTTTCTTCGACGGTGTTTCGTAAAGTTAGAATAGTCACAAACGTCATGGCATTTTTTTTTACTGTTTTAGCAGTTTTTAGCCCAGCAAACTCATAATATCCGAACTGCGCATGCGGAAATATGCATTTTGTGTATACGTCAGCCATAAATAATATAAGGGGCACATCCAGAAAATTTGGTGGGGGGTGGAGGTATGTTTTAAGATCCCTTCAACTTTATCGCAGTAAATACTAGATAAATATACATGTACACAGTAAGGGACCATAACCTCGACCTCAGCAGCCTACAGACAAAATTTACTTAAAAATCTTAGTATTTTCTAAACATACATGTATGTGTTTTCAGAACTTTTCTCTTTACCTGGTTGGTGGGTGGGGGGGGGGAGGTTTGCACCCCATCCTACCATCCCCACTGGATCCATCCTTGAACAATATATATTTAAAATAAATATGAAGTACTGTTTATGTGATCTTTTTTTCCGCGTATCTTCGCTAAACTGTCACTCAGGTCAGTTGAAACAATAAACACTTGCTAAAAATACAATATATTTTGGAAATACCAAATCGTGATTATTTATAGATTTGAAATGAATGAACATTTTAAGTGTTGATTAACGAGTTTTACTTCCCTAAAATTGAGATACTGTTGAAGATCGTCAAAGCTTAGACTAAAGTATGTCTGCAAACATTATGCGCATATACCCCAAACAGAGGTCAGATATTGTTATATATTTTTGATATAGACAAACTGTCGGATAGCACCTTTAACGGTCGTATTCGATAGTTTGTCCATGTCAAATACATGTAATAATATCTTACCACTGCTTTGGGCAATATGTGCCAGATTTCTGCATAAACTGATACTTATAAGCCGATTTTTTAACACTAGGCCTACACGTGTTGTTAAAAAAAATAAATTACGAACAAATCACTCTAAATGCTCATTCTATTTAAATTTATAACATACGATTAAGATCTGTTTTAAAATAGATATTGTCAGAGCGGTTTTCACGGATGATGATAACGTGATCTCAAACGTAAGTTTTGACGTGGTTTTCCTGGTTTAAAAATAGCTACATCTGCACTGTGACTTGGATAGGTTGAAATACCTGTTTGCAATGACAAGTATGGGTATATGCTTCACTGTTCAAATATATCTAATCAATTAACATTTTGTAGCTGGCGCGTTTCTGCCATTACGCACTTTACGCAAGTGCGTAACCTCCATTCGAAAATCGACATTCTAAAAGAACCAAAAACAGAAAGTCGATGCCTAAACCAGGTTAGGAATGATATATTTTATTTCCGTAGTTTCTATGTTATAAAATCTTAATACCACACCAATCAAGTTGAAAAGGTTTAAAATTATTAAACTTATACACGTCAGGACTTTAGTCGTTGATATTTTGCGTTAAGTTCCTCGAATGTTCGCATTTTACCTGTTATTCATTAGAAAAGAAACGAATATGCTCACAAAGGTTATTTTCCTTGAAATTGTGCTTGACTTCAAAAACGGCTCAAATACGCGCCTGTTTTGTAGGGTCTTCAGGGAACAAGGACTTATTTGAGAGAAAAAAAATATTTGGTGCACAGTCTGATAGCCTACCACCTTTCATGTCATGGTCCGACAGTGAAAGAGAGTGACAGTTTGCAAGTATCCATGGTTTGACTAGAAGATATTTGGCAAGGCTCCGATCATTTGATGTATACACCCATGTCCACCTGTCAACCCGGATTTAGCCTTAGGTCTTTATCTCATTATCATCTACGAACATACCGCCCGTTTATAGCATGTTAATTGTCAGCAGCCGAACCTAGAATCAACATTCAGATTACCTCTGCTCTTTTTCTTGCATGAACTCAAAGAATGTCCAAGAAGTGTAGTCTGCTGTTGTTGTTTTGTTGTTGGTGGTGGTGATTTTTGTTGCATCGCACAAACACAGTTATGGTCATTTTGGTGACGACTAGCTAATTTTGGGTGGAGGAAGTCCTCAGACAAACTGTCTGAGTACAACTAACGGCGCACCGCATGGCAGTTGGAAGACTTTCCCACGTCACACTTCTCGCTTCGACCGTGACTTGAACCTATGTGTTGAGTCAAAGAAGATACTTAACACAAAACATCGCCTATAAAGGTGAACCTTTTCCAATTTGAGATCGTGAGAGTACATATTTTATAATTGGTAATTATCTCCAAAAACGATGACAAATGTATTTTCATGGAAATTAAAATTCATGGAATTTTTCTTTTCAAAACTTCAGCATATGTAGTGTATGGGCTATTTTAGTTCCAAACAAACATATGCCTTTTGGTTGACCTTGTTATTAGTATTTACAAATGGTGGCCATTTTATTGTAACCTAACTTTGCATACAAGCACAAATGAGGGCACTGGACATACGTGTTGAACTTGCGAACATAAGTATATTGTAATTTAACCGCCTATGTGCACTAATGACAGAATATGTCAAACAATGGTCTTTGAGTGTGAATATATTGAAGAACATTGAGGGGACACTGTAGGAACTTCCATTAACCTTAAAGGAATATGTTTATTACCTGACTCTAGGTGCCAATACAACGGCCGTCTGTTACTAATATAGTAAATAAGTCTAGTAAGAAACTAGGCGTATTTATGCTTTGAAGTCTTATTTTATTCGCTCATACAGTGCAGAAGCGCGCTTAACAACACAAAATGGACACTTTTTATACGCACATGTAAACAAATACAGCGAAACTTCGTCTTCTCGTCCTCGGATAAGCGAGATTCTTTTTATACGTCGATGCAAACTGGCCTTCTCGACTTTTGCTATCATAAATAATAAATAAATTATATACAGATTTTTGTAATTACTAATATCCATGTTTTAAATCATAAGTAATAAGGCTAAAATCTCGTCACTCGTACCACGGATGCGTCGATGTACTTGTGGCGGTCCCTCGAAATCGAGTTAACGACTATATAGTAAACGTTAGGTACTTCAAATAAGGTAATGCCAAAAAGCTGCATGCTGCAACAATGGCCACTCTGGTGATGTCCAGCTATTATAGATAGACGAAGTGACCTACACATGTGTCCGGGTAGAACTAGAGGCGCAATGCAGGTAAGCTAGCAGAACCCCACATGAAAGTTCTCGCCAGACCGGGACTCGTTCCGCCCCCGTGAGGGGATAGGTGATACTGATCGGTAACTCTTACCGCTCGGTCACATGCGCTTCCGTGTGAAATGAAATCATTGATCTGTTTTGAGAGAAATATGCTTTTCTTCTAGGAATTAGCGTATTAATGTACAAATCTAAAATGTATTTGTTATTAATGTAGCTTTGTCTTAGATGGTAAATAAAAATCACATAGACAAGGAATAAAATGAGTCAGTACGAATTGGAATGCCAAAGGAAGTCATCAGCAGTAGTAAGTTCGGCATTTTAATTTATATTACAGCTAATCTTATCCTTTAAAACAATGTAAACGGTACAACCAATTCAAAACAAGAAATATATGACACAAAAGATTAACCAAAACAATAGAGATTGACCCTTCATTGAGCCCCATCTCAGTCCAAATAAACTGAATATCGGTGTTGCAACACATCACAATCATATGTTGTGTTGAAATATGTTATAAAAGCATTCTGCAAATCGCATATACAGTTGATTCCACTTATTTGCAAATATGACTTCCCATAAAAAATTATGCAATTAACCGGAATATGCGTTAAAACGAAAATCAATGTAGAAGCACCATTTCAATGAGCGTATTTTTTTCCACCGCAAATGTTTATAAATATTTACCCTCAGCCGCTGTGTCCTTAGAAAAAAATCAGTCATATATCTATTTATAATTTTCATTGTAAAATAATTACTGAGCTCGAAATTCTGTACAGATCATAATCCTACAAAGATCAAACATTCAAAAATACTCAGTTGCGCGCGGTCGGATAAACATTAAACTGCCATAAAAATCATGTCAGAAAAACTAAAGTCTTTAGTTTGTAGTCCACTTCTTCCGTTTCGTTTTCTAGTATATTCACGTATCTTAAATAAAACAACAAATAACTTTTCTAATAAAATCTTTTAAACACATTTATAACTCGTAAAGGACGGGTAAAAAGATACTGCTAAAGATATTATGGTTTTTAACACATCATTTATTGCATTTACGTCCTTTTGGGGAGAAACAGCTGGTATAAGGGCATTTGGAACTCCCCATCCGTTTCTACGGAAACAGCCAAATAATTACGAATGAGTAGGGGTAAAGCTTTTGACGTTTGCCAGCCTTCCTCCGCAGCTTATTAATGTAAACAACAAGATGGTTAAGATAACACGTCCTCACAATGGATTCTTGAATACGGCAGATAGAATTTAATTGTTTATAAAGAAGATTGAGAATTCTCTCATACAAATTTTGAAATATTTAGACATTTAGCTAATTAGTTAATTGAATTCAAGGTTTAAAGGTGCAATTGAATAATATTTAACATTACGTGCTAAATTACGCGTATAAACAAATAAACATAAATAAGTAAAATATTTATTTGAAAGAACAATATTCAAGCGAAGGGTATCAACATCAATGAGATTTAAGCAATTGTAAAAGAAATGTACTAAAAATCAACATTTAAAACAGTAAATACATTATATTTATATGAGCATCATATCACCAATCCTTACTTTATATACGCTGGACGCGCTTTATGCTCCAGCCATGTTTAGAAATTTTAAAATTAACTTGAAATTATTAAGGTGTGTAACAGTCCATTACTTTTATATTTGTTTGTTACAGAATATTGGAACGTACTTTTATATGCACTGAAACTTTAAAATGTGGCAAAGAGAACTTACCTGCAAAGTTAGGTGCGTCAATTGAAATGCATGAAATGTTTAAAAGAAACTAGTATATTGAATATACACGAGCTTTTTTTAATAATCCTATAGGCAGTGTTGACAAAGTATACTGATTTACATGAACGGAAGGTAAAAGAATGTTGAAAACCCCAAAACATAAACAGAATGTCAGGAAACTAATTAAAAAGTTTAACCTAAACGGAATGTTCAGTACACAATTGAGCATGAGCGGAATGTTGAAAGTGGGTACACAGTTTAACCTGTACAGAATGTTGAAAGTGGGTACACAATTGAACATGAGCGGAATGTTGAAAGTGGGTACACAGTTTAACCTGAACAGAATGTTGAAAGGGGGTAAACAGTTTAACATGTACGGAATGTTGAAAGGTGGTACACAATTTAACATGTACGGAATGTTAAAATGTTAAAAGGGGGTACACAGTTTAACCTGAACAGAATGTTGAAAGTGGGTACACAATTGAACATGAGCGGAATGTTGAAAGTGGGTACACAGTTTAACCTGAACAGAATGTTAAAAGTGGGTACACAATTGAACATGAGCGGAATGTTGAAAGTGGGTACACAGTTTAACGTGAACAGAATGTTGAAAGTGGGTACACAATATAACGTGAACAGAATGTTGAAACTGGGTACACAATTGAACATGAGCGGAATGTTGAAAGTGGTACACAATTTAACGTGAACGGAATGTTGAAAGTGGGTACACAGTTTAACCTGTAAGGAATGTTGAAAGTGGGTGCACAATTTAACATGTACACAATGTTGAAAGTGGGTGCACAATTTAACTTGTACGGAATGTTGAAATGGGGTACACAGTTTAACCTGTACGGAATGTTGAAAGGGGGTAAACAGTTTAACATGTACGGAATGTTGAAAGGTGGTACACAATTTAACATGTACGGAATGTTAAAAGGGGGTACACAGTTTGACCTGTACGGAATGTTGAAAGTGGGTACACAATTTAACATGTACGGAATGTTGAAAGTGGGTGCACAATTTTACATGTACAGAATGTTGAAAGTGGGTACACAATTTGACCTGTACGGAATGTTGAAAGTGGGTACACAATTTAACATGTACAGAATGTTGAAAGTGGGTTCACAATTTAACCTGTAAGGAATGTTGAAAGTGGGTACTCAATTTAACATGTACAGAATGTTAAAAGTGGGTACACAATTTAACCTGTATGGAATGTTGAAAGTGGGTACACAATTTAACCTGTACAGAATGTTGAAAGTGGGTACACAATTTAACATGTACGGAATGTTGAAAGTGGGTACACAATTTAATCTGTACGGAATGTTGAAAGTGGGTACACAATATAACGTAAACGGAATGTTGAAATTGGGTACACAGTTTAATCTGAACGGAATGATGGAAGTGGGTACACATACCTTTATTTCACCATTAAGGATTGACATATCATCCTTGTTGTCGTAAAATGTGCCCATAAACCCCACTTCCTGCGAATTATAAACCAAATTTAACCATCCTATTACGAAAAAGGCACATATTTCTTACCTGTAAAATTAACAGTCCCCTTTGAGATAAAAGGAAAATGAAGTTTTAGTTCTGATTTTGACAGTATTCTTCTTATGGTTTTCAATTTGAAAATAGCATTAAGATGTTTGCAATTAAGAGAAATGGTAAAAGGTTTACAAAAAGTCTTCTTGAAAGTAATTTTGTGGATCCTGCCAAGTTTAAAAATAGTGAGTTGTTGGAATGTGAAAACCATTTACAAGTTTATTATAAAATTAAGTATGATTTATCCAACACAAATGTAAGTAAGAATGATACATAAATTACAATTTTAATTTTTAATTTTATGTTTTTGATGCAACATAATTAATCACAGGGAATAAATAGAGAGAAAATTCTATTTTTTCTCGATTTTGAACACACAACGCCGAGATTTAATGTCGTACCTAGCACTTATATCGTAGTTATGGATATTCATTAGTTTGATGTAGCGCATTTAGTTCTACCATCACTACGCGACTTGCAGAGAAAATAGCTTCATAGATTAACCTTAATGGAATGTTACAGAACACACAGTACACATCTTTAGTTTGGACTTCTGCATCGTGCAAAACCTCTCACTGACGTCATTACTAAAAGAAAGAGCGATTATTCGTCTAATATTTGCTGCGTTTATAATGCGCTTCAGAAATATCAATGTGATAAATTACTGGCATATTAAGTCTTCAATGATTTGTGGCATCATTTTATAGGCACAGATGTTGTTTATTTGCCCCAAGCGTAATCCCAACTGTATGCCTACTGTATCCATCAAGTCAGATGCGCAATATTCACGTTTAGAGCTGAAGTTATGAAAGTCTGACATTTATTATATAATGTAAAGTTGTTCGTTTCTGAATAATTCTCCACTGCATTTCACTTATGAATGGTTTAAGTGTCCCACAAAGGTGGAGTTTCAAAGGTGAATAATTGAAAGCCGTTATAGCGTTTTAGAAATTACCTTATGTCTATATTCTGAACATTAATTAATGTTAATTGGTAATAAGACGTAGTAATTAAAGGTCATAATGGCATGTAAGTAAGATTAAGCAATTAAAGAAAGAAATGTCATTCAACAAAACTTACTAGCTGTAGCCAGTGGGAAAAAAGGAGGAATACAGACAAAGCGTGTAAATGAATCAAATATAGGAACAAAGTGCTTGCTTTTGTATGACTTGAACCTGGAACCCCTTTTATAGAATTTCCATGCTGTACCGACTGTGCCAGAGACTCATGGTGCATGCATGTTGTTATATAGTTTACGATATTTCATGCAATAGGGTGGAGTAATGGGAAATACAAGTGAAATAAAATGATAATCAAAATAGATTAAAATAAAGTTAAGAGACGAAATGAGCATGAAATAAAAAAGATAACATTCATAGAGTTCGGCGCCTCTAGTAAAAAATATATTTTCTATGACCACTCGTGAAATAAAATACGATCCTACACCGAAATTGACAATTATCCTCCATATACATTACGACTGACATGTTTACCATCAGTCTTCAACATAATCATGTTAATGGGGTGAGTGTGTGTGTGTGTGTGGGGGGGGGGGGGGTTATTAAGTATTAATGCACCAAATACATCCGAGGGATGATTGTCCCGAGGACGGAATTACCCGAGGAGTTCCGATTGGGGACAAGCATCCCTCGGATGTATCTGGTGCAATGATACTTGCCGAAATCACGATCGTTTTGTTCGACGGAAGTCTTTGAAGTGTATATTGACTTTTATTACATTATTATGATGCCAATGATTCACCATTACCTCTAAAACCTTCTATGTTGTTTTTTTACATCAAATATCTAATTAAATATTTCATTGGATTTTAAGCTGACAGTTAAGCAAAATAAAGGTATTTCTATCTGGCAAGGGGGACAATTTTCGTTTTATCGATGTTCCCCATTTATGGTTCAGCATTTACAAATTCCATTTACGAAAAAATACTATTTTATATGCACCTTTGATTATAATTAATTAATTAAAAAACTTTACAATCCTGCGTGGCTCGATGTCAGCACACGTTGCCTTGGGCAGGAATTAGTTTTCAATCGCAGGATCTCAGCATCTTTCGTACGCGCTCTGTTCCCAAAAGAAAAATAGAAAATAGCGGAGGTGAATGCAGTCCATAGTGAAGCAAGCTTATTCGTTGCATCGGCGAACCCCTTGAGCAATCTTCTTGGGTTCCATTTAAGATAGCGTTATTTCATTCTAATCGCAGTTGCTTCATTCTTTCCACTTTTATGTGTTTTTTTTGTGTTTTTTTTTGAGATTCGGAAGCAGAAATAGCGAGCACTTATGTCGTTATATATGCACTATCTGTAGTAGCACTGATAATGGCGGGAAGTCGAGTTCGATCCTATAGAGCACCAACAATAAAGCTATGAACTTACTTGCACAGACATGAGGGTTTAGAGATGGTCAAAGCTCAATGACAAAATTCAAAATCGCCTTCAAAGAAAGATAAGGAAGTCCTTTAAAGAGGTTTTAGCTTTAAATTTAGAAAATAGAAACTAAATCAAACAAACAATTTTGCATTATTTTTTAAGTACATTAAAAGTAAATGGTATAATGCAAAATAGCCGAAATCATAATAAAATATTTCCTTTTATATTTAGCTTCATAATAAAACAAGCCAATGCTATTTACAATTATAACTTTTGTGGTGAAAGTTTTATCCAACAGTAAAGGGATGAAGGGTATTAAGAATCATACAACAAGGTACAGAGATTCCTTCTTTTCTTATGTAAAGGGACTTTACTCTAACTAAGTAAAAACTACATTCTTATTTCCCTTTTGGGTAAGACTTGTGTATAAAGGTACAGGAGAAAACTTTTAATTAAACTATTGAAAAAACTAATGACTCGAGCATGCGCATAAAATGGAGTCTTATTGCTTGAGATTAAAAAGGTTAAGTGCTTTATTTTTTGGAAAAAATAAGCAAATCAAAAGGAAAATTTATTATATTTCTTGTACAAGTAGGCCTTTATGAAAATACCTTCTCACAAGGGAGATAACTTAACATTTCTTTCATTTCGAAAATGAGGAAAACGTACCTGCTTTGTGGAAAGGCCTCTTTCCTATTTACGCTCAATTGATATCACATTAGAGAATATACCTCGCAGCGACTATGTTTCTCACGTTCAAGGTCAAGCATTCTTTAGTGAAATAACTAAGTCGTGCATCATGCATCTAGTCTAGAATTGTTCAAGGTTGCTTAGAATTATTATTAGTTACCGCCACTATACAGGTACATTGAGGTTGCATTCCAGAATTCCAAACCAGAATGATCCGGTAAAAAATTCAGCAGGCGTCTTTTATTGTAGGAATAGCGTCTGCCCTTTGCGGTGTTTAGTTTTACTGACTATAAATGTTGATGTGTTATTTGAAAAAGCACTGGCATATAATTATTAATGTGTAGAACATTTAAATTAATTACAGGAACACTCATGGCAAAGGATAGGCGATAGGTCAGAACAAACAACATTGAACTATGCACCTGTTTTATTTCATAATGCATTAAGATTAAAATTTACAGTAGTAAACATATGTAAATAAATATAAATATATAGTATGTAGGTACACATTTCTTCGGTTAGTGTATTTTACATGTATGTAGTATACGTATTTTGTGATTTTGTCTCACATGTGAAGAAAATGAATTGCACTTACCTTACTATGTACAGGTATCCACCACCTACCTACGGTCGTGACAACTTACTAACAACACTCTTCTTTATCGATTAACTACATTCCTACCTAGTTGACTTTTCATCGCAAAAATCAAGAACCTATCTTCCTAGTCGTTCCCAATTGTGTCTACCTAACTACCTACCGCCTGCCCGCCTGCCTGGCTGCGCTGCCTTACTTATCTATCCCACCTACCTACCCTACCTACCACTATCACTTACTTATCTAACCTATCTACCTAACCTAACGTACATAACCTACCATTCTAACCTACCTAATATACCTTACATAGCCTACATATCTAACCCACCTGTCCACCTAGCTAACCTTTCTACCTAACCTTCCTACCTTACCTTCCTACCTAACCTACCAACCTACCTATCAACACAACTAGCTAACATACATACCTAACATAGCTACCTGCCTATTTATCTACCTACCTCACATAACTACCCTACCTTACTTTCCTACCCTATATTAATTAACTACCCTACCCTACCCTACTCTACCTTACCTACCCTACCCTACCTTACCTTACCTACCTTACCTTACCTACCTACCCTACCCTGCATTACCTACCCTACCTTACATACCTACCTACCCTACCCTGCCTTACCTACCTACCCTACCTTACATACCTACCCTAACCTACCTTACCTTACCTACCTTACCTTACCTACCTACCCTACCCTGCCTTACCTACCCTACCTTACCTACCTACCCTACCCTGCCTTACCTACCCTGCCTTACCTACCTTACCTTACCTACCCTACCCTGCCTTACCTACCCTAACTTACCTACCTACCCTACCTTACCTTACCTACCTACCCTACCCTGCCCTACCTACCCTACCCTGCCTTACCTACCTTAACTTACCTACCTACCCTACCTAACCTTACCTACCTACCCTACCCTGCCCTACCTACCCTACCCTGCCTTACCTACCCTAACTTACCTACCTACCCTACCTTACCTTACCTACCTACCCTACCCTGCCCTACCTACCCTACCCTGCCTTACCTACCCTAACTTACCTCCCTACCTTACCTTACCTACCTACCCTACCCTGCCTTACCTACCCTAACTTACCTACCTACCCTACCTTACCTTACTTACCTACCCTACCCTGCCCTACCTACCCTACCCTGCCTTACCTACCCTAACTTACCTACCTACCCTATCTTACCTACCCTACCCTACCTACCTAACCTACCTTATATTACCTACCCTACTTGTCGTACCTACCCTACCTTACTTACCTACCCTACATTACTTACCTACCTTACCCTACTTACCTACCCTACCTTATTTACCTACCTTAATTACCTACCCTACCTGACGTGCATACCCTACCTTATTTACCTACCTTACATACCTACCCTACCTTACGTACCTAATCTACCTTACGTATCTACCCTACCTTACATACCTACCCTACCTTACGTACCTAATCTACCTTACGTACCTACCCTAACTTACGTATCTACCTTACCTTACTTACCTACCTTACCTTACTTACCTACCTTACTTACTTAACCGACCTTACTTACCTAACCTAACAACCCAACCTACCAACCTACTGTCCAAACCTACCTACCAAAATAACATACCTACCTACTTTGCACGTGCTTCTCATCTATTTCACTCTATAATAAGAGCGAATATTATAAGTATCAAAAACAGTGAGAGACAATTATTAAGTACGGTCCTTATTATCTCGATAAACTGAGGGCAATCATCTCGTGTTTAATTTATATTTTATAAAATATTTACCTTCTTTATGTAGAAATGTATTCAAAGTCCTGTCATATCTTAAGATAAGAATGAGGATTTTTTTTGCACCAACCGTTTTCCTTGTACCGACTTAAACCGATGTGATCGAAATCGGGATATGTTGAGTGGGTGTGAGTAGGAAGATGTTCATAGGATGAGTAATTACCGACACGGCTTATCATCGCTGTTCAAAATGTTATTAATACTTTAATTATATTTGATGTTAGTTTTCTGCAAAATAAGTTAAACTTAAAGCTGGTATTCGACATTTTGAATCAGAAATAATATAAGAAATTGCAAACAACGTACTGTTTAATTACAAGGTATTATTAAGGCCGCTTGTTGTTATCTTAGTATTGTGTAGTAGTTTGTCTTGAATCACCCCAATCATGAGATCTTTGGGATGGATCATATCTCTGTCTACGCTACAAAGTTGGTTATTTTTTTACCCGTTATGTGATTTAAACTGATTGCCAGCAGAAGTGGATAAAAATTAACAATATTAACCTTCCTTAATATAAACAGATTGTGCTGAACAGTGTTGATTAATAATATTCGGTCGCAAAATTCTGTCAAATACAAAAAAGTATTCCGTTATATTTCCAGACTATATAGCGGATAACCCCCAACTGCGCCTAAAATGAGAAAATATCAGTTTGAGTATACCGTTTACAATAATTTTCCCGAAATGGGATGCAATTGCCTTTACTACAAAATGGGACCTTTTAGAAGGTCAGTGATTAGTTCAAACCCGAAACGATAATAGTTTGCTATCATAACATGTGTATATAATATATAGTAGAATATAAGCTGACTTTATGAAAGAAGAAATCGACTACCAGCAAAGGTTAAGATTTGAACCTGCGACACAAATGGTGCAGAGTTCTTCACATCACATCATACACTCTCATGTACAATGTATAAGGGTTTGTTTTGCTTTGTTATGCAACTAGCCGAATAAAACCGGATGTGATGTCAGGTCTTATGATCACTGCATGATTTTCACTGTGAAGGCAGTACTAAATGTGGGCTTCATGTTCACACTCTTTCCAGGTAACTGAAATATTGTTGTTTTGCTTTTTTTTGTAACGACAAGGCCAATTTTCCACGTACAACAGCCGGTCATATCCATTAAATTTACCCAGTCACTTTTTGTCAAATGTGCATGTTTTTTTTTTCAAAATTGAACAAAACTCTTTAAAATTTCAGTGCAGTATGAATAATAATTTTATATAAACCTTGGTAACTAGAATGCATGTGAACATGCTGTTCTGCAGACAGAGACAGTGCTGCTTTAAGATTGGGAGAATCAAAAGCATCGCTACACCTTTCAATTTATTAACTTCTATTTTAAGATTTATGAAAATGCACAATCTAGAATAGCTCCGAACTACGCATGTTGATAAAGCCGCCATCAATATATGTACATCAAGCATAAACATTTTACTGATTCGCTGGATAGTGATGCAATAATTTAAATAAGTATGAAGTGCTGTTTGTGCGAATTTTGTACGTCATGTATATATACTTACCTGTGGCCAAGTCGCTTTAATGTTTAGGCCCCGCCGTAGACATTCCAGGAACACACGTAAAGATAAGACATACATAGCAGGCCGCCGTGCCGCATATAGCCTCGCTAGATCTGTTGATAGACAGGCAACATCCAGGTGTATGGCGGGCTATTTGTATCATGGATTAGCTCAAATTGGTCAGTTAAATTAAAGCAAAAATGGACACACTACACTAGTTTTGTTCGTGACGTTTAGTGACGTTTTGCAGCCTACTCAGAGTTATTGTTCTTTACACTCATATATACCCTGAAAATCTGGCTCACGGTCTTGAATGTCAAGAATATTATTGACGTGATGTTTTCATATAACAAAGCGAAACTTTGAAGAACTAGAGTAAACTTTGTATTTAAATGTAACATGTTTGTAGAAGTAAAAGCGTTGCAACGCTTTATTCAACGCGGTTCAGGATACTTTAGCCGTTATAAATCCCTTTTCAATGTTGTAACAAACAGTTTGCCTATATCTAATGCATGTAATAACATCTGACCCTTGTTCTGTAGGGTTTTATTGAAATATAATTCTTTAAATGTCCATTCATTCTAAATCAATAAAGAGCACGATGACGATTTTAGCTAAAAATAGATTTCGACGTCAGAGCTGATTACTCAATGATCATCTATCGTGGTCGCAAAAGTTAGTTGTCACGTGGTTTTCTTAACTTAAAAATAGCTAACTGTGCAGCGTGGCTCGGATAGGAAATATTTATTTTTGTAATCTAGGTTATCAATGAACTGCATTTTGCAGGACATTTTGCAGGACATTTTCATTTAACAAAGAATTGTTTGATTATTTGAGGAAGAAAATACTGTCATATACCACCATTAAGATTATAAGATCAAACTGTGATTGCGCCATTACACGTCATTTGTGTAAGTCATTCTTATACAATACACAGTTTTAATCTGGTTTTGATGCAACATTGGCAACAAAAATATAAAAGCAAGTAGGTCACGTTGCTCTTGCGTTATTTGTTTGCCCTTGCATGGCGAAGTCCGCGGCAGACCGGTTCCATTTGTTACCTTGTAAATCTATACCCCTGTTCAGCCTCCATCGCATATGTCTGCTCGTTTTGATTTTATTTATAACTAACAATGTTTTTTGAAAGAAGTAATATTTGGGAAACGTCCTGTCAACCTAAGTTAAGAACTTGTATTACAGTCACATAACGCAAAGCTCTGACCATGACAAGCAAGTTTATCTTCTTTAAGATATTGAACACTTATTTATAAAACACATAAATGAAACAAAGCAAATATTATCTACACCTTTTTTGACTCTAACAACCTACTGTAGAACGTATTTCGAACCACCGGCAAGTCGACCGTCCGAAAAATTTACTTCCGTTACCAGGTTTCTATCCAACCTACCACCCCTGCGTTTCAAGTCTATTTTAGACTCGCCCGAAATATCCTGATTTATCTAAAAGGTAAATACAGATTCACCGGGTAGCTCTCTTCGCGGTTGACTGCCAAGCATTGGAATTAGCCAGGAAGTAAAATTTAGCCACTAGACTCTCTCGGCGTTGACTTGGGTCGAAATATCCTAAGGCGCAAACATCATCAACAAATTTCGAACTTTTAAGAAAAAGGGAGAGTAACATATACATATCGAGGTACAGTTTAACACTCAAAGGAACTAAATTAATTTTAAGATGGCCGAACAACTTGGAGCCGGAATTGATCTCGAAGGTAAGCGATTTATACATAGATTAATGGACTAATCCCTAATTAGGCCTAGTGTCGTAGTATGATAAGCCGTAGTGTTAGTGCCATAGTATTAACGCTGCTTTTTTATCTATACGAAGGCTGATTAAGAAATCGCAGACTGATAAAATACAATGGTTTTGTGTAAAATCTTGAAATTAGAGACACGTTTTGTGCCTGAATGAGTTAAAATGTTCTGTTCTGTTCTGGAAATCCTGTTGTGTTTATCCTTTAGTGTTAATGCTGGTTATTATGTTTATATGTTAGGCAGACGGAAACACTTTGAGTTATTAAGTTGTTGTCTTGCTATACTTGGTGGGGGAAGAACATTGAATTCTGGGTAGAACCAGCGACGCTCAGTCGGCCTTTATTAATGTTCCATAAATATTTCCTTTGCTTCTGATATTGCTTCTACATCAGCTACTCCTTCTCTTTCAACTACTACTCTACCACTACAACTACTACTACAACAACTACTACTACTACGACTTCTACTACAGCTACTACTATTACAACTACCACCACCACTACTTGTTGCAATTCTACTATTACCAGCAGCACGGCCCATACTGTCTGTACTGCCACTACCACCCCTTATGCTGCTGCTACTATTACTATCTTCACGAGTGCTACTAGTTCTACTTCTACTACTACTATAACTGCTTCTGCTACTACTACTACTACTACTGCTGCTGCTGCTACTATTACCACTCCTACCTCACTACTAATACAACTACTACTGCTACAACAACTACAACTACAACCACCTCTGATGCCGTTTTAATACATATGCTGCTTCTACTACACTTCTCCTTTTCCTCCACCCCCTCCTTCTTCTACTATTTCTTCTACTCAGTAATTGTGTCATTGTTCTTTTCAATATTACACATGTAGACTAATGCTATTTATATCCCAGACAGCGTATGTTGTTGTTTTCTCCTACGTTACGTAACTCTTCATTTGGTTTCGTTTATGAAACTTCGTTTATGCAAACGCTGCTATAGTACTTGTCACTGGAATAACAACTCTCTTACTTTTGTTTCTTTGTCTCACAAATCCTCAGAGCAAGAGCTTCAGCTGCTCTAATTATTAATATGTTAATATGATCTTCGTCCATAAAATTAGTCCCGAACAATTAACTTCAGCGTGTTGTGCAATAATACAATGGAGACATTTTGACAAAAACATACACACTCATCAGTTGTCAACACTTATGACGTCATATATACATCGATTATATTGTATAAACACTTATCAGTTGTCAGCATTTATGACGTCTAATGTACACGTATTAGGCTGCATAAACACTAATTAGCTGTCGGTATGTATGACGTCTTATTTAAACTCACACACCTGTTTAGGGATGACGACAAAACGATTCGACAGCGTCATCTACATATGTTGATAAAACTTTATAAATAATTATATTCCTGATCCTCGCCATGTTGTCATTAACTTGTCTAAATTGCACACTTTACGCTAACAAAACGTGACGCTACAGTGACGTTGTTAACAGGACGTTGATGCAAAACGTCATTTGTATATGCTGTGGTCGCACACACATTATTGTTAATGTTGTCGCAACACCAACGACCTAACGATGTTGATGCCAGCTTACAGAAGTATGACGTTCACATGTACGCCATAATAGTTCTTTACAGCACAGTTTACTGTTTGAAAATCTGTGACGTAGATGTGATGAATTTATTTACGTATAGCTGTCTTTATTTAATAACACTGAAAATCAACATGAAAAATTGAACGCCGTAGCCGGGAATCGAACCGTGGACCTCTTAATTACTGGTCAAGCGCGCTACCACTACACCACCGCGGTCATATATAGTGACGTAATTCCCTATGAGAGCATTCTGACTTACTTTACATTATCAGACATCGACGTCATAGACGTCATAATGGTGACGTCAAAGTAACGTTTTTCCACCAAAGTTCTATAGCGATTCCCCGGTTTCCGACAGTGATTGTTGTTTGGCGAGAACGGCGATAAACTGCAGTTGTCAGTCATTACTGACGTCCATCATTAACCTGAACAGCTGTTATACCAAGTCAAAGTGCTTGATATTGCTCTAAAAGCAGCACTATACTTGTGATAAGTGGGATCACCGCCGGAAGTCTGAAAATATAGTAAGAATGACGCTTAACTGACAAATAAAATATAAAATAAAATATAAAGTTAAAGGTCTGGTATTTAAATCTTTTTTGGATTACATTACACGCTGTTTTAGTTAAAGTATAGTGCTAAGCGTTAATTTATGCCATATTGATTGAGTTTATGACACATTATTTCAGTTTTCGAGGTTGTATTAGTAAACAAGCATTGTTAAGCTTTCTAAAAATAAGTTAAATGTCTAAAATGCTTTTACCAGATTTTCATTTAAGTATGGAGTGACTTATCATCATCACCAACAACAATAAAATAACATCATCATCATCATCTTCAATATCATCAGCATCAGAGCAGCAGCAACAACATAAAACAACATCTTCATTATCTTCACAACACCATGCACTAAAAATATATCATAATGAAATAAAAGTAAACGTGCTTAAAGCCCAACAATTATTCATTAATCACAGTGTATCAGTTTCTTTCTTTCGTATAGTTGATCCTTTTATGTTTATCACACCCATAAATAACAAGACATTTTCTTATTAACATTATATTGGTTCCTTTGCAATTCTAGAACCTAACTCACAACCCCATTATACACACAACAAGAAGATTTGTTGATAGGTACCAATTATCCTTTGTGCTCTTGTTATTTAAGGATAAAGTCGTGGATTTAGACTTGATTTCATTATAGTTTACTCAATTCAATGCAATATTTTTTCTGACACAAACACATAGTTCATTGACAAACCTAATAGCGTCACAACACAACAAATGAAAGATGTACAGCTTAATGAGAAAACTGTCATATAAGTAAACACTTATCGATATACAATACATTATTACTGAAGTTGTCGAAATGTTTCGATCTAGGTTGCTTTGAAATGATACAAAAGAAAAATTTTGGGCTATGTTCATGTATTTATCATTATCTAACAGGCAGAACTACATTATAGTCTGATGATTTAAGATGTTTCTATCTAGTCGACTTACGATCTATTTCTCGAAATTTTTTAATGAGTTTGCTTCCAAATATCACTGCACTTAAAGGTGATATCCGACGAGGGATGGATCCATGGGAGGGGTATTGCGGATGCACCAAACCACCCCCACCCCCACCCCCCACCTCACCATCCAGGTAAAAGAGGAGAATTATGAAAACACATACAGTTTAAAAATTACAAAGCTTTTAAAGTCATTTTTGTCTGTTGACTGATTAGGTCGAAGTTAGGGTCCCTTCCTGTGAATATATATATATAAAAATATACCAAAATTTTCTGGATCCGCCCATGTATCCAACAGTATATAAGATTTCTCTCTCATGCATTCAGGTAAATTATTCTTACCTGAAAAGATCACGCGAAATACTGATTAGATGTACCTTCACTCATGTGAAAAGTGAAGCATAACAACCAGTTGTAAGTACAAAAGTGTATTTCCTGTCACAGCCATTCTGCAAAGTTAGACGTTTTTAAACTAAGAAAACCAAGTGACCACTTTCTTTTGAGATTACATTATTATGCCCATCCGGATCTTAAGCTCTAACGTCGATATCTATATGGAGCTATTATCTCTTCATTGTGCTTATTTATAGATTTGGAAATAATAGATGTTTCTAGCGATCTACTGTATGATTTCTACTGTAATACGGTAACAATTGAGGTAATGTAATAAAGATTCTTCACCTTAATCCATTTACAAGCAGGAATGCAGGAATTATGCAGAAATCCCCCACCCCCAGAACAGCGGTAGGAAGTTGTCGCATATATAACATACAGACAAACTGCAGGATACCACCTTAAACTTATTACAAGTAAAGCAAACTTCAGCCAAATTGTTCGAATGCTTTTAAGTTTGGTTTAAATGTGTATCTGAAAATTTGGGCCATGTCCCTTAAACAGACAAATACATTATAATTACCTAAAGACAGTGGTTATGTTTATGGATGTCTTACATCTTTATCAAATGTGAAACATTACACCCTTCCCGTCCCTAAAAACATCTTCCTATCTGAGCCACGTTGCACAGTAAGCTTTTTTTGACCTTAGCAAGCCACATAGCCACTTAAATTTGAAATCACGTTAGATCATAATCCGGGTAATCCGGTAATTTGTTTATGCATATATTTAGCATATATTCACCCTATCAGAGTTAAGATATTGTTACATGCATTTGATATAGGCAAACTGCCCGATATAACCTTTAAGAATTATTTTTTTCAAAAGAGACTATGTTTTAATCAAAGTTCTCTTTAATCAGATCTGGGCACTGTGAAGTATTTAAATACGGTGTAAAATAAATGTTAAACAGAATAAAGCTATAGGTAGGCCTTGCTTTTGTATCTCTGTTTCTTAAAAGCATCTATAAAATTGTATGGATGTGCGATTTCTTCCCCAAAAGAAATGATACTAAAATCTGGCATAGGTCAGCAGGTACTCTCAGGGGAAGGTAAGGTAGGCGTTGGAACTTGGGTTGATTATGAAGACAGACGGTAACTGGTTGTAGACAGGAAACTAGTACAGACCGGCACTTGTACACCTGGCCTCATCAGAAGATTGATCTTAAAGATAATCGCTGATAACTCTCCCGTACAAGTTTAAATAGCGAATCATTGTACACGAGTAGCTTGACGGCAGATAACTCTACACGACTAGTTAAACGGTAGATAATTTAACCTGACAAGTTTACACGGCAGTGAGCTCTACACGGCTAATCTAAAGGGACGATACTTGTACGTGACATGTAAAGCGGAAGATAACTCAACATGAACTGCCGAAAGGGATAATTGCTATAAATGACTATCTAAAGGGCCGACAACTTAACATGACTATACCTCATGATTTAAAGGGTAGATAGCTGTAGAAAATAAGTTATCACTACGGGTAAAACTTTCTTCCACTTACAGGCCATTGCAAGTACATGTTAGAAAGGATATTTCTGCGAAGAAGGTTTCGGGACAAACTCTATAAGTCTAGTTAAAAGGTAGACAACTGTATCTAGATTTATCTATTCTTTACGTTAGGACTACCTTGTTCAGCCCGAAAGCCTTGATTTGGGGTTTGTAATCCACTTGATAGCTTCATAACATAAATATGGACAACCATGATAGCCATTTTGCCAAACTACTATTTCCCCGCATTACTAACAGTCTATTGAGTAAAAATATGTGTTCCTAGCTTAAATAGTTATGTTTGCTATTTATATTCAGCAGACATCTTTAGATAACTAGTCAAATGGTAGATAACTCTACCCACTTGGCTAATGGCATAACACACACACACACACACACACACACACACACAAACGCATAATATAATGCGTTATCATCCTTAATTTACAATGATGTCAAAAACGAAAAAACGATGTGTTACCAAGATGAATTTAAAAATGTCGCATTCGTTCTTGAAATAGTTTATGAATAAACAAAATGAATCGTCTGAATGATTTTTTTCAGAGAAAAGTTACCAGTTGTATAGGGTGCAATGATGCAAACGAAAATACAACCGTCTTTCTTTAAAAAAAGAATAAACGTGTAAATGCGGCACTACATAACCCGATATGATTTCCTACCAGTCTTTGCCAGATTGAATAACATTTTCGAATAAAATTCATTTAAACGGAAGTGCTTTAATAAAACGAAATACACAAATACACTTTAATTAAAATCTTTACTATAATAACAAATCTTTGTGTTAATTGATACTTCAGACGAATCTTCCCGCACCTGTTTGTTAGCCCCGCACCCCACTTACCGGAAGTTGATACAATAAAACAGAACATCGTAACTTACCATTTAATCATTTTAAGCATCTTTACCCTAAAACCCGAGAATTTTAACGCTGCGGTGGAAGTTAGAAAAGCTAATGGATGTAGACATTAAAGCAGAATAATTTATGTTTGTGTTTGTATTCCTGCTGTGCTGGAATGATGCTTTAAATTTTGTTTTTTAAAAGATATAGGCGTAACTTGAGTAAACATCACTGTACAGGTGCTCTATCGACACACGGAGTACGAGAAGTAGCAGTCTTATCATCGTCATCATCATCATAGCATCACCACAATCGACATTAACATCATCATTAACATCATCACCATTGTCATCATAATAATCACAATCATTGTCGTCGTCGTCGTTGACGCCGTCGTCGTTGCGTCATCATCATCACTATCACCTTCTTAAGCAACACGTCGTAATGAACCAATTGTAAATGCGTTATCAACGAACTAAATTCAAAAGCGGGCCTATACTAAGCAACAAGAAAATCCGGTAATTTCTAAGAGCGAGAAAAGACCTAAGAAAGAGAGTGAGAAAGAAAAAAACTTAACATTAACGTGAAGCAAAACCCCCGGTATTGTATCTAAATATCTACAATAGAATGGTTTTGGCATTGTATTGTCGGTTATCATTCTACAGACTGCAGTGTTGTTGTTTTTATTTTGCCAACAGAGGCTTTGCTGCCATGAAAATCTTCCAGCAGAGGTCTGCAAAGCTTCGTTATCGGGCTACTTGCCCTGCCAGAATACCAGAGAATAACATTACCAGTTGGATCTTATCTCAAAAAATCTCAGCCTGCCGCCTGTTTATGCCAGGGCTGACAAGAGCAGGCATACAGTCACTGGTATGTTGTTCGACGGTGTGTTGTATGCAGGTAGAGGCCTCTCCGTGGGGATACCCATGTGCTTAAAAGTGTAAATACACTCTGACAGAGGGTGATCTTGTTGAGGTGTATAGAATTTTGTGTCGATCATGTCTTATGAGAAAGAAGGTGCAGGACCAAACGTACACTAGCCACCCCGTACTCTATATTAGCATACACAAACATAAGTGTACCTTTCTGTATAATATGCATATATATAAGGATTATTTAAAAGAAAAGTATGGTTACAGTAAAGGTGGTATTGGACAGTTTAATTTAGAAAACAGAAACATGAACAGGTTTGATAAGGAAAAACTAGGTTTGGTTTGAAATCATAGTCATGTTCCAGATTCGTTCAAAATTTTTATTTAACAACATTCAATAATTGAACATATAAGGGTAAAATGTATAAGCACTAAAGGTCCTTTAGAACCAACCAAAAGATGGCTGACAACACGTCCATCAATTAGAACAGATAGTATTAATAGTCTTATATTTATTTTGTTGGATATGTCTCTGTGATAAAAACACGGTAGTTGTTCTGTTTATTTAAGTCTTCTGACAACAGAGAATAGTGTCTTTCATACGGTGCTGAATAGAATAGAGTTATGCCTTATCTTAAAAAAAACATCGTTGGTTGTAGGCTAGCAATGTTAATATAAGTATGTTATGCAATAATAGGCAAACCAGTGCAAGTATTTGTGTTAGGGCACAAAAAGTAAATGGTAAATATTGGGTAGTAGGGTGTTATTATGAACAAGGAAGTAAATAATAAGGGGTTTGGGTTAGAGTCGTTCACACGGGTAGTGGGTGGGGTAGTCAACATATGATTCATAGATACTGCAGCTTTAGACCTGTATCCGACAAGAAATCCGAATTTTCTTCTTCCACCTTGACGTCGGCAACATAAAGTTGTCCGGAACTTTAAGAAGTAACACTTCCATTTTAATTTAGTTTCGATCGATAGATTTGTTCACGAATCCAAAAAACATGTACGGCACACTACGTAGCGATGTGAATTTGCACAGCGTATGAATACATCTACGCCACTTCTAACTCTCGTCTGGATAAGTTCCTGAATAACCAGCACCACCACCCCACCACTGAATTCCCCACTCGACAGGTTACTGGCAGGATACCAAAACTGGAGGCGGAGAATATACAAGGTTACCTACTAACAAATCTCTCAAATCGAAACATATATAACTCCTAAAATCATTTCTAAGAAAATTGTGAGTTTTCTCCACCGTATTTTAAAAAAACGTGTATTTAAAATGTTTCCGATGTTATATACCATTTACATTTTTTCTTTAAAATAACCTGAGAAGTACCACAGATTTCCCTCGTTAAAATGTTTCTTAGAATTATTAGAGGTTCCGTACATTTTTTCTCTCTTAGAAATATTTCTGAGAAATATGCCGGGGTTTCACACGTCAAGTATTCTCCGAAAAATATTTCTGAGTAATGGGCAATGTTAAACAACATCGTTTTTCTTGTTTAAATATTTATGAGAAATATGATAGAAAACATTTTACCACACACTGCTTTTCATAAAGAAATGCTTGAATATATCACACTCTTAATTGTTTGTCCGTAAAAGGCTTCTGGAAAATACATGAGGTAAGTCAACACTAAATTTCCGGTTTTTATCCCCCCCCCCCCTCCACACCCCCACACCCACCACGCCCCCTCACCCCGGAAATACGCTATTTTTTATCTTCTCATTATGCGACTACAGACAACTAAATAATTTCTTTCAAAGTATTTTTAGAAATATAAAGATTTAGCACACTTTTAAATGTTCCTTCTCAAAACATTCCCGAAAAGATTCGAGGTTACATACCAGGTAATATCTTGTCCATGGGATAGATTAGGGAAAAAAATCAATTTAGATATCAAGAACTTAAACATCGTTTCAGTTCTGAATTGTGAAAGCATAAACGTATGTACTAAAAAGGCAATATTGTGCGCATTCTCGCTTTGTAAAATGTCGGGTATTAGAACTGGTATATGTAGAACAGGGAGTAGTACGCTTAAGAAGTGCTCGAGTTTTCGATCATTCGAAGACATGATTAAATAATTTGGCAACCTTTATTGTTTGTTTGTTTATTAGGTTTATCGTCCCAATAACAGTATTTCAGTTATCTGGAGACGGTGTCCACTTGAAGCAGATATAGTGCTGCCTTCACTGTGTATAGCATGCCGTGAACACCTGGCATGATACCACACCCAGTCACATGCTGACACCGGGCCAACCAGTCGTGGAACTACCCTTATATTTGCTTGAGCGTTAGCAAGGGAGCTATACCACTACCATTTTTAACGACTTTGGTATGTCGCGGCCCGGGATCGAACCCGGGGCTCCCCGTACCTGGAGCCGACGCTCTACCGATTGCGCTACCAGGTCCGGTTGGCAACCTTTAATATTATGTCAATGTCTGAAGGCACTGGTTATTATTGAGCTAGTATTATTTTTAACCAGTGGAACTCTTCAAATGATGTCTAAACATTATCTTTCTGTCTCTACAATGTTAATAATGGCACAGAATACAGCCACGTGACATTTTTACTATCACCGTATTACTTACCATGTTGAGTTGGTCATTCGAGTATTAAGGATGGTATCTGACAGTTTACCTACATTAAATGCCTGTTACCTATTTTTCCAGGTTTCTGGGAATTTAGGCATGATTTCTGAATAAACTTATATTTTAATATAAGTAAAATGCGATTTTCAGCACTTCCGATATTATAAGACAGTACAAACTGCGAAAATATTCACTCTAAATTTTCATTCTTTACAAATTTATAAATAAGCACGAAAGTGATCGCTGCGAAACATAGATACCACCGTCCGCGCGGACTAACCGGGTGACGATATAACGCTATCCCCAAAGCAAATTGGTAACGTGGTTTTCTTAGTTTAAAAATACCAATCTCTGCAGCGTTGTTCAGATAGGAAATACCTGCAATGACGAGTATGAATTTATGCTTCACTGTTCACACAAATCTGGGGCATCAATGAACAGCATTTTGTAAGACCTTTTCAGGTAAAAATGACTTATTTAGTTATTTGAGAAAAAATATTTGGCCCAAACTGTTGGATACCACCTTTAAACGTATGTAATGATTTTTGGCTGAAAGCGATCTGTTAAATGATACTTGGGTGCCACATCGTCAAAAATGTGAGAGGTTTATTAAAGTTAAGCACCTTATCCTCCTCTAAATAAATCTTCTCATTATCATCCATATGATCATCATCATCATCATAATCATCATCATCATCATCATCATAATCATCATCATCAGCAGCAGCAGCAGCAGTATGTTCAGTATCATCATCAGTAGCAGCACCAGCATGTTCAGGATCATCATCATCAGCAGCAGCATGTTCAGGATCATCATCATCATCATTTCCACCATGATTAATTTACCTGAGACTTTAGTTAAGGCGATCTTAGAACTTGTTGATTAAGTTTACTCCGGAGGTCTAAAACCAGACTCTCAGCCTTACGAATGCTGGTTACATTTTGACATGACGCCTAGCTTTTCTTTCTTAAGATTTTCATGAAGAAAAGATAAACACATAATAAAACAGCCTTCTCAGGATATCTCTTCAAGATAAAACAGCGGCCTGGTTGAAGGAGTGCCGATTATCAGAATGTAGGGGGAGCATGGTGTGCAGAATTCACGTGAATAATGAAATATGGGAAAATATGAAAACATCTACAAATCAAACTTTTCAACCTTTATATATATATAACCTTGTTCTATGCAAAATAACCTTTTTGTCCTCATGGAAGCCGTAACAAAATTTTATTGTTCTTAGATTAACTGCCAGAAAGAATAAAATCGGGTATCCGTGGTCTAGTGCTTACGGTGTGGGACTTCATATCAAAGGGTTATGGGTTCGAACCCCGAAACAGACCACAAGATGATAATCATTGAGTAAGACTATATTCCGCACATTGCTCCAGGAACTCACTGCCCAAGTACTGGTTCTACCCAGAAATTGGGTAGTGGAGAGCTTAAAATAATTGTTTACAAATCGACTATAGATAGTTTCAAACTATCAAATAAAAACAACTATTTTTCTTAATGAATTTAGTATATAGCATTAGGTCAGTAACCGTCTGTAACAGTCCTATCGGAAAAGTTATAATTAATAATTTTATATATGTGATTCTGCTGAATATATTGCAAAGACACAAGTACGACCATTAAGCACGCATGGTGTAGTAAGCCGCCCAGACAAATACACAACTGGATAGAGCCATTAGAGGTGGCGTCCAACAGTTTGCCTATATCTTATACATGCAACATATCCAGGCCTGTTCTGGATAAACTTATACCTTATTTTAAGTTAAGGCTGTTAATAGCATAAGCTTTATTGGTGACAGTTTAAATTATGAAATATATTACTTAAAATGTCCATTATTTCATAAAATATAAATAAGCTCGATAGGAATTTAATCTAAAAATAGTTACCGGTGTCAGAGCTGGTTACACGGATGTTCTTGTAAAATGATATCAAATGTAAGTGGTCACGTGGTTATCTTAGTTTAAAAATAGCTTACAGTGCAGCGCGGCTCGGATAGGAAATACCTGTTTGTAATGACGGTTATGTTTTGCTATTCACACAAACTTAGGACACCAATAAGCAGCATTTTGCAGAAAAAAAAATGGTCCAAATTGTCGGATACCACCATTAACACCCTGGATTTTAGCAGGCAAACATTCCCAGATGGATATCTCTTTCGATTACCAGTCGAACTAATGTTGTGCGATACTTACGGGTAATGGCGTCATTGAGAAAAAACAAACAACGGGTTTTGTTCATGACATTGTACGTAATGCGAAGAACAAATGCATGTGCTGTTTATTAATCTAACGTCGATTTAGTAGTGAGGAGAAAAATACCAAGAAAATCAAGAACTAATCAAGAACAAATACATATTCAGCAACAACTTAACTTCGTTGAACATTAAAGTGTGGTGTGTATGTATTTATTTTAAATATGTTGAGTCTAAACTTTGTACACATGGTATAGGGCGGTTTGGTAACATCATACACTATACATGATTAATGCATATATTTAGAAGCAACTATTTATGATTGGTGAATTAAAGAGTATATTATGTATGCAGGGGTGGATCAAGGATCAAGACAATTTTGGTTTGCATGTATATGTGTGTGTGGGGGGAGGGGGGAGGAGAGGGGGGTATGAATCAAGATCCATTCAACTGTATCGTAGCAAATACTAGATATATATATACACAGTAAGTCACCCTAACTTCGACCTAAGCAGTCAATAAACAAACAAACAAAAATACTTTAAAGGCACAGTATTTTCTAAGCTTTCTTGTATGTGTTTTCACAACTGTAATATTTTACCTGGTTTGTGGGGGATCGGATGCATATCCATGCTGGACCCATCACTGAATGTATGTGTAGATCACATCGCGTTAACAGTGGGATATAGGTAGGTCATCCGAATATTATCCTAACTTAATTCCTGTGCAAAACTTTTTCTGGGCGCCAGTGTCCGGGCGGTTAAAGTAGCTGACTTGAAACTCCTCAGCCCCTCACCGTGTGGGTTCGAGTCCCGGTCGGGGCGAGAAAATTCGTGTGGGGAAGCTTTACAGCTTACCTACGGTGCGCCGGTGATTCTACCCAGACATGGTCTTCCTCCACCAATAACTAACAGGATATCGCCAATATGACCGTAATTGTGTCGGTGCGATGTAACACAAAAAGAAAAAACATTAAACCTTTTCCATCTACAAACTATTGCAATAAAATACAGCTGACAAATAATAAACAATACCCTCTAACAAATGCAATACAATTTCGCTTCATTATTCTTACAGGGTCAAAAAAAGAGAAAATAAATTACTACTAAAATTATAATTATTGTATTTACTTCTCATGTAAAATATTTATAAACATTTTGTTCTAATAGTTCCCATTGCCCCATCAATATGACTGGACAAATTCGCAATACCTTAATGCTTTCAATGTGTCCTTTCTAGAGCAACCTTGAATTTTCCTAATTAACCGACAATCTTACATGCAATTAAAGTGCCCTTTTTGCGTCACTTTGCAAAATGCTACTGCACTTTACCTCAAAGAAAGATCGAATAGTGGTTCCCCCACCCGCTACGCTTCCTTCTGCCAGTTGTTGCTGTTTTGAAAATTTCTTTTACCTTGGCATTTTCATGAGGACGTGCCAAATAGCATGCACACGGGCGATAAACATAAATGAAATTGTTTATGTGAACTAAAAGTGCAAAAACGATCTCATCCTGTAGTTGTGATCTAATCCGTATAGAAATATCGATCGTATTGCCACAGATCATCCAATCCAATGAATTGGTTGCAATCAATCAACTTAAAATTAAAGTCAAGAATGAGTGAAGTTTGCTGAATTTGGACCAAACCTGATTCTGTCTGCATGTTGTTGTCTCGCTTATAAACATTTAAATGTAATTAAAATATATCTAAGGACATATTTCTATGGTAATCTTTGCTAGCGTTCTCCTAAATATGGACAAAGCGATAACTTTTAGTCAAAAGGAACTGACTTGTTTCGTGTACCACCTATTTCTACTCAGAATATGCAATCGATCGCTAAACCAATGTGCCATCGATCGGTGAACGAACTATGCCATCCATTGAGGAATGAACTATCCCATCCATTGAGGAATGAACTATGCCATTATTAGAGGAATGAACTATGCCATCGATTGAGGAACGAACTATGCCATCGATTGGTGAACGAACTATGCCATCGATTGGTGAACGAACTATGCCATCGATTGGTGAACGAACTATGTCATCACTTGATTAACGAAATCTGTCATCGTTTCATGAACGAAGTTTTACATGTAAATAAGCTTACATCGTATCCAATGACACCCGAAAAACACTAGTTCCCGTAATAGATAAACTTAAGCCCTTTTAAGTGATATTCCCGCCATATGTCAAATGTTGTGTCATTAAGTGTCACTGATTTTTCGCATTTATTCTTCAGTTTAAGGGATAAAACAAATGTGTCACGAGCAACGCCAAAAATGATTGTGAAGAGGTTCTCTATGCGGTGTCGACTCTTACAATGTTCAGACAAACCAGGAACGCGGCATACTTATGCAATCTTCATGTATGATTGCATGTTCGCATTGAGAATTTACTTTTTCCAGCTGGCATTAGTTGGTTGTTTTTTTTTTTCAGAACGTTTTTCTTTCTCTTTTTACAGATGTGAGGGAGGTGTTCGACCTGTTTGACTTCTGGGACGGCCGCGACGGACTGATAGGGGCCGAAAAGGTCGGAGACCTCCTCCGGTGTCTGGGGTTGAACCCTACCATCGCCCTCGTCAAGAAACACGGCGGCACTGATAAACCCGGTAGGTGGCTGTTTCAAATTAGTATTTAGTATCACAAACCATTACAACTATAATTATGCTATAGTATTGTCTAAAAGGTGTCTCGTTCTCTAGCGATCGCTTAGCCCATGTGCTAACTGATATCTATGGGTTGAATCACCTATGCGCTGCAGTCAAAATGAACGAATATAGAGAAATAACACCTGATAAGATATAAGTTGATACAGTTAAAATCGAAACCTTGAGGGCTGAAACGGTTTGTAAACTGCAGTAAGGTCACTAAGCGACAGTCCCCCTTAAGGATGTTAAGAGAGTCTTACGCATAACAATCTAACGGGAAAGATTACCATTTTATTTTGTTCAATACATCGCAGCAACCGATTATGATCATTATAACGAAGACCAGCTAATATAATGGAGGAAAATAACAGACATGTCTTGGTAGAGCCTTCAGCCCACCGCAGGTCAGCTTTAAGACCTTCATACCAACTTTAAGTCATTCTCTCATTTCGGATAACCCACACAATTCGTTGATGGGTTCCACAGATGGCTTATTCGAACTAAGCTTTTCAGAGTAAAAGGAGAAGGTGAAAAAAAATAATTATCGTTTATATAGTTAACTGAAAATTCCCTTCTGACATTGTATTATAATAAAACAATGTTTTTATATTTGTTTGATAGTGTTATTAATCTTTGTTAAATAAGTGTATTTTAAAGGTGGTATCCGACAGTTTGTCTATATCAAATGCATGTAAAAAAAATTACCTCTCGTTCGGGGAATTTAGGCATACGTTGTTTTTTTTTTGTAAAAATTACATTTAAGTCTTATTGTAGACGATTCTGAACGCTACCTATGTTTGAGACAATCCACATTGCAAACATTAACTCTAAATGTGTATTTTAACAAAATCTGCAAATAAGCACGAATGTGATCTCTGCTAAAATAGATTGCGGACTACCGGGATGACAATATAACGTGATCTCAATAGCAAGGTGCCACGTGGTTTTCTTAATTTAAAAATAGCTATCTTTGCAACGTGGCTCAGATAGGAAATGGCTGTTTACAATGGCTATTAGGGATTTATACTTCGCTGTTCACACAGATCTAGAGCATCAATGAACATTATTTGGCAAGATATTTTCAGGTAACAATGATTTACTTGGTTATTTAAACAAAAAAAATTGGTCCAAACTGTCGGATACCAGGCTTAATGCATTTTTGCATATATAATAGTTTTTCCTATGATTTAAGTTAGAACAGTATTTTGAATATCGAATATATACGATCCACTTTCTTCATTTAAAACAACATTGTATTGTTACAAACAAAACACCAAGAACAGTCCCACTTTATGGAGCTTTAAGTCTGCTTGAAATTCAACACCCGAAAATTACCTTCGTTTTATAATGCGGGTCAGAGAAGAAGTCGCATTCTCCGAACACGGTTACGACAAGGCTGCAGTTCCTTAAAGTATGACTTACATACAAAGTCATCTCCATACACGGCCACGACATGGCTGCAGTTCCTTAAAGTATGACTTACATACAAAGTCATCTCCATACACGGCCACGACATGGCTGCAGTTCCTTAAAGTATGACTTACATACAAAGTCATCTCCATACACGGCCACGACAAAGCTGCAGTTCCTTAAAGTATGACTTACATACAAAGTCACCTCCATACACAGCCACGACAAAGCTGCAGTTCCTTAAAGTATGACTTACATAAAAAGTCAACTTCATAGACGGCGACGACATGGCTGCAGTAACTTAAAGTATGAATTACATACAAAGTCATCTCCATACACGGCCACGACATGGCTGCAGGTCCTTAAAGTATGACTTACATACAAAGTCACCTCCATACACGGCTACGGCATGGCTGCAGGTCCTTAAAGTATGACTTACATACAAAGTCAACTTCATAGACGGCGACGACATGGCTGCAGTAACTTAAAGTATGAATTACATACAAAATCACCCCAATACACGGCTACGACATGGCTGCAGGTCCTTAAAGTATGACTTACATACAAAGTCACCCCAATACACGGCTACGACATGGCTGCAGGTCCTTAAAGTATGAATTACATACAAAATCATCTCCATACACGGCCACGACATGGCTGCAGGTCCTTAAAGTATGACTTACATACAAAGTCATCTCCATACACGGCCACGACAAAGCTGCAGTTCCTTAAAGTATGACTTACATACAAAGTCATCTCCATACACGGCCACGACAAAGCTGCAGTTCCTTAAAGTATGACTTACATACAAAGTCAACTTCATAGACGGCGACGACATGGCTGCAGGTCCTTAAAGTATGACTTACATACAAAGTCACCCCAATACACGGCTACGACATGGCTGCAGGTCCTTAAAGTATGACTTACATACAAAGTCACCTCCATACACGGCCACGACATGGCTGCAGGTCCTTAAAGTATGACTTACATACAAAGTCATCTCCATACACGGCCACGACAAAGCTGCAGGTCCTTAAAGTATGACTTACATAAAAAGTCATCTCCATACACGGCCACGACATGGCTGCAGTAACTTAAAGTATGACTTACATACAAAGTCACCTCCATACACGGCAACGACATGACTGCAGGTCCTTAAAGTATGACTTACATAAAAAGTCATCTCCATACACGGCCACGACATGGCTGCAGTAACTTAAAGTATTACTTACATAAAAAGTCATCTCCATACACGGCGACGACATGACTGCAGGTCCTTAAAGTATGACTTACATAAAAAGTCATCTCCATACACGGCCACGACATGGCTACAGTAACTTAAAGTATGACTTACATAAAACGTCATCTCCATACACGGCGACGACATGACTGCAGGTCCTTAAAGTATGAATTACATACAAAGTCATCTCCATACACGGCGACGACATGACTGCAGTTCCTTAAAGTATGACTTACATAAAAAGTCATCTCCATACACGGCCACGACATGACTGCAGTTCCTTAAAGTATGACTTACATAAAAAGTCATCTCCATACACGGCGACGACATGACTGCAGGTCCTTAAAGTATGACTTACATAAAAAGTCATCTCCATACACGGCCACGACATGGCTACAGTAACTTAAAGTATGACTTGCATAAAAAGTCATCTCCATACACGGCGACGACATGACTGCAGTTCCTTAAAGTATGAATTACATACAAAGTCATCTCCATACACGGCCATGACAAAGCTGCAGTAACTTAAAGTATGAATTACATACAAAGTCATCTCCATACACGGCCATGACAAAGCTGCAGTAACTTAAAGTATGACTAACATAAAAAGTCATCTCCATACACGGCCACGACATGGCTGCAGTAACTAAAAGTATGAATTACATACAAAGTCATCTCCATACACGGCCATGACAAAGCTGCAGTAACTTAAAGTATGAATTACATACAAAGTCATCTCCATACACGGCCACGACATGGCTGCAGTAACTTAAAGTATGACTTACATACAAAGTCACCCCAATACACGGCTACGACATGGCTGCAGTAACTTAAAGTATGAATTACATACAAAGTCATCTCCATACACGGCCATGACAAAGCTGCAGTAACTTAAAGTATGACTTACATAAAAAGTCACCCCAATACACGGCCATGACAAAGCTGCAGTAACTTAAAGTATGAATTACATACAAAGTCATCTCCATACACGGCCATGACAAAGCTGCAGTAACTTAAAGTATGACTTACATAAAAAGTCACCCCAATACACGGCCATGACAAAGCTGCAGTAACTTAAAGTATGACTTATATAAAAAGTCATCTCCATACACGGCCACGACATGGCTGCAGTAACTTAAAGTATGAATTACATAAAAAGTCATCTCCATACACGGCCATGACAACGCTGCAGTAACTTAAAGTATGAATTACATACAAAGTCATCTTCATACACGGCCACGACATGGCTGCAGTAACTTAAAGTATGAATTACATACAAAGTCATCTCCATACACGGCCATGACAAAGCTGCAGTAACTTAAAGTATGAATTACATACAAAGTCATCTCCATACACGGCCACGACATGGCTGCAGTAACTTAAAGTATGAATTACATACAAAGTCATCTCCATACACGGCCATGACAAAGCTGCAGTAACTTAAAGTATGAATTACATACAAAGTCATCTCCATACACGGCTACGACATGGCTGCAGGTCCTTAAAGTATGACTTACATACAAAGTCACCCCAATACACGGCTACGACATGGCTGCAGGTCCTTAAAGTATGACTTACATAAAAAGTCACCTCCATACACGGCTACGACATGGCTGCAGTAACTTAAAGTATGAATTACATACAAAGTCATCTCCATACACGGCGACGACATGGCTGCAGTAACTTAAAGTATGACTTACATAAAAAGTCACCTCCATACACGGCTACGACATGGCTGCAGTAACTTAAAGTATGAATTACATACAAAGTCATCTCCATACACGGCGACGACAAAGCTGCAGGTCCTTGAAGTATGACTTACATACAAAGTCATCTCCATACACGGCCACGACATGGCTGCAGTTCCTTAAAGTATGACTTACATACAAAGTCACCCTCATTGACGGCTACGACATGGCTGCAGTTCCTTAAAGTATGACTTACATACAAAGTCACCTCCATAGACGGCTACGACATGACTGCAGGTACTTAAAGTATGACTTACATACAAAGTCACCTCCATAGTCGGCTACGACATGGCTGCAGGTACTTAAAGTATGACTTACATACAAAGTCACCCTCATTGACGGCTGCGACATGGCTGCAGTTCCTTAAAGTATGACTTACATACAAAGTCACCTCCATAGACGGCTACGACATGACTGCAGGTACTTAAAGTATGACTTACATACAAAGTCACCTCCATAGACGGCTACGACATGGCTGCAGGTACTTAAAGTATGACTTACATACAAAGTCACCCTCATTGACGGCTACGACATGGCTGCAGTTCCTTAAAGTATGACTTACATACAAAGTCACCTCCATAGACGGCTACGACATGACTGCAGGTACTAAAAGTATGACTTACATACAAAGTCACCTCCATAGACGGCTACGACATGGCTGCAGGTACTTAAAGTATGACTTACATACAAAGTCACCCTCATTGACGGCTACGACATGGCTGCAGTTCCTTAAAATATGACTTACATACAAAGTCACCTCCATAGACGGCGACGACATGACTGCAGGTCCTTAAAATATGACTTACATACAAAGTCACCTCCATAGACGGCGACGACATGACTGCAGGTCCTTAAAGTATGACTTACATACAAAGTCACCCTCATTGACGGCGACGACATGACTGCAGGTCCTTAAAATATGACTTACATACAAAGTCACCTCCATAGACGGCTACGACATGGCTGCAGTTCCTTTAAGTATGACTGACATACAAAGTCACCTCCATAGACGGCGACGACATGACTGCAGTTCCTTAAAGTATGACTTACATACAAAGTCACCCTCATTGACGGCTACGACATGACTGCAGGTCCTTATAGTATGACTTACATACAAAGTCACCTCCATACACGGCCATGACAAGGCCGCAGTTCCTTAAAGTATGACTTACATACAAAGTCAACTCCATAGACGGCGACGACAAGGCTGCAGTTCCTTAAAGTATGACTTACATACAAAGTTAACTCCATAGACGGCGACGACATGGCTGCAGGTCCTTAAAGTATGACTTACATACAAAGTCACCTCCATAGACGGCTACGACATGACTACAATTCCTTAAAGTATGACTTAAATACAAAGTCACCTCCATACACTGCCATGACAAGGTTGCAGTTCCTTAAACTATGACTTACATAATACAAAGTCACTTGTTAACTTTCCACTCTGTTATTGTGGCCAGGTTAAAACTCTCGAAACACTACGTAACGATCACCTCATTCTCGAACTGAACCGAAAAAATTTCATCAACGTCCAAAACTTTATACAGCCCCCATGACGCTACTAGTCTGTATTACTTTATGTTTTTATTATGTCCCAGCGTCGGCTTGCGGATCGGGAGGTCGTAGGTTCAAACCCCGGCCGGGTCAAACCAAAGACTTTAAAGTTGGTAGTAGTGGCTTCCCTCCTAACGCTCGGGGCTAAGGGGACAGCATTACGCCTGACTCGTTGGTGTCAGTATAATGGACCGACCGGGTTCAGTCCCTGGGCACCTCATAAGTGCCCCTGTGCTATAATGATAGAAATGTCGCTGCGCAGTATCGGCAAAAATTCCGGCTAATCTAATCCAATCCTATTATGTTCCAACGACCTTTCTGTTCTACATATTTTATAGAAGGTACTCAACTATCTCCCTAATATAAAAACACACTACTCAAACCATTAATTAGGGTAAAATCAACCGGACTCAAAGTTTTTCTTTATAATGATCCTTTTCACGAACTCCTTCTTTAGTGCTATCAGTCACGACTAACTTACAGTTACATTTATTTCTTTTTTTATCTTTTCTTGCCTTTTCCTTAGATTTTTTTTTATTTCATCCAAATTAATCTGTCACCAAATGAAATTGTTAATATGTTTGTAGTAATATCATGGAGAGGAATCTACATAGGTTTTAATAAAACAAAACAAAAAACATGTTTTCCGATCCAGCAACTATCTTTACGTATCTATTTCGTTTGCCACGTTGGTATGCATTGTCGAATAAATAAAGTTTAAACAAAAAACAATTCAGGATCTTTCCAATAATTTTTATTTAACCTACCGAGATAAAAATGTAATTAACTAAAGGTCAGATACCTTCAGCTTGTCCAGAAAATAGCACAGAATACCTCTATTTTTATTGTTCATGAAGATGGCTTTGATTTTGTTCACGGCATTCAGATTTATATATGGCTTCAGGATTTGGCATTAAGGCTGTTGTATAGGCAACTTTGCGTTTCTAAGAAACAAACCGACAAGAACGGCAACAGCAACAGCAACAAATCACACAAAAATCTAAATTTTCCTCCATCACTGATCATCAGTGCCTGATTATCAATTCAAACTGGCATGCTTTTCAACGCTTGTAATATTGTCCAAATACTAAATACCATCACAGCAAAACATATCCTCGCCATGATGCTGATTTATTGTTATTTTCGTAATATAAAAATAAAAAATGACTGCTGACATGTCTGTTTTCTAGGTGAGAAGCAATTTAGTTTTGAAGAATTCCTGCCGATCGTAAAATCCATCCTCAAGACTGAAGACATTGGCACGTATGCCGAATTCTGCGAGGCTTTCAAATCATTTGACCGAGAAGGGATGGGTTACATCACAGCGGCAGAGATGAGCTATATGCTCACGGCAATGGGTGAGTGGCGTAAGCAAACATTGTGTTACACAAAGGTACTTTACAAATAACAGAATTACAGAATTAAAAGGTGACATACACAGAGTGTCCTAAGATTAATATGACGATGCTTTAAAAAAAAGGTTTAAAAAAGATGTAACACAGATATCATGTCGACCACTGTTTGAAACATGTGAAAATCTAATGCAAGAACTGGGAAGAGAATCGCATGGTGATTCTTTTGGCTATTTGCACATACCATCATATATATATTTTTTTTCATGGGCTAGTGCAAATACTTTTACCTAGACTAAGAAACAACCGAAAAAAATATTGTTTCCTGAACAGATCCCGCATGTTGTTTATTGAGGTCATACACTTATGGGAAAAGAGACGTGTAACGTCAAAATCGCCATAAGAAGCATTTCCTATCTGAGCCACGCTGCACAGTTAGCTATTTTTAACTAAGGAACCTACTTGACCACTTTTATTTTAGATCATCCAGCACATCCGTTCTTACGTCGATGTCTATTTCAAGCAGGAAAACTATTCGTTCTTATTGAGAGATTTGAAAAATAATGAAATGTTGAGTCTTATTAAAGGAGTTATACAGCCTTAAAATTGATAAACTGATTAAATTCTGTCTAAGCTTAGAATACAGTATGATTTTCTGCATTAATATGCACTATTCTCTAAACAAGTGTCAGATATTGTTACATGTATTTAATATAGGTAAACTGACAGAAACCAACTTTAAGACTGTTAATAACAATCTAGGCTAGGTCTACAAAGACATCGCAGGACAGTCTTACGTCAATGCAAGACAATAAACATTTTGTCGCTTCAGCCTATAGGTTTTATTACATGTAAAACTTTTAGCTACGACAAGCATCGGCTAAGAACTACTTGCTTGAGATTTTTATTCGTAGACATGTCTCGGGTGTGATCAGGGCTTAAGGAAGACCGATTTAAGATATCGTTGCTTAGATCATCCTACATTTCTCCTTACTATAGATGCCATGCTTTTTGTTGGAAATAACTTAAAGAGCTATTTGGCCACGATGTGGCGTATGGACACCACTTATTGAACCACTCGAATCGCACTTCGATTTACTCGTATTTAAGTCATTGCATCTCGGTCGAGTCAATCAATGTAATGTTTATGGCGTACAGAGATGATAGATACTCCCGCTTGAGTATATCATAGATATTTTAAGTTACGGAGCATTAAATAGCTAAAAATAGAAATAAATTAATTGGAAAGTGTTGCGAGAATGTTGATTCTCCAAAACAAAAGACAACGTAGTTTTTGAAGGACAACATATGTACATATAACCTAGCGTAGTTATCAGAGGTTATGTGTTAGTCCATTAACTAGTAGTGTATAACAATTACTTGCTTTCTTTAGGAAATGAAAATGTAATTTTGACCAAGTTCGCCACGACCCTTCAAATGGGTGTTGATGATAATGATAACGACGTTGCTATTTCTTTTAATAGATGTGCTGCGGATTGCCTTCCTGCGAAAGTGCCAAGGATCTTGTTCCTGATGATGATACTGTTTAAATGTAGATTTTTTAACTGTATATGCGTAAGAATTTAGTCTTAAACTATATATTTACAACAATGATCTAAATGAGTGTTAGTATTCACTTGGTTGACTTGCTGTTTTAGATGCTCTTATTATAAAATGTTCTGTCAACGTTTGCAGGTGAGCGGCTGTCGGACCAGGATACTGATGCCATTATGACGGATACGGACACCCAGCCAGATCTGGACGGCAACCTTAAATATGAAGGTCAATACACGCTTACATACACATGCGACACACACGCAAGCACTCTTACGCACGCGCACACAGTTATGCACATGTACCTACGCGCGATTGCGCGAGCACATGCACACGCAAATACATTAATGCAAGCACACATACACGCAATATGATTAAAAGAGAGAAATAATTCAAAGCCTTTTAAATCACAATTCTTAAATCAGTATGAAGCAAATAGTATTCAAGAACAAAAGGGGAAAACATCTATTCGAATACCGAGATATCTTTTTTGAATCCGGATTACATATTCTAATTTTCAAGTACTTTTTTCACATTCTATATATTATTTTAAATATTGATCACCAATGTGTTGTGGGTGAACATCGAGTGTTTTGTGATGTGCTGTTATAGTGATTCTATTTTTGCGTTTAACTAAAACACATGAAACTTTATACTTGTAAAGCTAACATTAATTCTCATGGCTTTAAAAAACATATCAAACTTAATTTTGCTTCCTTTAAGCTGTATTCTACCAATTAAAAACTTACAAAATCCTTCAAAATTTTACAATTTATAACAAATGTACGAGGAATTTAAAAGTGGTATTTGACACTTTGGGCCAGAAATAAAATAAACGAAAATATTGGTTACATTGAAATGTCATGCTGATAGCTTCTTATGATGTCGAAGATTTTACCAGCGGAGTTGCACTGTAACTCCATTATCATAATACCAATGTCAGTGGGGTGAGTCGTATCTCCGCAGTCGCAGCACGTTGGCTATTTTAGAACGGGCCTCCCGGGTAACACCTAGACCATAGACACATGGACAGAGTAACCCTTTTATCCTGTTATTTAGTCTATTAATAAAACGTGTTGAATAACACAAATTCAGTCGTACATTTCTGTCATAGTAAAATAATGTCTTCTTTCCGATTAAACGTCTATATAAAGCTGAAATCCGCATTGTGTCTTAAGGCAAAGCAAGTGTAATAGACAATATACAGAATTTAAAATTTACAGACCTATTGTGTTGTAAACTTTAATGTATTTCAAATTTTAAGAAAGATTTCCATCCAGTTTTAAATTTATGGATATTTTTGTCTTCTTAAATCCGTATTTAAGGTGTCTCGGTTTTTAGAAATAAGAAAACTTCAACTATTGTGTTATACTCTCTTTAAGAGAAGTGTTTTCTATTGAGTATCATTTAGAAACAAGTTATAGCATTAGACAAAACCGACCAAACATGTTGCTTTGTTGGTTTGATTCAAATTATCCCAAATATGTACTTAATTGTTTACAAACTCAACGCATTTACGTTGATTTTCCCTTTTTTCTGCAGACTGTGGTTTATTAAAAATAATCACCGAGCTCTTGATAGCAAAACGATTTATTTCAGGGTTGCCCATTATGTTGAATAAAGTATTTTGGTTATTATTCTTCATCTGGTAGAGGGATGCAGAAAAAAATGTCAAAATGAAAAATTAGGAAGAAATAAAGTTGACCGTTCGTCCCCATACCTGGATTCGAACCCTCAACCCACAGTTTTGAAGCATTTTAACCCTACTTTTGATACTTTAAATTGGAGCTGCAGCATTAACTTCTATCTTAAAACGATTGGGAAATTATGAAATGTCGATTGAGTACTTTTCATGACATTCACCATCTTTTCGTTGAAGTTGTGAAAAACATCAGAACCGTACCTATGGTCAGGTACCATTCCTTATCTATCTATGGTTGGCTATGATTACATGTTAAATGGTGTATTTGAAGCTGGTGACCGACAGTTTGCCTATATCAGTCATGTAACAATACCTTACCACTGCTTTGGGCAATTAGGGCATATTTTCTGCATAAACTCGTACTTAAAGTAAACACGGTTTTGAACACTGACTATTTTGTAAGACAGTACAAATTGCAATAAAAGACTCTAAAAATACAACCATCATAAATCTATAAATAGCCACGATTATAATCTCTGCTAAAATAGATATCGACGTCAGAGCGAATTATCCGAATGACGATAAAACGTAATCTCAGACGTGGGCTATCACTTTGTTTTCTTAGTTAAAAATAGCTGTGTCTCTTCAGCGAGGCTCAGATAGGAAATACCGGTTTGCAATGAGAAATGTGGATTTATGTTTCACTGTTCACACTGATCTCGGACATCAATGAGCAGCATTTTGCATGATCTTTTCAGATAACAATGACTTAACTGTTTTATTGAGACAAAATTACGTTGGCCCAAACTGTCGGAAACTGTCTTTAATGTGTGCGAAAAGTCAAATGCAGCTTTTAAACGATGTTTATCATTGGCGCCTCTTTGGAGAGCGGTGTTTCTTGTGAATTAATGTGATTTATTTAATTTATTTTCAGATTTCATCAAAAAAGTCATGAAGGGGCATAACTGGGCTAAGAAATAAGATCTATCGCCAGAGGACGTTGCGTCTCTTGCCAATTAAACTCAAATATAGTATTATCTACACTTATTTATTTGTTTGCATTTTAAAACTTTATCTTAGTAGGTATTTCTAGATACAGGCCTAGATAAGAAGGGCAATCGGAGACCCTCGGGAAATTCCGTCATTCTTCGTCATCAGTTTTTAAGCGCTCATTTCCGATGATTTCCGATTGGCTTTGGAGAGAAAGTTGTAAATCCTCTGGAGGTTCCGCCAGCCTTCGTCACCTGGGAGTTCCTATTAGAGGATAGGGCTTCGGCAAAGCCGTTATGTTTGTGACTCAGCTATACTTTCGCGTGCTTTACAAGACACAGACCGTAGACTCAGATTGGTTTTCAATTAGGTATTCAAGTATCATATTAACATTTAAAATATCTAATTGAATCATCTTCACAAATCCTCTACATACATCCTGATTTGTTTTTCTCTTGATGGGATTCAGCGTCTCTCAGAAAAAAATGTTCTTTGACTATTTTTAATAGTTGACTAGTAGAGTTTTACGTGTTTGAGTGAAAACATTATACAGAAACAAAATCAACGTCATACGCTCATATTATTACATATTCCCTTAAACATGAATGGAATCGTTAATATGATAGCTCTTAACTTACCTACCCAAGCACCAATCCTATGTGCTGTTCTGATTCACAAAGGCGCATGTAAAATTACCCCCAGCCATGAAACCCCTTATATTGTTCTTGGGATGCCCGTGATCGAGTATTTTTTCGTATCTATATGTTTGATATGACAATGTGCATTTATGCATATACATATTTGACTTGACCCTGTCTAACAGTATATTGCAAATTGGATTGACCCTTCTTATTCCATATTGAATTGAACTTTGTAATCGCATATTGAATTGATCCTTCTTATTCCATATTGAATTGACCCTTGTAATCGCATATTGAATTGACCCTTTTTATCGCATAATTGAATTGACCCTTCTAAAACCACATTGAATTAACCCTCAGTTGCATAGATTTGACCCTTAATCACATATAGACTTGGCCCATGTAATCGAATTTCAAATTGGCATTCTAATCGCATGTTTAATTGATCCTTCTAATAGCGCATATAAAATTGACCTTTCTAATATCCCGTTAATCGCATACAGAAATTGCACTTCTAATCGCCCTTCAATTTGATCCTTCAAATTGCATACTGAATTGACCCTTATAAACGTAAATTGAATTGGCCCTTCTAATCGCATATTGAATTGACCCTTCTTACCCCATATTGAATTGACCCTTCTAAACGTATATTGAATTGACCCTTCTTACCCCTTATTGAATTGACCCTTATAAACGTATATTAATTAACCCTTGTATTCGCAAATTGAATTGACCCTTCTTATCCCACACTGAATTGACCCTTATAAACGTATATTGAATTGATCCTTCTTATCCCATACTGAATTGACCCTTCCTATCCCATACTGAATAGACCCTTCTAATCGCATATTGAAATGATCCTTCTTACCCCATATTGAATTGACCCTTCTAAACATATATTGATTTTACCCTTCTTACCCCATATTGAATTGGCCCTTCTAAACGTATATTGAATTGACCCTTCTAATCGCAAATTAAATTGACCTTTCTAATCGCATGTTGAATTGACCCTTCTAATCGTATATTGAATTTACCCTTGTTACCCCATATAGAATTGACCCTTCTGAAAGTGTTTTGATTCTCCTAATCGAAAAGTGAATTGGCCCGTTATCGCAAATTGAATTAACCTTTCTAATTGCAAAGTGAAATTGCCCTTCTAATCGCTTATTGAAGTAGCCCTTTAATGGCATATTGAATTGGCCGTTCTGATCGCATATGCACGAAGCTAGAAGCATAGGTCGGTCGATACAGTGTTGATTAAAAACTAGAGGATATTGTTATCGTATCTTATGTTAAGATTCCCCACAACCCACAAGAAGTTAACAATCGAGCGTTAAAAAGTAACCCAGAACAAATACGTGCAAACGTATTATCAATATTTAATGGCTTCTTATTTATAGTCAAACTTTTTTTTTCTTTCCATGAAAACGATTCGTGTAAGATGTATTACATGCCATTACTTTATTTCGTTTCGATCACTTGTTTACATGGTATTTGATGTAGAATACATTTATTTATGCATTGTATAAAATATAAACATTGGCTTATTTGAATGACTTGACTTTCTGTTGATCTCCACATGATGTATAATGTTGCAGTTAACGAACAAAAACAAAGTTACTCCGAACGACGGTTACTAGAAAATGTTTTTACATACATGAGGGGCGGATTAAGATAAATAAAATATATACAATAGATAAATTAAAGGTAATAGTTATGTTTATACAAAAAATAAATTAAAGGTAATAAACTAATAAAATAACATTGTTTTCTGATCAGTCTAGAAAACCCTAGCGAGGTTCTATAACATATTCATTTGCGTAAATAACATTTGAAAAAGTACCACTCTAAGTTTAAATCATATAACCGCCTCTGCAAAATACTTTAAAAGAGGTCTGGACCTCAGATCAGTTTCTGGCACAGTACCTTTAACCTGCCAGACTTCCTGCAAACAGTGCATGTGATTATCGGGGTTCAGATTATAAGTTTAGCATGAGGGCCTAAGAAAACACGTCAGGTAAGAATATAAGTAGATGTAATGGACCCCTGCTGTTCAGAAAAAAATATTTAGTTTATTATTGTTTCTGGCATAAATTAACTTTAAGCAGTTATAAAAGTAAGCTTTAAATTAAGTAAACCTTACATATCTTTGTCATTTTTGTAATAGTTTTTATTATAAATTTGTTCATCAGTCAAAAATACGTGTTTAAATGTTCACCCTTTTCGACTGTTGGTGATTTTTTTCAATCTCTTACCTCCTAAAATCACGTTGTTCCTAGAATAAAATGATTAAAAGATAACATATACAGATAAATCAAGTATAAATGTATTTTAAACGCACGAATCACATTACAAGTATGAAGTATCTAAGAATGTCTTTATATATACATGCAAACCTTTTAAAAATCCATGTGAATAATACATGCTTTTCGGAAAAAAATATTCGTGGGAATTCCTCAACTTCTCCTTTTATTAAAATGTGTTCAAACATATTGTAATTCATCAAGGCAGACACATTTTGTGTAGATAACTTATCGCAAAAATGACGAAAGGAAGATGAACAGGGGTATAATAGTGTATGCATGCATGTTTACACAAGTTCAGCGTTTTACACTTTATGTTTACAAAAAAGATTATTTAATATACAATATGCGTGCTGTTGCGTCCGGGGCCCCCCACTCCACCGCCCGTCACTCACACACTCCAATCTGATACTAAATGGTAGTTCTTGAACAAAAAAAATGTATCACGCATTGCTGCAGATACTGGTACATGTAGTCAATATGTGAGTGCCAGTTTTACCCAAGAAGTGGACTATACACACATCAATAGAAACGATGGCTTGCATGCACCTATTAGTGACACTGCTCTGGAATACAATTTCATGGTGACAATATTATTAAAGGCAATTTCAGGAAATCGCAGCTGTTCGGAAAGTCCGTTTCAGCGAAAAAAAATCCGAGTATGCCACGAAAAAAAAGTGTCGCTTATAATTACAAAAAGAGAAACAAAAATTAATAAGGATTTGCAGACGCTTGAATGTCTTGTTTAACAACAGAAACTAAGAAAGCCGACGTTAAAAATGCAGACTGTTACTACAAAAACAGGTAGCAGACAACATGAAAGAACACCAACTTGTTTATTCACATCCAACGAGAAGAGTTATCGTTCGTGACTATCAATAATTGCAATGTTTCAACATGCTAGAGAGTCTAAGTTACAATGGTATTCATCTTTGTGTTTAAAGTGAATGGTCTCAGTGGCGCATTGGATGTCGCACATCTGCTATCTTTCTTCTGTTGACATAGAAACTAAATCTTAAATGTAGTGTCCGACAGTCTGGACCTTTTCTTTCTCAAATTTCCATACCAAGTCATTGTAAAGGTTTTGCCAAAAGCTGTTCATTGTTTCCCTGAACCTGCTCTGACGTCGTTATCTATTTTGTTCAGAGATCACTATCGTGCTTATTTATACTTATGGTGTTACCTTTTGCGATTTGTAGTGATTAGCAATACATGTAGCGTCTTTAAATAGATTAAATTATGGGTTTGTGAAGAAATTATGCCAAAATTACCAAGGCAGTGGTAAGATATTATTACATTTATTTAATATAGGCAAACTGTATGGATACCATCTTTAACAAAAGCTTACGATATTACACTGCTGTTGAGCAACGTTGGTTACTCTAAACTGGTGTTTTGTTCGAAGTGAACTGTAAGAGTCCTCATTAGTTTGTTTAAATGGTTAAATCCATGTAACTTAACATACTGGCCGATGAGCTGGTGTCTTGTTGCAGTACATGCACTTGTATTCAATTACAAATCAAGACTGCAAAAACACTGAAGATGGCATACATGACAACCAAGCTGAAAGTAAAGCGAGAACCAGTATTGGTAAAGTGAATGCATGGTTCCAGGTTCGTTGACACCCTTTTAACGGTCCAAATCCATTCGTCCACAATATTTTCCAGAATGTTGAGAGGTACCGGGCCGCTTCGAAGAATAGTTGCGTGGAAGTCACGAATGTCAAATAGAGGCCCTGCAAAATGTCGTCGTAAAAGCTGCATTATAACTAAAAATAAACGTTAAGAAAAGTACGAGGAGATATGACGGTTTGAGTTTCATATTTTTCAGAATTTAATTATTCAAGTAACATGAATTAACTTCAATGTGATTTTAATTAACAAACCTAGTTGTTTTTCGGCTTTCCTTCGGATATCCTTAATTTTCATTTCTCCGATTTTGTATCCGAGAGCTTGTCCTGGCCACGTGACATAACGATCAATCTGATTGGCTGCCGCTTGCTCGGACAGGGCCGTATGCTGTAGCATGAAGTCGATGGCGTCATGGCGACTCCAACTGAAATGAATAAAGTTCATTGATAGAGTGTTGTACAAAAAAGCATTGGTGCATAACATCAAAGGGTGCCCAATTTATTATTTAAAAGAAAGTACGTTATCTGACCGTCAGACAGACGAAAATGAGCACTTTGACTTAAAGTGAACTGATATGATCGAACAATTGACCTTTACAAAGACATAACATATGATGCACCAGGACTTTTGCATATTGTATAAACCTACCAAACAATTTATTTAATAACGCAACTAAACTTTTTAGAAACCCATTTAAAAATATTGAACGAATAACACTCTTAAAACCCTTGTACAGCACTGCTATTTGGTGAAATAAAACTTGCTCGACCCACGTGGTGCTAAGTTGCTAACATCGATACGTTATATACATGGTAGAAAGTTATAGTGGTACAAATCTGTAACACCTAATAACAAGAATATGTTGATGCAGAGCATCAAAGTCGCCGGAAAATAATGTAAAAATAGAATGTTGTAACCAGACCATTCAGCAAAAGAAAATGTTTCCGCAACACAGTTGCATATATGAGCCTTGACAGTCTTATACCTCGGACCAACAATTACATTATTCATTGACAGAATAACCCATTCATGACATGATAACTACAACAACAGCCCATTGCCAAATTTCTAACGCATTACCGGGCGCCACGCTTCTGCGCTGACGTCAAATACAAGATACGTATCGTTTTGAATCCTTGTCAGGACAGTCTCACTGTTAATGTATAATTATGTGCAAATATTTTCATATTTAGGACAAAATAGGTGTATTAAGTGTTTTGCCAATTCCCCTGAAGTATTTGTTAAATTAACTGTATGTATAAACCATATATAGATGTTCATATTGTTTGGTTTTAAAAATATATATATAAACAAACAGTCAAGCAGTTTATTGTCCTTATATGTGTTTATGTTGTTTTAATATTATATGTAAAATATGCAATTAAACTTACAAATATACAACCTAATTAGTGGATCAATTTTAGTACTGTTACGTCGGCAATATTTTTGGTATAAGCATGAATCTTCTTGACCCGTAAACGCGTAGTCTGGTTCCCAGCGTACTATCCTACGCAATAGTACGTCTGGCTGATGCTAACAATGGCGGCCTCAAAATAACACGGTAATGTTTGGTGTTATAACCTTTGCAAGTGTGCCAAGAAGTTAAGACTCTATAATTAAGTATTGTAAAGACATTATTGTAAAAACATCGACACTATTCTACTAACAAATTTCTAGAAACAGGTAATGTACCTTTTAAAATTACTTATAGTAATCGCTTATATGAACTAAGTTATGATCATAATAAAAACATCTTTCGAATGGCGCAGCGATAAATTATAACTCGTGCTTCGCTAAATGTGTCTGTAAACTTACATTGGCGGTCGCCATTTTCAGCCTGACCCGATAACGCAGTGAAAGGGGAAGGAACTCCAGACTAGTAAGTGCGTACACCCAGTTAACTTATTCGTAGCCTTGCGGTGAAATCCGAACATAGTATTTTTGCATGTCAAGTTATGTTACATTTATATCACCGCATGTATAACCGACCACGAAACCACGACAGCCAATGACATTGTTGGAATAGAATTGACGATGACTCATCATGACCAAAATGGCTTCAGAGAGCTGACACAACTACAGAAGCACTCGGAACTCCTCGGGTAATTCCGTTCTCTACGTAATCACCTCGGAAATAATGCTGTCGCCGCCATATTAATATGTAATATATATACAGTATCAACTAAGTTAAAAATATTCTCCAACGAAGCAATCTGCTCTTTTTTTCAAGGAGTGTTGAATCTCCATCATATCTTAAGCGTACTGCATGCACTTTGAAAAGTCAGCAATCTTTGTTTACATAATGCAATGAGAAGTTATTCGCCGGGGCAAATCACCAACTGGTGTATTCCTACAATTACATACGAGGTGATATATCCGAAGCTTGCCGGAGATCGCCGAGTAGGTACGATTGCTACAGAAGTTACTTAGAATTGGGTATGAGATGAAACAGAGGTGGAACACATTAATAATTCATAATGCCAGGAAAGCACCTTGGGGATTGTTCATGTTTTGGGACCCACAAAACTCAATTGAGAAATGAAACCAATACAGATGTTGGAGTTTACTATGTGAATGTTCCGAATGCAAGTGAATTTTGATATTATAAAGTCAACTGATATGTTTACATAGTTAAGTTAAACTATAAACTGTATGTAGAATGTAATGTTGAACAATAATCTTACTTATAGTAGTGTATTCCAGTATCTATCACAAGACGGGCAGCTCGCTTCATCTCGTCACTGTAGCGTCCTAGCCTAGAATAAAGAGACATTATGCAATAAATAATTTCTTCTTGATGTACCGTCCTAGCCTATAATAAAGAGACATAATACAATAAATATTTTCTTCTTGAGGTTGCGTCCTAGCCTTGAATAAAGAGACTTAATGCAATAAATACTTTCTATTTGAGGTGGCGTCCTAGCCTAGAATAAAGAGACATAATGCAATAAATATTTTCTTCTTGAGGTTGCGTCCTAGCCTTGAATAAAGAGACTTAATGCAATAAATACTTTCTACTTGAGGTGGCGTCCTAGCCTAGAATAAAGAGACATAATGCAATAAATACTTTCTACTTGATGTAGCGTCCTAGCCTTGAATAAAGAGACTTAATGCAATAAATAATTTCTTCTTGATGTAGCATCCTAGCCAAGAAGAAAGAGCGATAATGTAAATCAATTATTGTCGGACACGAAATGAAAGGTTGCAAATGGGAGCTGAGTTATGTTTCGATCTTAATTTTATTTATGTTGATTGCAACAGATTTTAAACAAGTGAATCTTTTATTCGACATAACAATTATCTTTTTTGTTATGTACACACACACAATTTTACTGTTGCCATTTGCAAGGCTAAATTTGAACAACCCTACCTAATTAGTATTTCTGTAAGTATCTGCAAGGCTCACGATTCAGATTTGTTCACCCTTGTGTGATAACAATATTTCTTAACACCAGTCTAGTATTTTCTATACATCCAACTCAACGCCGTAATTATCATTATTGTCACATTAACGCAAATCTTACAGAAATAACCTTGTTTTTTCATTATTGTATCATTAATATCTATTTCAACGTGTCACTAATGACTTTAACAATACTTCATTTTTAACTTTCCGATTAACATAAAGTATCTCTATTTAAAATGATTACATCTCCCCAAGCCTTTTATGTAGTATAAATTAAGAACATGTAATATATAATGTATAAATATAGCAGAAAAAAATCATTTTTATATTGAAAGAGAATAATAAACCAACGTCCTCTTATCAGTACAAAATAGCAAACAAGCTTCCTTAGATTAGTAGCATATAACAAACAGGCCACATTGAATTAGAATAAAATAGCACGATTAGTAGAACATAGCAAACTAGCGTCCATAAATAGTGAAAATAACAAGACTGACCTCCAGTTACACGAAAGAATAAAGAAAGCGTAGTTAGATTGGTAGAAAATACCAGACAAACGGAAGAAGAAAATAGCAAAAACATGTTCTTACAGTTCGTATTTGTCATGATAGACTCCCATCTCTTCTCCTAGATATTCGCAATACAAGGCCCATCCCTGTAGAAATTAATCTAGCCGATACATTAACAATATAAAAATACAATTATAAACATGTATTAAAGTTCAAAAATATCATATTGAGACATTTTTATAAAAGAATTCTGATGGAATGACATTTTGCTTTGTACGTCTCTTTCAAAAAAATATTTATGTGTAGTTAATTATTGTTGTATATATGTTGACAAGAACAATTTAAGGAATGTTATCTTTACACACTTGTTTACGGCTCTTGGTAGTGCAAATGATATCTGAGCGTCGGTTTCTGCTCCGCAGGGTTCATGGCTCACTTTCAAATAGCAACTTAGAATAGTCATAAGAATGAAGGTGGTCATCGTCGGATACCCACGCTCGATTATTCCGTTTTATTACATTCGTCGACCGTAGGTTTATTGGTATATTTCTGTCGTCTAATCGAACTGAATAGAACATGAATTGGCCAATCATAATACTGTTTACAAAATCCCTACCCTGCAGCGTGGAGACTAGAAGTACAACAATGATGTCGCCATTTTGACAAGTCTGTCGAAAAATGAACGAACGAGCTTTATCACTGGACTGAAATCTTCTTCGGATTATGAAGCGACCAATGAAATATCATTACGAGAAACTGCGAAAAGTGAACTAAATATCCCACGGGCGATGAATGGAAAGTAATGGAATGGATCTGTCGTGGGTGTCCGACGATAGAAGGTGGTATTCAATCCTTAATAACCATTTCAAAAGGTCAGGATGTGCCTAACTCCAATTCTAAGAATAATTCCAGACTGGTCGACCCAGTGTTAGAATAATGTGACATTGTTCATGCAATAACAGTGATAGCCTTTGTAGACTAGGACCGATACCGAATTTATTGACTCTATAGAACTTTCCATTTGGAAAAGAAAAGAAGCACAAGAAGTTTGTACTCGCTGAAAAAAACATAAGGGAATTAGATCGGCTCTGCTATGGTAATCTCCGTAGCTAGGGCGCTAACTTCAGGTAGGGATTCCCCACCCCATCCCCTCCAGCTCAATTCTCGAATCGCTACATACTAGTGGCGAATTTAGACAGGACAGAGTCGTCGAAAACCACCAGCAGATTCCCGCACCATGCATTATATCAATTCATAATATATTTTATAAATTTGATTTAATAAACAAGTGAAATGGTGTTCTTTCGGTCGAAGCCATGTCAGAAATATCTACGACATTCTAAACATCATAAACAATGTCGTTAAATATACTTATTCTGCATAATGCTATATTTGAAAAATAAACTTACCACAATCTCTAGAAAAAGTCATTAATTCTTTCTTCAGTGCATATCAAATACGCAAAAAAATATTTTTGTTGTAATGCACAATCAGTTGTTAGGGCATTTTCACATCAGGTCGGCCTAATGTCAGGACATTGTTTTATTGTTTGATATCATGTCAGGATTTCACTGCATGCTATCACATTGAATGTATCACTATTTATGATTTATGTAAATGTGATTTCGAACAAACAACGCACAAACAAATAACGTAACATACCGAGGCCTGGGATCGAACCTGCAACTTACTCAACAAGGTTGACGTCATCACTACATGTACGACTGCACTTTAAACGCGTTTTAAAAACATTCACATTTACCTCAACAAAGGCGTTGTAGAACGGAAAGAAATATGGCACACTATAGAGCTTCCATTCCATATACTTTCTGAAGTCTGGTAACGGTGACTTTAACGCATAGCTGCTCTGGAAAAAAAAACCCCAATATATATCAATAAGTAAATAAACATTTTTTATTCAAGGTTGATCATGGACAATTCTATATGCAATTATAGGGTAGGAATATATGGCAGCGACCGCAGTCGACTGTCAAGGGATTTAAACTGGGGATAGGATGGGCCAGGGTTTCTATTCATAAAGAATCTGAGTGTTGTTGTTTTTCTTGCTTTAAATAAGAATTTCTTTAATTTTGAAATATTAATTAAAATCAGAAAAAAAATTTAAAACTTCATTCATAAAACCATCTCATGTTTGAAAGTTATAATGATTTTTTTTTCAAATTGCACATTTTCTTAATTTAAGTCAGGAGAAAGCCTAAGATACTTTATGAATACGACCACAGGTCTTGAGTCTCAGACCTAACTTATGTAGCGAACGCAGAGGTAGAAATATAAGCGCTTTAAAGCAGCCTCGCTGCTGGTTGTACTATATATATATATACGCGCTTTAAACGGCTTCCAAATTTGCGCGGTTAAGCAACGGTTATCGTGACTGGTGTACGGATGGGTGACACGCTGGAAAGCGCCGGCTTGCGTTACATTGGTGGCAGCGGTGGGATAGTCAACTGCGGGACTGGAGTTGCATGCGCACGGAACTTCCCAGGCCAAATCTCGGGACAAGACTTCTTGGAAAGGGAAGTAATGCAACGACCGCAGAGGTAGAAATATAAGTACATGTAATTCAAATAAGCCTCGCTGCTGGGTTTAGAGACGCGGTTTAAGCGGCTTCCAAAGTTGCGCGGTTAAGCAACGGTTACTGTGGCTGATGTTTGGATTGGTGACCGTTGCAGAGCGCCGGCCTGAGTAACACTGCAGATGGCAGCCTTAAGGGAGACCTAAGAGAAGTTACTACTTTACTGGTGTACGGAAGTTGGAAGTCGAGAAAAAAACTTCTAACATGAACTAAGTTGTGCATTTTTCAATGGAATTTAACTAAACAAATGATATATGTTAAGATGCTAATAAGAAGCGAGAAAGCAGAATGGAACCACGATATATTTTACTATTATATAATCTATGTATGCAATATTCAAGCACAATTTTCGTTTATGTTAGCACGTGTATTTAAAACGTATTGTGAAACATTTGAATTACATTACAAGAAGTCAAGTTTTCAATACGTTTCTTCTTTCCCTCCCTTTAGCGCAGATACCCATTATATTGAGTGTTTACACAGAAGTTATCAGCAATTTCAGACTTTTTCGTCTTCGGAGCCAGCGGTTTACGTTTTTCTCTCAAATTCTCTTTTAAGACGTAAATCGATGGAAGACCCACTTACAGCTAGATGATGTCCGGGTATCGTTTCGTGGAGGCTCAGCGATACCATGGTGAACGTTGGGCTGAAATATAGGCAACTAGACTAAACTACCACGCATTTTAATTGCAACATATTAGAAAGGGTTTTTGCTGTTGAAAATAAAACACACAAGAATATAGATGCATGTCCACCAAGGGAAGGACCGTGTTCTTAGTCAGTTTTATTGAAAGATACTATATAATCATAGTTTATCTCACCGCCATGTCTTACCAGTTTAAAATTGCACAGATACATATAAACCAAGCAATAGCATGTTTAACTTCTGCCTATATAAGCAGGTTTGAGGTAAGATCACAGTAGCACCGTGAAACGTAACCGGCGTGAGGAGTGTGGTAAGAGAGGTGGTCACTTGTTACATCACTTACAACAACATTTCACCGAATGTGGTATTTCTACGCTCTCTAAAAGGCAGTTTATTTATAAGTTCGATGTCCAATTAGTGTTGCATTTTATAACACGTTTGTATCTGTTCTAAACAGGCTGGATATACTAATGTTAACACGAGAAAGTTGAGATTTCTGCTATGGGAGTTAAGATGCGTGATTTTCTTTTGTTTTCAGTCCTATCAACGAAGTACTTAGAACTCCTTTTTGTCGCGTTAGAAATAGTTTAAGTTTGTAACGTCGGCTGCAATAGCGTGAAGCAGTAACACTGTAGTCACTGCGTTAATAGTGAAACAAACTTTTTCACAGTGACCATTCTCCTATGAAGAATGGTTAAAAACTTGAAACTATTTAGACTTTTTAGACTTACTTATCCGCAGGTCTACGAACGTTGGCCAAGAATGTTCCTGGGCGAGAACCGTCTGCAGTTCCAGGAAAATACTCGCCGGCCGTGCCGTCCGTCGGCGACCCAAGCACTCTGAAGTATTTATATAAGTTTAACGTCTTTTAAGCTGCCACGTATGTAAACAATAAACAACAACATTTATTGCACAATAAAGTTAACTGAAGTGATATCTGCCAACAAAAATGGTTACGGTGAAAACTGGATCATAATGATCGCTGCTAAAAGGTACAGTAGGATCCAGATGATGACAGTTTTATTGAGATACCTATACACTTAATGCTGTTTGAACAAATCCTGTTACACTTACTGAAATGGCAGTTCAGGGGGATTCCTGAAGTAGTTTGGAATCAAGGGAATTATCCGGTTATAGATTATGTCACGAAAATAATTCAGAGTTTCTTCCTGAAAAAACAAAAACAAAATGAAACCACTTTAGACGTCGCTAATTAGAACAATATTACAATTGTTTATCCAATAAAAAAGTCATGCATCTTTATTTAAAGTGGTTTAAATTGTTACAACGCTTTGTACATGTTAATCAGAGTGTTTTGTAAACGAAATGATCTTACATATTTTCATTTTTTCTTCCAGCTTGGTATTACTTGTGTTGATTTTTTTTCTTTGGTAAGCATTGCTAGTGAAACCCAGTTTGAAAGAAGACAATATATGAATACAATGCTAACAATATACTTTGACCATTCTAAAAGCTGCACAACTTTATCTTTAAAAAATACAGTATCATAGATAATGAAACAAAGCATTATGGGAATTTTCCGAAAAAAACTTGATTTTAACCAATCAAAAAGCAGCAAATTGTCAACTGTCTAAATAAGAGACCATTCAAATACATTATGAAAAGAACAATTCAGATTTAATTCTTAAACTGCTAGCCAATGACTTACTTAAGCTGAAAAATGAAAAATAAACACTAAAATAAAATAAAATAAAATAAAAATCCCACCCCATCTTTCAGGAGAAACCTCGTGTCTTTGGTCATGTTTTGGTACACTTGTCTGATTGTCCTCTCCGGCGGATATCCCAGGTCAGTCATAGCCTGTGAACATAAAAAAAATCTGGAAAAAAAATTAACACGATTCGCATTCATTTTGTCTGGTAAACACAAAACATTATTTGCGAGCAAATTAAACATGAATTGCTAGCGTATTTCACGGATCTGTAAGAGCGCAAGCAACTTTTTTAAAGCACGAACGTCAGTGAGATTTAATCCTGAGCTGATCACTGAAACCGGTTAAATCGTCAGTTCCTATTTTTGTTTAACGATTTCCACAATGCCCTTCAAAGGTGACAGTTGATCATACACGGTTTTTCTAATTCAGCTATTTCGTTTAAAAGACGATGTCGAGCTGATCGTTCCCTCATTCGGAACACCCCGGATAATTCACGAATCATCTCTCGGATGTATGTAGGTAATCGGATCACCTCGGCCATTTCCCTAAATGGGACTTCTTTTGTGACAGACGTCAAAACAAAGATGGCAGCTCGAATGACAGCTCACTATAGTACGATGCCTGTAAAACTTCACTTTGTGGCTGCTTCAAATTTAAATCATCCAAGTTTAATTTACCCGGCGCAGCAATAATACGGCTGTCAAACGATGGCATTGTTTATGTTTTGTGCGAACTACATTTTAGGGATATTCTTCCGACTTCCGGCGAACAAAACGATCGTGATTTGACACGTATCATTGCACCAGATACATCCGAGGAATGATTGTCCCGAGGACGAAATTACCCGAGGAGTTCCGATTGATTGTTCCCTCTAAGTACATATAAACGTGACTCGACATTTTCTCACAACTATATTTGTCAAGTAATGTTATCTTGTGCAGCAAGTGTAATAAGCCTTCAAATATTCGATTTGATATAAAATATATATCCGAGAGTTGTTCCAGTAATATGTTTTACAATTGCGATAGTTTGGACCAAGATTTTTTTCTTTCTTTTTCTAAGACTAAAGTATGCGTGTGGGCAGAGGGTTTGTCCGAATTTATACAAACAGGGAAATTTGTTTTATGTGTGTTTGATACAGATAAACTGTCGGATACAAATTTTATGACTCTAGTTTGAATTTAAAAACAAGATCCATTTGAAAAAAAATAATTAGCCTTTAATGTCATTTTTATTCACAATTAATTTTTTAAGTTGAGACAACATAATCAATTTCTATTTCGTAAATTTCAACCAAAAATCTGCACCATCAAACTTTAAACTTCTCTTTCATCCGTGGAAAAATGACAACGATTTTAAAATATTCGTAAAGAATCTGAAGGCAGAGCACTCTTAAGGAGATGTGATTTTGTTTACCTGTCTCATCTGCTTTGAAATTCTGTCCACCTCCTGACGCCCTCGATTGTGGACATCTTCAGGTGAAAGGTCAAGGTCGGTGTGGAATTTGATGGCCGCCCTGTACAGTTCAGTTCCATTGGTCAAGTGACTAATTCCGAGACCTGTCCGGCTATTTGGCATGTACTCCTGCAGAGAAAGTTTGGCTGAGTAACAAAAGATTTAAATCCATTAACACAAATTAAACAGATTAAGTTATATTCCCTTTCAGTAATCTGATAGGTCGATAGGTTTAATAACGTCTTTGAAAAGGCTGTCGGCGTTATACGTCAGCTCAGTGCAATAATTAGTTGGATTTACACGTCAGCCTCTTCAGAGATGTAACCGGACGGAGTTATATGTCATCGTGCAGTCTCGCGAGTCATACGGACAACAATATAATCAAATCCTCCTATTAGATTTCAGCCAAGCCCCCACCCCTGTTCCCATAAAACTATTATCATATCACCTCACACTGGAGATAAACAGAATGATTTAAATAAACTAGATGTTGTAAATATATTCCAGAGGGAACTGTATTAATGATATTTTTTTCTAAAAACGCTCTCACTCAAATTTTCAGCAAGTTGCCTTCTACAAGAGTTAACATTATTCTAACTCTTTAAACAAGAGTCGTAGAAACAAGCTTTGTTAAACTCTTGAAAAAAGCAATTTGCCGAAAATTTGAGTAAGAGCCTATTTAGAAAAAATATAAATAAAGTAGTATCGCTAAGTTCCCGCAGTGGGTATTTACGTGAAATAGTGTTTGTTTGTAATGAATGGTAGATTTAACGTACATTTGTACAATCAGTTGTAAACATATCAAAAAGGTACTTACTTGTGTTATAAATGTCTTTAGACGTTTCAAACTCTCTATTGTCTGTCTTACGGCATGTTTAAGTCTGGATTCGATGTATCTCCTACACAAGAGAAGATCGTCATCATTTTAATCATCATAATTATAATAATATTCACCATTACCATTATCATCACTGTTGCCATCATCATTATCGTGATTATCGTGATCATCATGATTATCAATATCATCATGATCATTGTCCTCCTTCTCCTCCTCCTTATTACCATTATCATCACTATCGCCATCATTATCGCCATCATTATCATCATCATCATCATCATCATCATCATCATCATCATCATCATCATTATCATCACCATCATCATCGCCATCAGCGTCATCATAATAATTATTATCATCATCATCGTTATTATCAAAATCACCATCCTCATCCTCATCATCAATAAAAATTGTCAGCAGCATAATCACCATCATCATGTATCATACTCATCTTTTATCAGCGAAAAACGTTCAATACCTTTGCACTTCATCTTTGACTAAATGAAATGCATCCAAAAAGAATGGAGAGTCCTGCAGCTCTTTGTGGGCTAATATCTTGTCTATGTTGCCTGGTATACGATTCTAAAAGTCAAAAACGGAGGAAAACACAGCTAAACTTTTAATCTTCGATTCAAATACAAGTTATTCTCAATTATGGTGTGAAATATGCTAAAATTTTGTTAAAATGTCCTTAGTGTTTGAATAATAAATGTCTCTAATTTTTTTGTTAAATTCCATAAAATGGTGAAAACCTTTCTTAAATTGTGTAACATTTCCTGATGTAAGAGACTTCCTTAAATATTGTAACATTCCCTAAGATGGTAAGAAACTCCCTTAAATAGTGTAACATTCCCTAAGTTGGTGAGAGACTTCCTTAAATAGTGTAACATTCCCTAAGTTGGTGAGAGACTTCCTTAAATAGTGTAACATTCCCTAAGTTGGTGAGAGACTTCCTTAAATAGTGTAACGATCCCTAAGTTGGTGAGAGACTTCCTTAAATAGTGTAACATTCCTTAAGTTGGTGATAGACTTCCTTAAATAGTGTAACATTCCCTAAGTTGGTAAGAAACTTCCTTAAATAGTGTAACATTCCCTAAGTTGGTGAGAGACTTCCTTAAATAGTGTAACATTCCCTAAGTTGGTGAGAGACTTCCTTAAATAGTGTAACATTCCTTAAGTTGGTGAGAGACTTTCTTAAATAGTGTAACATTCCCTAAGTTGGTGAGAGACTTCCTTAAATAGTGTAACATTCCCTAAGTTGGTGAGAGACTTCCTTAAATAGTGTAACATTCCCTAAGTTGGTGAGAAACTTCCTTAAATAGTGTAACATTCCCTAAGTTGGTGAGAGACTTCCTTAAATAGTGTAACATTCCCTAAGCTGGTGAGAGACTTCCTTAAATAGTGTAACATTCCCTAAGTTGGTGAGAGACTTCCTTAAATAGTGTAACATTCCCTTAGTTGGGAGAAACTTCCTTAAGTTATTCAAAATCACAAAGATGGTGAGAAATTTCCTTAGTTGTTTAGACAATGCTAAAATGGTGAAAAATGTACTTAAATTGTTAAAATCCCTTAGACCTTGAGAAGTTTCCTTATATTGTTAAAAATTCCCTATGATTGTGTGCCCTTAGTTGTTTAAAATTCTTTACAATGTTGAGAAACTCCCTTAAACTGTTTAAAATTCCCTATGATGTTAAGCCTTGAATTTTCTAAGATGGTGAGCAATTTCCTTGAATTGTTCATAATTCATTAAGGTAGTGGGTTTTTTATTTGGTTAAAATTCCCTACGATGGTAATTTTCTTAAACTGTGTCCAATTCCCTGAAATGGCAAGACATTTCTCTGGTAAGCTGGTTTGCTATATGATACAGGTTCACTGTTTATCACTACTGTCACCAGCTGGGAAGCATTTGCCATTTCTTGTTTCGTCATTGGCTTCCAGCTACTGGATTATCTTGAACCCTACAACCAGCTGGAGCTTCTTTCTGCTACCTGTGCCACCTTCCTAGCAATTCCAATCACGCCCTGTTTATGCAGCAATCTCCACATTGTCGGGGCAACAAAAACTTCTACACGGATGAGCTTGACAAGTTCCTGGTACTTTGCCATCTTAAGTTCGTTAGACTGGCTACTTCTCCCAAGAAAAAGTCAGCTTTACGAGGATGAACTTCTTGAAACTCTAAGTTTGTGATCATTTCTTACAGGTTTGGCTGCTGTTTTGTGGACTGTGCTGCTGTTTAATGTCCTCTGACAAAGTTGATCTGTTTGGCTTTAGAGGATTTATCTATGAACTAACAAGATTGTTTTGTTTCTGATGATATGTTTAAACATTTGAGGAAACTTTGCAGTTCTAGTTAGTAAAAAAACCAACAATACATGGATACGATCGCAGGTTCGTCCCATGAATTGGACAGTTGGGGGAAAAGAAATTTGTAGAAAAACGTACTTTGCAACGAATTGAAGATAAAATGTTTAAACCTGAATACAATGTTCTCACTTCAAGTTGATGGAAATGGATGACAAGGAAGAACCCCGCCACGGCTGTGGTACACACCTATGTTGCTAACGTAATTCTACAAATTCTACAAATTCTATATATGCATTTTTTCTAGAATTGACTCTTATACATACATATTCAAATTTAAGCAGCAAAGACATGGCAGCTTGGCATGTGAATAACACAGACATGGTCAAAACATTTTCACCAGTGTACATAAATCGTGGGAAAATGCGTATATAATATAGTTCAACAAACTGCTATCAGTTTCGCATGCAAATATCACAGCGCAATAGTTCCACCCATCTGACAGTGCTTCATCCCATAATGTCCGCCATTGTAACTTAATGTAAAACAAATTTAAAGAAGGTTCCTAAAAAAACTTACAATTCATTTTTCCGTCGTAAGTTACAATAGACAGATAATTGTCAAATAAGTAGGTTGTTCCCGGTCGCTTGTAAAAATGCAATTATTGGTGAACAGTAAACTGAAAGAAACTTACTATGGAAACGTTGTGATTCTGAGTACCCATGTCAATGGAGTGTCGAGTTAGATTGATCATCTCTTCTATCTAATGGGAAAAAGAATGACATGTCTTTCAATATATATTCAAAAACAACATCAGCAGTAGTAGCAGTAGCAACAGTAGTGGCAGCGATAATTTTTCGGCGCATTTATTTCTAGCGATTTGAACTCATGCAATTTCCTTTTAAATTTTGCCAAAATGGAAAAAAAATTATCTACAATAATTAATAAAATTAAATCATTTATCACTTAGTTTTTTTAAAGCTATTGTGTATTCCTAGGGTAGTAAAAACCAAAAGCGTTGCAATGGGTTTCAATTATCTTCAGCCATTTCAGCTTAGACAAGTTAGCATAGTTCCAAATTATTGATATAGGCCTGGTGCAAGGATTGACCATAAACAGTGCACTCAGTGGTGACGCATTTTTAAATTAATATGAAACGCGGATTATGCGGTTCTACTACAGCTTTTGCTTTCAAAAGGGGATGTTACTCTATATAATTCTAAATTGGATTGCGTTGTCTCTTTTTTTGGCAGATCTTTTGTCAATTGTATCTGTAATATTATAATAAAAATGGCATTTTAGCAACAGGAAAGTTCGTGACTACAAATTGTGCATATAAATAAAGCAGTATTGCGTGAGCAAATTTATTATAATAAAAATTGCAACTTAAATAAAATGATTTCTCATTTAAAGTTCCTATTCACAAGGGCGATAACTAATACAGTTCTCGCACGCTGAACAGTGGTGGTTTAGATATGTTTGGTGAGCTTTGTCATCTTATAGCATATATAAATGTATAATAAGTGCAATTACATGTATAACGAAGCAGGTTAAATTGTTGCTTTACCTGAAGTGGCACCAGTTCAAGTCTCCGGATATAGTTGATGAGGTCACCTTCTGTATCCATGGGCAGATCGGTCCTGAGGCTTTCTGGGTCCGCGTGTAGTCCAGACATGAAGTCAATCGGATTCAGTGCACCGTAGCTGCAAATGAAACAGTCTCTAACCGTAAGGAGTGCAAAGACAATGGGTATAAAGATGTTACAAAGAAAACAGACAAGAGTACGTTTGTAACTAAAACCTAGAACTACTGCATACATAGAACCTGGTCTCTAGCTGTAAGTATTACATAGAAAGTTGTCTTTTCCGCAACTCCTACATAAACAATATTCTCCTATAAAATAAATGTGTTAATGTGTTTAACGGTTCGGGTGGAAATTCAAGTTGTCTCTGAAAAAACAACAGCAAGAATGCCTTAATGTTTTATACAATTTTATAATCGCTAAAACACTTACACCATAAACAATTTCCAAATATAGTTATATACTTGACTCTTAAAGCTATTTGAAATACAAAGCAGTGAAAACTAAACACATTATACGGCGACCTTGAAAACTTAGATATGTACACAATTGAAGACCTTAACAAAAAACGTAGGCATGCCACGAAAGCAGGTTTTCAACAATTTAAAAATAAATTTTTAGTGACAGTGACCTAGAACTTGTCCCGACTGGCACCAAAGTCAATCCCAAGCTAGTCTTCGTGCTTGCTATATCCGAAGTTTCAGCATGATTTGTTTATTTGAACTGACGTTATTGACCGGACACTGTTGTAAACAGTGACATAAAACTTGATCCGACTGGCCCCAAATCCAATCCCACGCTAGGTTTTCATGCAAGCTTGCTATATCCAAAGGTTTAGCAAGATTGGTTTATACAAACTGAAGTAATTTACCGGAAACCCTCTGTTTGACGCCGCCCGCCCACACGCACCACGCACGCCCGCTCGCCATATTCCAATCTAGTAACCAGGATTTTCATTGAAAACCTGGTTAAATATGTCGTACCAACAGAATGTAAAACTGAAGAAATAAATATACGTTAATATGAATATATGCGTGCCTTTATGTGTATACTCAAATATAGCGGACAATAGATACTCACTACTTCCATTTGTAACCATCAATAAAGGTAATCAGCATATTTTCTAAAACGTCATATGATATTCTTTTAGCGGTGTCAGTGATGGAATCTCTATCAATCGCACGAAGACGCTCATGAAAGTCTCTCGCACCAACCTACAAGTAAAGTTATTTTGTCATAACAAGAAGACACAGCATGTGGAATATAATATTGGCAAAACATATCCACTGCTTTTCACAATGCCTGGTGGAGCAAATAGTTCTATTTGAGAAGATCTTATCATCCTGCAGACACTTAAAAAAAATCCCATTAACACAATTATATTAATATATTGACGACGTCCAGCCAGTATTGACATAGCTCCTAGATATTGTCCAGGTAAATACCCAATTCAATACAACCAGTGAACTGGAAGACCGTTTTCTTAAACAGGTCGCCTAGCAGAACTTTGAAAAATAAAGATGTTGTTTATAAAGGTTAAACAGACTGGAAATAGCGGCCTTAAAATATATTTTGCCATAAAATGAAAGAGTAAAAAGTCTGTTTCCGGAGAGCATTTCGAAAGAGAAATATATTTCTAAGGTCGCTTAATGGAAATTGTTTATATATCAATGGTGCTCAAATGAAACATCTATGGTCAGACAAAAACTACAGGAACTGACATGCGGTGCATCTGCGGCTTTTTACGGTTGTTTGTCAAGTTCATTTCTCAGGCAATAATAGCAAAAATATCAACTTTTGTGTCGACGGGGAAAGAAAAATGAAAGAACAAATGGAAACAATATCTAAAAATATATCTTTTAAATTATCTTTTAAATATCTTTTAAAAGATATTCGCCGTTGGTGAAACTTTAATTACACATTATTCATAATCTCAAGTGAAATTTATGCATTTATACACAACAGTATTGACGGGAATTGATTTTGGATTTTTATGAATTTAGACGCCTTTTAAAATGTAACTGGTGGGGTGAAGGGCGTTTAGTAGGCGCAAGAAGGTAAATACGTAATTTGGAATTTAAACCAATGATGATAGTTTTGATATTAGTTCGGGCTGGCTTTGCGTCAACATTGCAAGTAGGTCAAAGGTGAAGTGAGACGGCAACGTTGAATAAAAGGTAAACATCTCAGCATCATTATACCAGCTGATCCTCCAGATCGTCCATTGTGAACCTGTCTAGTTGGTCATTGTACTTGTAGCTGATCTGGGAGGAGAACTGGCGTGAATACTTCAGTCGCCAATCGAAGAAATCCACCAGGAGTTTGTCAAGGGAATCTGCAAATGAAATAGTTCCAACTGTTTTATAGTGACAGGATATTGCGGCAACTATTCAACTATTCCAATGGCATGGTGTTGACTCCTTTAAATCATATATTTAAATTAAATAAAATTATGTATAATGTGTATATATAAACGGTCGGCAGAAAAAATAATTCAGCAAAGATCACTTTAGTCACGTTAGCGGCCAAATTTCAAGGTCTAAAGATATAAATCATCCCAGATCATTTTTCGATTTCAGCCAACAACATGCTGCAAATGAATCTGCAGAAAACATTATTTAACAAATAATCGTTTTGGTGAAAGAATTCTTTCAACATTTTGTTAAAAGAGTCTCTAGACAGCGTCCATGGTCGAGTGGTTATGATGTTGGACTCCGGCCGTATCGCAGGTAACCAGTTAAGAAGCGAGGACAAGACGGTACTCCTTGAGCAAGACCATTTACTGCACATTACACCAGGTAGGCAGACTACTGGTTCTACCCAGGAAGTGGACAGTCGAGAAGGATTAATATTATTTGAAATAATTTGTTTTTAATCTAACTATCAACAACAAGGTTTAACCTTTTTGTGCATGCACATGCCATCTTACGCCTTTGCAAAGCAGACATAATAATCACACATGTTTTCAGAATGAACGTTTCACGACGAATGGTACATCTGTATAATGGCTTAGCCTATGATGTTTAATTATTTGCTGAACATACATGGAAAATACTCTAAAAAGTTTCTCAAATAAGAGCCATAAAACTAGATAATTTACATGATTTAGGAATGAAAGTGTTAAAAATAACATAACTGTGCAAAGACCAATTGTCAGTTTAAAAAATCGGCCAACTACATGTATAACTTAATGAACTCTGCGGAAAACATCACCAAATCAATCGTAAACACATGTATGTATCTGTAAAATTGAAAAAGAATAATACACACATAAATCATATAGTTTCCTTTACATTAGTATCTTTAGCATATTCTAAAGTTGACATGACATCAAAACAGTCAGATTATCATAGCACCGGGGCGACATGGTCGGACCAGGGCCGGATCCAGAACATTTTCGTGGGGAGGTGGGTATGGATCATGATTCATTCAACTTTATCGCAGTAAATAATGGATATACATACACAGTTATGGACCCTAAGCAGTCAGAAAACAAATTTTACTTTAAAGGCTGAGTATTTTTAAGCTTACATTTATGTGTTTTCAGTGAACTTTTCACAATTATTTTACCTGGATGATGGGGGTGGTGCATCCTCCTATCCCCCATCCCTGGATCCACCATCCCTGGGTCGGACATACTGTCTGCTTACATCATTTTACGCTTAATGCGCTAACCACATGCTATAACACCAGGAATATAAAACAATCTTGGAAGCTATTGGGAATACTAACACTCTTTCGAAAACAGAATTCATTTTAAAACCTATTTAGTTAATTACCAAAAAATAAGCATATTATTTTAAACGTTACCTTGTTCTGCAAGCCATTCCTTCACGGCAGTTTCTAAGATTTCTAGAGGCAGAGGTCCGTTTTTCAAAACCACGTCATGAAACTCCCGAATGTCAAAAGATGAGCCTGAAAATATTTCATTTGTGTGTGTGTTTTTTTCTACAACACTTTGTCTTTTTCATCTTAAGATGATTTGGTTTATCTTTTAAACCTTAAAATAGTGTCTGTCTTTTCTATTGTTTACATGTATGTTGTTCAAAGGATAATACAATGTTTTTGTGGAACAAGTCCTTGTAGGCAATCTTCACAGAAATATATTTTAAAGAAGCTAAAAACATGTATTTACCAAGTCGACGTTCAGATAACTTTCTCAACTCTTTGATTTTCAGTTCCCCAATCTTGTACGAACATGCCTGGCCTGGCCAAGTGATGTACCGGTCAACATCGTTAGTGGCCGAAATACGTGACTTGGCGGTGTAAGTGAGCAAATAGTCCACAGCTCGTTCCCTTGTCCAACTGCCAAGTAAACAATAAAAGTACTGAAAGTGTAACCGGCGCTGGAGGCACAGTCGGTAAAGCGTAGTCTCCAGATACAAGAGGCTCCGAGTTCGGTCCCAGGCAGCGACAAACCAAAGCCGTTAACATGGTAATGGTATAGTTCCCTTGTTAACGCTCAAGCAAATATATATATGAACGGATAGTTCCACGATTGATTGGTCTGGTGTCAGGATAATATGGCTGGGTGCAGGCGCGTTTCTGCCATTACGCACTTTACGCACGTGCGTAACTTCCGTTCGAAAAATCGAAAATCTGAAAGTACCAAAAACGTTATGAAAGTCGATGCCTACACCGGGTTAGGAATGATATATCTTATTTCCGTAGTTTCTATGATATAAAAACTTATTACCACACCATTAAAGTTGAAAAGGTTTTAAAATGATTAAATTTACACATGTCAGGATTTTAGTCGTTCATATTTTTCCTCGCATGTCCGCATTTTACCTGTTATTCATTAGAAACCGAATATCATCAAAAGTATTACTACAATGGTTATTTCTCTTGTAATTGTGCGTAACTTCAAAAACGGCACAGATACGCGCCTGACTGGGTGAGGTTATATAAGGTGTTCATGACATGCTAAACACAGTAAAGGCCGTAAGATATCTGCTTCAAGTTGAAACTGTCTCCAAATAATTGAAAACTGTTGGTGGGACGATAAACCAAACATGTTCTGAAAATGCTGGCGCTGATTGCTCATGACAAACGCATTATTGATATTAATATTTAAATCCACAAATACATTTAACTTGATCAGTGAATAGCAGTTAAATTTAATGGAAATTGATACTGCGCATCAACTAAGTAGATAGCTTAGCTGAGCAGAGGCAGTAAATGTGTGATGGGAAGATTGTTATTCTCAAGGCTAAGGACATTTCTTGGAAGGATGGTGCAGGTTATACAGTAACGATATACCGTCAGACGGTAAACCGCGGTTCTAGATTTACGGTTCGGTTCTCTGTTCACTTCTCAAGAATCACGCTACACGGTTGGTAAAAGTCCGACATTGTACTCCCAAGTTCACGTCGAATTATGGTTGAGTCAGTAGTGGGTTTATTACTTTACACCGGGAAAACGACGAAGTGGGTCAAGAATGAGCACTTTTCCGACAATCTTTGCGTTTGCTGATAATTTGCTATCCGCTGGAAAGTTAAGTTTCTTTCGACATGGGGCCATTCAGTGTCGTAGAACAGCTGGTTTCCAACACATGTAAGCTTCACTGGACACCAAGTTCCAATCGAATTCTCCGTTCTAAGTTGTTAGCGTATCAGTAAATAACTATTGTAACGCAGGCCGGCGCTCCCCGACGGTCACCCATCCGTACACCGACCACGGTAACCGTTGCTTAACCGCGCAAATCGGGAAGCCGCTTAAACCACGTCGCTAAAGAGTTAACCCAGCAGCGAGGCTGGTTTGAAGCGCTTATATTTCTACCCCTGCGGTCGTTACATTACTCCCCCCTCCGAGACGTCTCGTCCCGAGACTTGGCCTGGGAAGTTCCGTGGGCACGCAACTCCAGTCCGGCAGTTGACTATCCCACCGCTACCACCAATGTAACGCAGGTCGGCGCTCCCCAACGGTCACCCATCCGTACACCGGCCACGGTAACCGTTGCTTAACCGCGCAAATCGGGAAGCCGCTTAAACCACGTCGCTAAAGAGTTAACCCAGCAGCGAGGCTGGTTTGAAGCGCTTATATTTCTACCCCTGCGGTCGTTACATTACTCCCCCCTCCGAGAAGTCTCGTCCCGAGACTTGGCCTGGGAAGTTCCGTGGGCACGCAACTCCAGTCCGGCAGTTAACTATCCCACCGTTGCCACCAATGGTACGCAGGCCGGCGCTCCCCAACGGTCACCCATCCGTACACCGGCCACGGTAACCGTTGCTTAACCGCGCAAATCGGGAAGCCGCTGAAACCGCATCGCTAAAGAGTTAACCCAGCAGCGAGGCTGGTTTGAAGCGCTGCGGTCGTTACAATATGCTGACTTATTGTCAAATAGAAGCCACGGCGTAAAAGTGTAGCTATGCGAAAAAAAGTATCCTCTTTACCAAAATATTATGTATCGCGATATGTATCGTCTTGTGTGGTGTATACTGTAATACGTATCGTATCGTAGGAGAAGCATATCGTTACACCCCTATTATATACGAAATACCAATTAATTACATTTAAATAACGGATTGTTATTTTTACCCAAAAATGTGCACACTTACTTGTAATAGTGCAGTCCTGTATCAATTACAAGTCTGCATGCTCGAAATATCTCTTGGCTATATCGTCCCATCCTGTTGTGAACATAAAACAGCATGCATGTATATATAACGGAACCTGTGTGGGGTACATAGGAAAAATAATGTGCTTATTTTAGGTTATTTACGAAAAAGGTTTTAAAATTAATTCTGTTACGAAAGAGTGTTAGTTATTCCGAATAGATTCCGAGATGGCTTTATATTCCTGGTATTCTCTGCTGACATCATTTTACGCATAATGCACACAAACACATAATCTAATCATGTGCTTATGCGCATTATGCGTAAAATGATGTGAGCAGAGAGCATATCCGACCATATCTGCCCGGTGCCATGATAATCTGAATGGTTTGATGTCATGTCTCAATTTTACAACATGCTACAGATACCAAAGTAAAGAAAACACTATTTAGAAGTCGCCCTACATTTGAAGCCAATCAGAAGCTATGAAATTTCAAATTCGTCAACGTTTATTTCAATAGAATAGAACTCCTTTCTATTTTACAATGAACAAAATAGGTCGATCTATTTTACTAAATGGTTTTATTTTCAACTGCGCATGTGCAACAAACCACGCATTCTGGCTTGACTCCTCCCCTTGTGACAAGTTTGAAGACGCCAAGACGATTTACAGTTTTATGGGGTAGGTAGTTTTATAGGTAGAAATGAGGCGCGGACTTCTAAGTCGGATATAATCTATTTAGACGTTTCCATAGAAAATAGAAGCCTGCACTAGCCGCGCTTGTTTCGTCTTCTATTTTCTATAGAAACGTCATAATAGACTCTATTCTTTACATGATATATGTGTGTGTGTTCTATTTTTCAATTTAGCAGCGACTGTATGTGGTACATAGAAACATCGACCCAAGAATATACAAACGCAGATTATCCAATTCGAGGGTTGGTTCTTACCCTGCTTCTAATCATGGCGGCTGGATATATCTAACCAAGGCCGGCCAAGGGAATTACACATAATACAATATATACTTAAACACATTACTATTATTGTTATTCATTAGACCACTATATATTCACATTAACATCAAAACAAAATAAAGACGAAAGAAAACTGTTTCTATCATTTAAATATACTATCACCATAAAACATGGGGTAATCAATCGATATCGAGCAATTTTGTTTTTGTTATTTTGTTTTCAGTTCATAAAAATCAACATCGGGCTTAAACATTGATGGCAATTCCAATGAAGTCCAGAAAGTATTTGTGAAAGAGAGTCCTCAGACAAACGTATGGGTTGAAACACTGGCGTATTGCGGACGCATTGGACGACCTTTTCACATTAAAATCTCTTTCTCCGACCCAGACTCGAACACAAGCGATGAGAAAAACTCGTATGTTTAAGTATAATTCGACGACTACAACAGCTTGATCCCGATCAGCCTAGCAACAATAGGTGCCTGAACTAGCCTCCTTGGTCTACTAGACGTTGGACTGCAGATTAACTGGTTCCTGGTTCGAACTCCCGATTGGCATAAGATGTTAGTTCTTGGTCAAGGCACCTTATTGCATATTGCACCAAGTAAGTTACTACCAAATTACCGAATCTATACGCGAAAGAGATAGTGAATGGATAGATATAAGTTGACTTGCTAACCAATCGACTATAAACACATAGGTTTAATATATTTTGATTAGAGTATATGTCAAGATGACTGACCCTGTGAATATAACAAATATTCTGTCTATTTGTACTTACAGTTCAAAATCGTCCTGATATATATCCAACTCATGGGCCTCTCCCAAAGACTCGGCATACAATGCCCAGCCCTGTAAAATGCATTAAACTTTTTCATTCAAATTGTTTTTCGTGATATGAAAGATATTCTTATAATCTTTAATTATTTTAAAGGGGGTATGATGATCTCTGGCGAGCAATTTCTCTTTTAGCTAATACAATTTCAATGCTTTTACGTAATTACTACAAAAAGATGTTTTAATCTGTTGACAACTCTGACCCATTTCAAAATATAAGGATGAGTTAACAAAGAAGAGGAACTAAAATTTCTACGTCAAACCTACGTGCTCAAAAATAAACTTAAAATCATTATATGTTCACTCAAAGATAGTATCCGACAGTTTGCCTATATCTAATATATGTAACAATATCTGGCCTCTGTTTTGGGTATTTGAGCATAATGCCTGCAGAAAAACATCATACTATAATCGTTAACGATTTTCAATAGTATCTCAATTTTGGGACGGTAAAACTGTTCATTCTATTCAAATCTATAAATACGAACGATTAGGATTTCTGCTAAAAATAGACATCGACGTCGATGAGCTAAAATAAGTGGTCACGTGGTTGTCAAAATAGCTGTCTGTGCAGCGTGGCTCAGATAGGAAATACGTGTTTGTAATGACGATTGTGGCGTTATGGTACATTTTTCAGACAGGCGTATGAACTAGCCTAATCAACTAGGAATAGCTGCCGGCCAGAGGATACTAAATGGTGTTGAAAGAATCAGTCTTCAGTTTATATCTGCTGACCAACGGCTTAGCTGTAAACCAATGTGCATCAAGCGTGACACAGTACACATACTGATTGTTTTATAACACTTAATTCCGTTACACTCCAGTAAACGGTACACACATTCATGCAATCGTACCTACTCGGCGATCTCCGGCAAGCTTCGGATATATCATTTCGTATGTAATTGTAGGAATACACCAGTTGGTGATTTGCCCCGGCGAATAACTTCTCATTGCATTATGTAAACAAAGATGGCTGACTTTACAAAGTGCATGCAGTACGCTTTAGATATTATGGAGATTAAACACTCCTTGAAAGAAGAGCAGATTGCTTCGTTGAAGAATATTTTTAACTTAGTTGATACTCTATGTATATTACCAACAGGATTTGGTAAAAGTGTAATATACCAATTATTACCCTGCATGCACTCGGATCACGCTTCGGTGATGTCTATATCCGAAGCTTGCCGGAGATCGCCGAGTAGGTACGATTCCCATTTTGGATGTAGTTCGTCAACATGGCGGCGACAGCATTATTTATTGAGGACGGAATTACCCGAGGAGCTCCGAGTGACATTCATGCACATCCCCACTGTGATCTCACAACATGTTGTTATCATTAGGCAGGGGTGGCTCTAAAGAAGGTCCCTTTTAATGCCATGAAATACACCTGCATGATGTGTCCATGTGTTTTCTTAAATGTGTGAAAATCTCCACTTACCTCCAAGTATGAAGAAAATTTGGGAAAATTGTAAGGGACAGAATATTTTCTTTGGAAGTCGGGATTCTTCTGCACATCTGGGATCGGTGAATCAGCGGTATAGATGTCCTAGAAGGATTATAAACAACACTATTTTATTATTTCAGTTCGAACTTCAAAGTTCGAATTATGGCTTTAATTTAAAGAGAGAGAGAGAGAGCAACTTATGTTTCAAATGTCAATTACATGCATGCAAAGGGTTATATTTAGCCACATAAATTCTAACCCTACACACTTCCACAGCCGACTCCTTACATTTACCCTTGTTCAAGACTCATATATCGGTCTCTAATCCTGCTCTTCTACTGCCTACTGATTACATTACACATATCCAGGAATTAATCTGTTCCACTGCCGACTCAATACATCTTTCCCTGTCCAGAACTTACTCTGTTCCACTGCCGACTTAATACATCTATCCCTGTCCAGAACTTACTCTGTTCCACTGCCGACCCAGCACATTTCCTCCCTGTCCAGAACTTACTCTGTTCCACTGCCGACCCAGCACATTTACTCCCTGTCCAGAACTTACTCTGTTCCACTGCCGACCCAGCACATTTACTCCCGTCCAAAACTTACTCTGTTCCACTGCCGACCCAGCACATTTACTCCCTGTCCAGAACTTACTCTGTTCCACTGCCGACTCAATACATTTACTCCCTGTCCAGAACTTACTCTGTTCCACTGCCGACCCAGCACATTTACTCCCTGTCCAGAACTTACTCTGTTCCACTGCCGACCCAGCACATTTACTCCCTGTCCAGAACTTACTCTGTTCCACTGCCGACTCAATACATTTACTCCCTGTCCAGAACTTACTCTGTTCCACTGCCGACTCAATACATCTTTCCCTGTCCAGAACTTACTCTGTTCCACTGCCGACTCAATACATTTACTCCCTGTCCAGAACTTACTCTGTTCCACTGCCGACCCAGCACATTTACTCCCTGTCCAGAACTTACTCTGTTCCACTGCCGACCCAGCACATTTACTCCCGTCCAGAACTTACTCTGTTCCACTGCCGACTCAATACATTTACTCCCTGTCCAGAACTTACTCTGTTTCACTTCCGACTCAATACATTTACTCCCTGTCCAGAACTTACTCTGTTCCACTGCCGACTCAATACATTTACTCCCTGTCCAGAACTTACTCTGTTCCAGTGCCGACCCAGCACATTTACTCACGTCCAGATCTTACTCTGTTCCACTGCCGACCCAGCTCATTTACTCCCGTTCAGAACTTACTCTGTTCCACTTCCGACTCAATACATTTACTCCCTGTCCAGAACTTACTCTGTTCCACTGCCGACACAGCACATTTACTCCCTGTCCAGAACTTACTCTGTTCCACTGCCGACACAGCACATTTACTCCCTGTCCAGAACTTACTCTGTTCCACTGCCGACCGAGCACATTTACTCCCGTCCAGAACTTACTCTGTTCCACTGCCGACCCAGCACATTTACTCCCGTCCAGAACTTACTCTGTTCCACTGCCGACCCAGCACATTTACCCCTGTCCAGAACTTACTCTGTTCCACTGCCGACACAGCATATTTACTTCTGTCCAGAACTTACTCTGTTCCACTGCCGACTCAATACATTTACTCCTGTCCAGAACTTACTCTGTTCCACTGCCGACCCAGCACATTTACTCCCGTCCAGAACTTACTCTGTTCCACTGCCGACTCAATACATTTATTCCTGTTCAGAACTTACTCTGTTCCACTGCCGACTCAATACATTTACTCCTGTCCAGAACTTACTCTGTTCCACTGCCGACTCAATACATTTACTCCCGTCCAGAACTTACTCTGTTCCACTGCCGACCCAGCACATTTACCCCTGTCCAGAACTTACTCTGTTCCACTGCCGACTCAATACATTTACACATATCCAGGGCTCATCTAAAGGTCTCTAACTTGACTCTCTTCTACCGCCGACTCACTACATCTACACCCGTCCAGGACTCATCTGAATGTCTCTAACTTTTTTTCTCTTCCACCGCAGACTCAATACATCTACACCTCTCCAGGGCTCATCTAAATGTCTTTAACTTTACTCTCTTCCACTACCGACTCAATACATCTACACCTCTCCAGGGCTCATCTAAATGTTTCTAACTTTACTCTCTTCCACCGCCAACTCAAAACATCTACACCTGTCCAGGGCTCATCTAAATGTCTCTAACTTGACTCTCTTCCACCGCCGACTCAACACATCTACACCTGTCCAAGGCTCATCTGAAGGTCTCTAACTTTACTCTGTTCCACTGCCGAGTCAATACATCTACACCTGTCCAGGGCTCATCTAACGGTCTCTAACTTTACTCTTTTCCACTACCGACTCAATACATCTACACCTATCCAGGGCTCATCTAAATGTCTCTAACTTTACTCTCTTCCACTGCCGACTCAATACATTTACACATATCAAGGGCTCATCTAAATGTCTTTAACTTTACTCTCTTCCACTGCTGACTCAATACATCTACACCCGTTCAGGGCTCATCTAAATGTCTCTAACTTTACTCTGCTTCACTGCCGACTCAATACATCTACACCTGTCCAGGGATCATCTAAAGGTCTCTAACTTTACTCTTTTCTACTGCCGACTCAATACATTTACACATGTCCAGGGCTCATCTAAATGTCTCTAACTTTACTCTGCTCCACTGCCGACTCAATACATCTACACCTGTCCAGGACTCATCTTAATGTCTCTAACTTTATTCTCTTCCACTGCCGACTCAATACATCTACACCCGTCCAGGACTCATCTGAATGTCTCTAACTTTACTCTCTTCTACCGCCGATTCAATACATCTACACCTCTCATGGGCTCATCTAAATATCTCTAACTTTACTCTCTTCCACCGCCGACTTAATACATCTACACCTGTCCAGGGCTCATCTAAATGTCTATAACTTGACTCTCTTCCACCGCAGACTCAATACGTCTACACCTGTCCAGGGCTCATCTGAAGGTCTCTAATTTTACTCTGTTCCACTGCCGACTCAATACAACTACACCTGTCCAGGGCTCATCTAAATGTCTCTAACTTTACTCTCCTCCACTGCCGACTCAGTACATCTACACCTGTCAAGGGCTCATCTAAATGTCTCTAATCTTACTCTCTTCAACTGCTGACTCAATATATCTACACCTGTTCAGGGCTCATCTAAATGTCTCTAATCTTACTCTCTTCAACTGCTGACTCAATACATCTACACCTGTCCAGGTCTCATCTAAATGTCTCTAACTTTACTCTCTTCCACTTCCGACTCAATACATCTACACCTGTCCAGGGCTCATCTAAATGTCTCTTAACTTTACTCTCTTCAACTGCTGACTCAATATATCTACACCTGTCCAGGACTCATCTATATGTCTCTAACTTTACTCTCTTCCACTGCCGACTCAATACATCTACACCTGTCCAGGTCTCATCTATATGTCTCTAACTTTACTCTCTTCCACTGCCGACTCAATACATCTACACCTGTCCAGGACTCATCTAAATGTCTCTAACTTTACTCTCTTCCACTGCCGACTCAATACATCTACACCTGTCCAGGACTCATCTAAATGTCTCTAACTTTACTCTCTTCAACTGCCGACTCAGTACATCTACACCTGTCCAGGACTCATCTAAATGTCTCTAACTTTACTCTCTTCCACTGCCGACTCAATACATCTACACCTGTCCAGGACTCATCTAAATGTCTCTAACTTTACTCTCTTCAACTGCTGACTCAATATATCTACACCTGTCCAGGACTCATCTATATGTCTCTAACTTTACTCTCTTCCACTGCCGACTCAATACATCTACACCTGTCCAGGGCTCATCTAAATGTCTCTAACTTTACTCTTTTCCACTGCCGACTCAATACATCTACACCTCTCCTGGGCTCATCTAAAGGTCTCTAACTTTACTCTCCTCCACCGCCGACTCAATACATCTGCACCTATCCAGGGCTCATCTGAAGGTTTCTAAGTTTACTCTCTTCCACTTCCGATACAATACATCTACACCTGTCCAGGACTCATCTAACGATCTCTAACTTTACTCTCTTCCACTGACGACTCAATACATCTACACCTGCTCAGAACTCATCTTAATGTCTTTAACTTTACTCTCTTCCACCGCCGACTCAATACATCTACACATGTCCAGGACTCATCTAAATGTCTCTAACTTTACTCTCTTCCACTGCCGACTCAGTACATCTACACCTGTCCAGGGCTCATCTAAATGTCTCTAACTTAACTCTCCTTCACTGTCGACTCAATACATCTACACCTGTCCAGGGCTCATCTAAATGTCTCTAACTTTACTCTCTTCCACTGCCGACTCAGTACATCTACACCTGTCCAGGACTCATCTAAATGTCTCTTACTTTACTCTTTTCTTCTGCCGACTCAATACATCTACACCTGTCCAGGGCTCATCTAAATGTCTCTAACTTTATTCTCTTCCACTGCCGACATAATACATCTACACCTGTCCAGGGCTCATCTAAATGTCTCTAACTTTACTCTCCTCCCTTGCCGACTCAGTACATCTACACATGTCCAGGGCTCATCTAACGTTTTCTAACCATACTCTTTTCCACCGCTGACTAGTTACATCTATCAGTGTCCAGGATTCATCTGAAGGTTTCTTACTTTACTCTCTTCCACTGCCAACTCTATACATCTAAACCTGTCCAGGGCTCATCTAAATGTCTCTAATCTTACTCTCTTCCACTGCCGACTCAATACATCTACACCTGTCCAGGGCTCATCTAAATGTCTCTAATCTTACTCTCTTCCACTGCCGACTCAATACATCTACACCTGTCCAGGTCTTATCTAAATGTCTCTAATCTTAATCTCCTCCACTGCCGACTCAGTACATCGACACCTGTCCAGGGCTCATCTAAATGTCTCTAATCTTAATCTCCTCCACTGCCGACTAAATACGTCCACACATGTCCAGGGCTCATCTAAATGTCTCTTATCTTACTCTCCTCCACTGCCGACTCAGTACATCTACACCTGTCCAGGACTCATCTAAATGTCTTTAACTTTACTCTCTTCCACTGCCGACTCAATACATCTAAACCTGTCCAGGGCTCATCTAAATGTCTCTTATCTTACTCTCTTCCACTGCCGACTCAGTACATCTACACCTGTCCAGGACTCATCTAAATGTCTTTAACTTTACTCTCTTCCACTGCCAACTCTATACATCTACACCTGTCCAGGGCTCATCTAAATGTCTCTAATCTTACTCTCTTCCACTGCCGACTCAATACATCTACACCTGTCCAGGTCTCATCTAAATGTTTCTAATCTTAATATCCTCCACTGCCGACTCAATACATCTACACCTGTCCAGGGCTCATCTAAATGTCTCTAATCTTACTCTCCTCCACTGCCGACTCAATACATCTACACCTGTCCAGAGCTCATCTAAATGTCTCTAATCTTACTCTCTTCCACTGCCGACTCAATACATCTACACCTGTCCAGGTCTCATCTAGCGGTCTCTTATCTTAATCTCCTCCACTGCCGACTCAATACATCTACACCTGTCCAGGTCTCATCTAAATGTCTGTAATCTTAATCTCCTCCACTGCCGACTCAATACATCTACACCTGTCCAGGTCTCATCTAAATGTCTCTTATCTTACTCTCCTCCACTGCCGACTCAATACATCTACACCTGTCCAGGGCTCATCTAAATGTCTCTAATCTTAATCTCCTCCACTGCCGACTCAATACATCTACACCTGTCCAGGTCTCATCTAAATGTCTCTTATCTTCCTCTCCTCCACTGCCGACTCAATACATCTACACCTGTCCAGAGCTCATCTAAATGTCTCTAATCTTACTCTCTTCCACTGCCGACTCAATACATCTACACCTGTCCAGGTCTCATCTAAATGTCTCTTATCTTACTCTCCTTCACTGCCGACTCAATACATCTACACCTGTCCAGGGCTCATCTAAATGTATCTAATCTTACTCTGCTCCACTGCCGACTCTATACATCTACACCTATCCAGGTCTCATCTAACGTTTTCTAACCTTACTCTTTTCCACCGCCGATTAATTACGTCTATCAGTGTCCAGGGTTCATCTAAAGGTCTCTAACCTAACACTGTTCCACTGCCGACTCTATACATTTACTCTGTCCAGGGCTCATCTAAATGCCTCTAATCCTACTCCGTTCCACTGCCGACTCTATACATTTACTCTGTCCAGGGCTCATCTAAAGGTCTCTAACCTAACACTGTTCCACTGCCGACTCTATACATTTACTCTGTCCAGGGCTCATCTAAATGCCTCTAATCCTACTCCGTTCCACTGCCGACCCTATACTTTTACTCTGTCCAGGGCTCATCTAAAAGTCTCACCTGGAAATGATGACCTGGGTCACCTTCATGCAATGCCAATGCTGGCATCGTGAACGTTGGACTGCAAACACAAATAGTAAGGAAGTCATCAATACTAGATATACGGACAGGTTCAATATATTAGCTGATGCTTTTGTGTTGACTTTTAAATGTTTCCTATTTACTTCGTATTGCTGACATTCTTTTTAAAGCGACTCGGGAGGTTCGGGTTGGTTACTAGGGACCACCGATCGGCACTTCATATGTATTTTTTACTATAATGCGTGACTTCGAGACAATCAATATATTGTTCTATAAGAGAGGTATACACATGAAATAAATATTAAGGCAATCGAAGATCAGATAGCAAAGGCTTAAAATAATTGACAAGCATCGTGATGGTTTTAATGCACATACCTTAAACAAGGACAATCATTTCATTGTAGTTCATTTTAGCTTTGCTTTTAAAACAATCCATTAACAAAATGCAAATTTGATCAAAGGTGACCCTGTCATTTTAATTGTATTGCAGTTTACCTTTGAAAGAGCACTAACAAAGATGAAGTTGATCGAAAATTAAAGGATATCACCACAATATCAAGTCAGAAATTCTCCCTTAATAGGGAGATTTAGTTGATAAATTTTATTAGCGTGTGAGTAATATGACATCAAGCAAGCATGTGCTTTTGTTGGTCATCGAATAGCTTAAACGTCATGTGAATGGCAGTGCATTTGACATTCTTATAAATTATATCAATGAACCCTTTCATTGCTGTCCCACGTACAGCGTAAGTCAATTTCTAGCCACTAGCAGAACTATTACACGTACACTGTGTACGTCATGTATAGATAGTTTCCATGGGATGTCATAAGCACTGATATGACAGTTGAAGGCAGCCATCTTTGAAGGCAGAAGCTAATGCAGGCCGAAATCTGGAAATATGTGCTGTATTAAACTGTTTTTATTTTTCAGTCTACTTTACTGAATTTTATATCAAATTTATCAGCTTTGTAAAAAGTATTTTAAATATCAAAACTATTTTGATATTTAAAAAGGTAAAATACAACCAAAAGATACACTGTTTATTTTGTTTAAGGATTAGCCAATAATTTTATTTATTTCTGTGTATTAATTCTTTGTGCATTTATTAATTTTAAAAATATTGCATTCTAAAAATATGAATTTCAAGCGCTTTCCAATGGTGTATAGCTTTTAATATTTGGACCACAAATTAGGAAATTACAAGAAAAAAATTTTACGCTCCTATACAATTCATCTGAAAATCCCTTGAAGTTGCCATCAAAGATGGCTGCCAAGATAAGGGATCTTCAATGATGTGGAAACTATCTATACTACTACTTTTGAGTGTTTACAGTATTGCTAATTTCCAATAACTGTATGATCAGAGTAATTCCACTGGACAGTAAGACATATTCATATTTTTGAAGGTGTATTGGGGAAATGCCAAAGAAAAAAGTAAAAGTTCTGGATTTTTTCGAAAAAACAATTCATTTAAGGAAGTCCATAACGTTTTTATATACCACATGATAATTATTAAATTTAATATTATTCAGAATCCATATTCAATTACCTTTCTAATGATCTATGATTTTACATATCTAAAATTATAAGCGATTTAGTATTGCATTTGCTTATGAAATTTATAGAAAATTCCTTAGTATGGGGCGTGGAAAAAGGCTTAGCAGCGAAAGAGTTAAACAAGAATACGCCATTCTAATTTTACTAACTTTTAATCAATCATAAAAAGTGGTTTCACAACAAGAAGAGATACTCACTAATGCGAATCAATTATTTGTCAGTAAAAAAACAAAACAAAGAACACATGAGATTTTTTTTCAAATGTATGTCTTCAAAAGTATACGTACTTGTTTGTTGGGCGAATGGCATTCACGTAGAAGATACCGGGCCGTGTGCCGTCAGGAGAGCCGGGAAAATATGACCCGCCTGTACCGTCAGATAACTTGGCCTGAACTCTAAAAGATGTTAACACTTATTTAGACCCAAGATTGAAATTTCCTCAATAAAAGCTCACATCTTTTGCATTTTGGTGGAATACGTTGTTTTAAAAAAGAATAAAAAAGGAATTTCCTTTCTTTCTTTGTTTTTTTTTTCCAGACACATCGCAGCGACCAATTATGATCATTATAGCGAAGTCCATCTATTTTCGTGGAGAATACCCCAAACAAATGTCTGGGTAGAACCACCGGGTCACAGCAGGTCAGCTGGAAGACCTTCCCACGTTAAGTCCTTCGCTTCGAAATGGACTCGGACCCACGCGGTGAGAAGTTAAGCGGTCAGAGGAGTTACGAGACGGCGATTCTACTACTACGCCACGGGCGCCCCACATTTCTGTCATTATATCTTTCAGTTATTGGCATTGAGTGTGATATGTGGCAATGAGTAAGATATGCTGCAATAATAATATGTACTTACTCAACTTGTCTATCGGGAAATTGCTTGAAGTACTTGGGTAATTTCTTCCAGATCCGATTCCTCAGTATCGATGTGTACTTCTGAATCACATCTTCCTATAATAAAGCACAGGATTTGTATTCCGAATTATTTCAGGTATAAAATCTTTAGACTCTTTGGCTAATGTAATTAATTATCATTCCTTATTAATTGACTCGCAAAGATGTATAAGATATCATCCTTTGAAATCGATTTTTCATACACTTCCGTAAAATATAATATCATTTTACGTGTTCATTTATTTTTGTGGTTTTCTTTACTTGCAAAATTATCATTATTTCACATTTCTAAAAAATAGTGTCTTAGTCTATTTGAGATTAATCTATGTCCATGTTACAACCTAATAGGTTTTAAAATATTAAAATTTCATTTTTAACTGCAGAAAGTATGGCGTAACCAAAAGGGAGATAATCTTATGCAATTTGAGAGGTTAGAGTAATGTCCCCTCATAAACAAAAAAAAGGGAATTAATTTTATAAGAAATTATTATTTTCTTTTGTGATCCATGTCTGCAACAAAGATTTGTGCATTATTGATTGTTCACGGATCTCTGGGCAGTTTCAAAACTAATATATACACGTTTTTACGTTTATAAGGCCACAATCTTTTTATATAATTGGCTTCATGCAGCTCTATCAAATTAAATTAGTTCGCAGTACAATGACTTGGTTAAAGTTAGTCAGATTTGTGGTTGGTGGTTTTTCTTAACAAAGAAAGCAAAACAAACAACGTAAATAATTAATATAATAAAAAAAAATCTGATCACAAGATTATGTGAACATGGTGTCCTTCAAAGGAAAGCGTTGCATAATGATCGGAGGATAAGAAATCCCGATCCTATTAATAACTGCTACTTATCTTATATTCAAAAAGTAGGGAGGGCCTCGAGAGTGGCACATTGATTCAAATACATATAAAATACAGCTTGTGTGAATATATGTCATGTAATGACGGAAAACTTCGACCAAGTCGCATTACATTTACTTTTAAGACAGGTTTAAGACAAAGATGGAAAAATAGAACTATATGTTTATCCGAACTCTTATCGCAAGGAAAACCAGATATATACGACATGAGTTCCGGGATCTCTTTCTAGTATCTAATTTGTAAGATGGGAGTGCAAGTATACAATTATATACATTTGTACCTGTCCTTTAAAAGTACCTTTGGGCCAATGCCAATGAATTTATTTTCTAAAACATGATCCTTATTGAGCTTTATGTATGAATAAATGTTTCTCTTTGCTTTATTCTTTTAAAGGAAAAATCCGAACACATGGAATATTAATTACTGCCACTACAACTTACTTGCCTATATTTGCACACATTTTTCATTATGTTGTAGTTAAATTGGGAGAATATTGCAACGTTTTTCAGCTGTTTTGGGGGAAAGTTATTGTATTTACCTTGTATTTTTATAGTATGGTCGTATTGTCAAAAACGATGCCTATATTAGACAATTTACATGCTATTTATAAACCATAAATTTTAAAAATGAAACACAAAATAATTATTATATCTTTTATTTGTACATAGAACATTTTACAACGCGGAAGCATCCAGGGGTGGACGCATCCCCCAAGAACCAGGCAAAAGAGCAGAGTTGTGAAAACACATACATGTTAGCTTAAAAAATACTAAGCTTTTAGCATAAATGTTGTCTGTTGAATGCTTAGGTCGAAGTAAGGGTCCTTGACTGTATATATATATATATATATATATATATATATATATATATATATATATATATATATATATATATATATATATATATATATATATATATATATATATATATATATATCTCTAAAATCTGCAAGTCGTGGAGCGTCATAGTAACGAGGTGACTAAAATCTAATGACGTCACCGTCTATATATAAAATGTAAGATTTATAGAAAGTTGAACGTAATAAGACAGTAAACACATACCTGGGATACGGGGGTAAAATTTGGATCACTGGTCAATTTGTTGAAGAACGCTTTCACGGTCCCGTTAAACCCTAGTCTGACCATAACCTGAAAAATATATTACCATGAGAGGAACTATCTACAGGTGTAAAAGCCTTAAATGGCACAGAAAACGAAAAATAAATACCAGAGATAGGCCTTTTCGTAAAACTGAATTCTTTAAAATTAGGTTAATATAAAGAAAAAAAAGTGTTTAATGTCAAATATTTGCAGCATTTTGAAGTTCAGAATAGGATGATATATCAAAAGGAAATTTAACGACTATCCTTGGCCAGTTGAAAGGAGCTTTGTCAATGATTGAGAAACATTTATACAAGGTAAATTGGGCGACGATAACTGTCATGTTTAAGCCATTGAGAACTTATTCCAATTACATTCATGAAAGTATATTTACCATCTTTAAATTAGCGTGTATCCTCGTCACTTCGGACAGTATAAGTATATATGTAGCCTAGCTCCATCATATTAGCGTGTGTCCACGCCATTTGCGATAGTATAAGTATATATGTATCTCCTTCATATTAGCGTGTATTCTCGTCACTTCGGACAGTATAAGTATATATGTACCTCTATATGTAAGTGTGTATCCTCGTCACTTCTGAGAGTATAAGTATATATGTACCTCTGTATGTAAGCGTGTATCCTGTCCCTTGGGACAGTATATTTTTAATATATGTACCCCCTTCATTTTAGCGTGTGTCCTCGCCATCTGTGACAGTATAAGTATATATGTATGTATCTCCTTCATATTACTGTGTATCCTCGTCTCTTCTGACAGTATAAGTATATATGTACCTCTATATTTAAGCGTGTATTGCTGTCACTTCTGATATATATTTTACATATGTGTACCTCCTTCATTTTAGCGTGTATCCGCGCCACCTCAGACAGACCCATCTGGTGGACCTCTTCCGGACTGAGAGGCAGTGTCAGGTGCCACTTCAGACATGCCCTGGAAACAGACAAATCATCTTCAGCGCCGAGGCGACTCTGTCTCCTCGGCACTTTTTTGACATTCCGGGAATAGTCTAGTAGGTTCGATAGGCGATATGGCAACATGCTTGCATTTTGCTGAGGTTTTTTTGTTCGAAATTGGATAACTTATTGTTGTCCAATAAAGATGGTCATCATAGAAGTATTTGTAATAAAAACTGACACTCAAAACAAGTTTGGGAAATCTTCAAATCATGACTTATGTCTTTTAAAGAATGTGGATAAAGGCAATCTCTAATTATTGATCAGAAACATATTTAGAACAATAAAGATCACGTTCTTCGAAGGGTGTGGGACATTAAAACAAACACAAGAACAACAAAAACATTACATTTACATGTAAACATACATGTAAGACAAAAAAATGGGGACTGGACATTTTAACTGTAATACAACTTTGTAGGAAAGTAGGGCCATGTGATACCTGTAATACTCGAGTCCATCCTTGAAGGACCGAACACTGTAGTCCTTTCTGGAGGCATTCTTATACTCCTGTAGACAAAAACGCAGTGCACATATAGCTATGCAGGTTAGAGAAAAAGCCACGCAAATTGTGACACGTTGATGACATTTTGAAGCAGCATTTACAAAAGATACAATTTAATAAAAAAAAAAAGCTGGAAATCCAAGATCCATCAATACTTCCGATGCAATTTACTCTTACCCGTTATTGTTATCGATAACAGAACTTAAATACTATTTGGGTGTGTCGGGGCGGGGAGCCGTTTAACTCGTCTGACACATAAGCCTCCAAACGCGTGGGTTCAAGTCCATTCGAGTAGAAGGACTTCAACTGGAAAAGTCGTCCAGTTGACCTGTGGTGTGCCGGGTGATTCTACCTAGAGATTGGTTTGGGGTTTTCCTCCACCAAAATTGCTGAACTTCCCGATAATGATCATAACTGGTCGCTGCAATGTATTTTAAACACAAAACAAAACTGTGAGTTTTTGAGCCGATTGTTTAACACTTATAATATATGAGTTGGCTAGCAAGTTTACATATTATCTTAATTAGATATATGAAGATGAACAAAACAAATGTTTATGATGCTAATGAATACGATGACATGGACGCCGTTGTTGTTGATTATAATTATGATGATGATGATGATTATGATGATGATGGTGATAATCATGACAATGATGCTGCTGTTGCTGCTGCTGTTGATGATGATGATTATGATGATGGTGACGATGGTGATGATGATGATGATGATGATGATGCTGTTGCTGCTGCTGTTGATGATGATGATGATGATGATGATGATGATGATGATGATGATGATGATGATGATAACCTACTGTGATAATGAACTGTTTCAGGACGCGGTAATTTCTACGGAGCTCTGCAATGGCCATAACGCCTGTTTGACGAAGTCTTTCCCTGCAATAATTCTCAAACATTATACAAATGGTCATACTCGAATTACTCGTACATTAAAACGCGCTTCATGTACATATTGGTTAATTGAACACCAGGTACAGTTTCATGTTATATAACCGAATGTAGGAAAGAATTTGTCGCAACGTCAGATAAAAAGCGACTGTTAATAAGGGAACATTAAAGACACAAAGAAATGTAACTTCGGATCTAAGTCTGTTAAACCTTACCGTTTCTATAAATTTCTGTCATAAAATTATAAAAAAGGATTCAATAGAAAGTATTCAGTGAATTGTATATTAATATTTGGTGGGGGGATAACTTTGTATCCAATCATCAACATAGAACCAATAAAGGATGATTGAAATGTTCCGTCTTTATAGTGAAGGATAACCGCATTCGAGTACATTAAAAGATTAAAAATATGATAATCACGGACACATGTTGAATAAAATTGAAAATTCGTAAAATACGTGGCTTATTCTCAATATCATCACAAGCTTTTAAATGTCTATTAACATGCATATCAAATAACAAAGAAAAACAACTTTTAAATAACAGTTTCGACAAAGTCCTTTATTTATTGTGCACTTTTTCATTGTTTCTTTCATTTACACTACCTACCTCGTTTAAAAAAGCAAGTCAGAGCCTCGGGAAATTGGAGAATTTTTATGTTATTCTTACTTCCTCTAATGTTATTATGGGTTTAATAAGGAATTATGGGATATACTGTGATTCATAAAGGGAGACAACACTGTTGTTAATAAATATTGTTCATTTAACAAAAGTCCTTCAGACTGTCTCGGTGTGTTTCTTTAAATGTCAGTCGAGTCATATTTTAACTAACTAAGAAAGTGTAATAGTGAAAATAAGAATTTGTTATATTCTCATGAAGATCGGGTTTGAGAATTTAAAAGTACACCAAACGTAAATCGTACTATACAAAGCACTATGATCCAATGCGTCATTTCAACTTTCTTTTACTGGGGAAACTAGGTCAACTGTCAAGTAGGACCTTTAGCGAATTATCCGAGTAATTCGAATAATCCGAGTAATCCGAATAATCAATTAGAAGGTTCGGAAAGTATGCAAAATGTTCGAAAACTACATTTTAAAAGTTTTAAATGTTCGGAAATCATAAAACGATAAAAACTACCTTTTCGGAAAGAATAAGAAAGTACATTTTCGAAAGAAATGAAACTATTTTGGAAGTATGAAACAAAGGTTATGAAAGTTCTTTTTTAGGAAGATGCTCGGAGATGATAAAAAAAATAGGAAACTACTTTTCGAAATATGTTCGGAAAGGTTCGGAAAGTGTCGAAAAGTTTCGAAGAGTATTGAAAACACTTTACTTTTCCTCATTTGTGATGTTGGTAGCATCAAGTGTGTCGTTAAGAGGTCCATACATCGGGCAGTCGACTTCCGACTCCCCAATCAGGGCTTCTATTATAGGCAGGGCCCGTTCCTGTGGACATTAAATAAAAATATAGATTATAATGGGAAGGTGAAATCAGTTCTTAAATTTGATTGCGGTTGGTTCTTTATACGCATAAAACAAACAATTTGAGCAATTATTAGGAAAGTGTCAGTAAGCAAAAAGAGCACTTTATATTTATACATAAAATCTCCAAGGTTAAGATGAAACAAAAAAACAAATATATATTGAAATTTATAAACGAGTCAGGAATAATTTATTCGCACTTGATTTGTTCTGTGAAAATTTACGCTATTTAACGATAACCACTTCTTTTGGCGCATAAGTTGAAGCGTCGGCCTAAGGTATTTCAACTTTAGTATTTGAAAAAAAAAATCGTTGAACAAAATTTAGATTTTCTTAAACTTATATTTTTCTGTCTTGACTGCCAATTTTCCCGTTTGCAAGCTGTACGTAGATTGAAACTAGCCTGGGCAGTGTGCAATTAAATTTTAACTGATATTACGTGGTAGGTTGAGGATTCGAACCCGAGAGCCTATCGTTACAAAAGTGCCATTCTTCATATTTTACTTCGAAGTTTTTCTAACGGAATCTTAAGCTACTACTTAAGCAAACTGTTGTTGAGATTGTTGAAAACTGCATATCTTATGACATGCACTAGAAGATATTTTAGTTTTAAGTGTAGAAAAAAAAATCTTAACTACGATAAACGTATGTGTATTCATTTTAGTTTTGATACGTTACCATGGAAACCCAGTGGTTAGTCGTTCTGTATTCTATAGCTTTGCGCATACGTATCATAAAGTTGAGAGCCTGAAATATTAAAAGTACATTCAAATGTTAAAGGCATTGAAAATTGGAATGCGGCCTTATCTGGCTTTACACTGTGATCACAGTGTGGGGAGATGGTAGTGGAGGTGGAGTGGGTCTACCCGGCCGGACACAGCCTCAGGCTGCAGTGGTATCAGGAAAGGGGCGGAGATTAGGGCGCCATTTACCAATGACATTACAGTAAACCCGTGTGCATCAAGTTTGACTGTTTTATCACCTCTTTCCCTACTGCTGACAATCAACTATAACAAGCGAATTTATAGTATAATGAAAAGATTTTCCGCTATTGGACAAAGAGAGAAATTATAGATAATGTTAAATATTTCAGTCAAGTCGAAATATATACATAAGTTTTGTGAACCTGCGATTTGGAGTGTATGTCATAAAAAATAATTCAACAATTTATTGTGAAAAGTGAGCTCACTCGGGGATGTTATTACTGATTATTCTTTTTTATCTCAACAACTCAAAGATAGTAGAATGAAAATGGGTGTTGTAATATTCATACTTATAAATGTATTGAAATAAAGCAACGACAAAGCGTATTGTCCCTGAAATTCATAAAATTTGCTTATGAGATCACTGAAAACAAAATGAGATTCAATGAAAGAACGATTTACAATGGCACACTAAGACTACCAGGCTGACATACATTCACAAACCTCCACGTACACAGACACGGGAAATACACGCACTTGCACACAAGTACACTCTGTAACACAAACTGGAGTCACACGCACGCACACACGCACATGCCCCAAAGGGCGCACAAACAGACATCTCCACAATCACGTAACCATTCGTACAAAAACCTAAGATCAACACGCGCAAACATATACATACAGTTTACGTAAGCTGTACCTGTTGAGAGTATCCAAACAATCGTGTTAAATAGGAAAAGAAATCCGCATAGGTCGTCGGTTGCTCCGGCGCCACCCCTTTAGCACCCAACCAGAGAACTTCCAGATAGTTGACAGGATTCATTGGACCGTAACTGTTAAACGGATTTCGTAACAAACTGTAACTCTTGACATGCGGTGGGCGTGCAAATAATATACCATACATAAATTTACGTTTCTTTCACACCCTATTATGTCGATATTATCGATACTATTTTTTTTATTTGATAACCACCGGCCGCAATAGCTCCGGTGGTACAGCGTCGGCTTGCGGATCGGGAGGTCGTGGGTTCGAACCCCGGCCGTGTCAAACCAAAGACTTTAAAGTTGGTAGTAGTGGCTTCCCTCCTAACGCTCGGGGCTAAGGGGACAGCATTACGCCTGACTCGTCGGTGTCAGTATAATGGACCGGCCGGGTTCAGTCCTTGGGCGCCTCATAAGTGCCCCTGTGCTATAATGATAGAAATGTCGCTGCGCAGTTTCGGCTAAAATGCCGGCTAATCCCATCCCATCCCATGCTTATTTGATAACCGCTCTGGTTCTTAAATTTGCTTAGTGTAATGTGTCCAATATTTCACCCACATGGTTTAATGAGTTCAGTCATTTATGTACAATGTCAATTATAATACGTTACCATAGCTTTTCATGTATAATGCGCAATAGTCATTTTCAGTGGCGACCTCAGATTTTCGTTGTACAAAAGCATTATTGAAAAATAAATGTTTGAATAAATGATATTCACAGTGCTCTGTTGATTTTATTGCATCTGATTGCACTTTTCGTTTACTATCAATCTTAATTAAGAACAAAGTACGTTCCGAAGACGTCCCGAAAACCTTCGTAAATAGAGCGCATTCTATACTAGTGCCAGATCATACTTAATTAAGAATTAAATAATTGTGTACACCACATAAAAAGACATTGCGGAGATTACTAAAATCATGTACAAGTGAATATTTCAAATTATTTTACTTTTTTCTTTCGCTTAAGGAAACGTGTATAAACCATTTACATCAAGTTTTGTCAATGCACAAGAGAAGATTAACAGTGGGAATTTATGACATTTATCCATACTTTTTGAAACAATATTCTATATAACTCACAACCTCCACTTGTACCCTTCAACCAAGGACCGTAGCGTGTAATTAAGGACATCAAAATTGAGTCGTTCAGTCTTAGTAAGCAGATTCCTGTCGACTTCTTCGAGACGAGAAAGAAACTCTTCAGCCTTCACCTGCACAAAATTGAATAGCATGCGAATATATTGTGACGCTAATTCCGACGACAGCGATGATAATTAACGTCTTAAAAAGCTATTTTTCTGAAGTACATCACATCTAGTTGCAAACAATTAATAAGAGGTTAGTTGACAAAGTTTTAATTTTATTGCGAAAACAATAAATAAAATATAGAATGTTTTTGAGTCGTCGATTTGGATGATGGCACTTCTAACAGGGGCAGTCACTTTCATTACCACCATAAAAGTATTAAATAATTTGTGGTGTAAAATTAATACTGGTAAACATTCTTGTCAATACATTAAGAAGCTGTAAATATGCAAGCCGCTAATAAATGAAGTAACAGGATGCAAGTAAGGAAAAGAAAAAAAATCGTTTGAACACACTCTACCGACTGCGAACCACGGAGGCTTGGTCCATGCATACCTTGTGTGGGATTATTATACAATACGATTGTACAACCCTCAGTCTGTTTGCATACATTTTTTCAACATTACCTCACTTGTCATTTTATCTGGCGCTTGTTTGTTTATTTGGGTCAAAGTCGGTCCGAGGGGCAGGGAGGCGGGCGGAGGGTGTCGGATGGGAAAGTATTTCTGTCGCTATTGTTTTGGTCAATCTTAAATGGCATATACTTCTTGTCTTGATTTTTTTTCCGTTAGCAGTATTGTTTGAATTGTGTGTGGGTTTATTTTTCCCGTAAGCATAAACAACTTTATAAAAAATATGCTGAAATATACTCATTATCATATCATATATGATACTGTTTACATCATTGAAATCATTGTCCAATCACTTAAACAGTAAACACTAGACAGTATCGTACTTTTCTGTCCTCCAGAACTTTTAGCGTGAACTGCTCCACTCTGTCATCAAAGTCATGAATGCCCAGGGTTCGCGCGTATTCCGGCGCATCTTCCAGTCTCCATTTCCGGTAGTCATGCTGAATCGCAGCGAACTGGTTCTGTACACACGTCACGTGACCTTGGACATTACGTGACAAGACATGAGGAAAGTAAAGGTAGACGGACGGTAAGATGGGTTAGTTTAAAAGTATTGACGTATTTAAATGAAATCATCGTGGTTTAACAAATAATAATTTTAAAATAAATACAAACCAGACCCTATGTGTCAAGAGCCGTTAGCATTCCTTAACGACTGTTTTGGTCTTGCGTTTTAGTAATCGCAGCTACCATTTATGGTCATTGTAGCGACGTCCAGCTACTAACGTGAATGAAGACCACAGACAATTGTCTGTGCGGAACAACATGCGCACCGCAGGTCCGCTGGAAGACCTTTTCACATTAAGTCCTTTGCCCCAAACAGGACCCCAAAAGCTGAGCAGTCAGGCGAGTCGGCAATTCTACCTCTACTGCACGGGCGTCAATATCTCTGGGTCTGATCTAGATATATACAGACGGGCAATATATATTGATTGTGAAACAAATTGAATTAAGCAAATGTGATGAACATAATCTTAATTTAATAAATCGAAATGCTGAAAAGTGATGTTTGGGCGGAGTAAGCTTTATCCTGTAAACGAATAAATAAACACAAATAATGGTCACTTTAAATTATTCATTGGTAAATCGATTGCACAAAGCATTGGAAAGCAAGCAAGTCATCAGCTGCAAAAAACAACAACAACAACAAAAAACTTTCTCTTTAAATATAGACCAGACGTAAGGACAAAAGTTACGAAACAGTCAATAACATCCGATTATTGAAACTAATATATTAAACACATATTATTGTATCTTTACTAAAATTAGGTAAAGCATAATTACCTAGAAGTGCTTCAGGACCCGAACAAAATGCACTGCGTTCAAAATTAACTCCCAGTTATATATTTCGTCATGCGATCAGAATCTAAATCTCGATTTCAAACCTGGTATAGGGCAGCAAAAGGCTGTGAGCCCCATGCGAGATATCACAATATCTCGGCCTAGTATATAATAGTATATAATACATAGTCATTGAAACACTCGTTCTCATAAAAAATGCATTAACACGTTCGTCCCTTTCCTTTTATCAGGTGATATTCCTGCTCGGTGTTGTCCATTCATATATGTATATCTGCATTTCATGTATTTCCTCATTTCACAAGATTATTACTTGAACATCTAGTTTAAACAGATTACAATATTTAGTTAACATTGGAAACATGTCTGAACACAATAAACGTGTTTTTAATTTCCCCGATATATGTATGTGTTTCTGTATACGCGCTATTTTTTTTTCCAAGCCATGGGCAATGGTCGCGTTAGTCAAGGTCACGCAGGGTCAATCCCTTGTGCTTCCAAAATTCAGCTTTCTCATAACTCTGGACGCATTCGAAAGCGACACCGCCCATTTAAACCAGTGTAAGGGACGGTTAAACTGGTACTGGTCTTTTTTATTTTGAAGATATCAAATTATATATAAAGATATATTAACAAATATCAACAAGGTAGTGTTTACTTCTCGTAAAACTGGCTGTTAATGCATTATGAGCAATTTCCAGTTCGGACATAGTTGTTATAGGATTAAGAATCTTATATTTAAACACGACACACGCACACACGTACACACACACACACGCCTACACGCTCATTACTCACAAACGCACAGAGAGGGAGGGAGAGACAGAGAGAGAGAGAGAGAGAGAGAGAGAGAGAGGAGAGAGAGAGAGAGAGAGAGAGAGAGAGAGAGAGAGAGAGAGAGAGAGGATGGGTGGGAAGAACGACAAAATGGAAACTTTTTGTCTTAAGAAGAGTCATATACTACACATATATTATACACTCACACACAAAACAAAGTATTATTTATGGCAGATTTGGCAAAAACTTCAATAGTAATTCATGAAAAAGAACCTTAATGAAGAATAACTCGGTAGAACAGTGTATAAGATATAACAATGAATATATCCAGACATTTTTAGAGCAACGATATAACAACATAACTGATTTGTAATAAACTGTCTTACTTTATCAAAGGAACAAAACTAAAAACTACACAAACTATTGACAATTTACCTACCTGTATACAAGAGCAAGGCAAAGGGCAGAAATCGTATCATCCTGAAAAACAGAGAACGGAACATAAATTGTTTGCATTTTTGAAACCTAAACTGAAGTGGTAGAAAAGATTAGAGAGGGTACGAAATCTTATATTGTGGCATTGCCCGCGTGACGCTGACCAATAGCCTGCAATGTTGGGACATGAGTTTTGTGTACTGTCTTATTGAGGTAAATCTTTGACCACCGTTTCATCATATGCAATAACAGATAATGTAAGACATGTTTCATAGATAAGAACAGAATATTCTGCTTTTATCAGTGTAGCTTGCAACAATAACGCGTTTACTTTGCAATTATAAAAAGGTAGCAGGCATTTATAGGCACGCACAGCTGTTCGGCAATGTCTTGTTTGACAAAAGAAACCGATTATGCCGATATTTACAATGTAGCTTGTTATAAGAGATATAGCAAACAACAAAGAAGAAAGCAAACTAGCATAGTCTTGAGAATGAACAGTTCCTGGAAAGTCGTGTTCTTGTTTAAAGTGCATGCTCTCTTCGGATCCTTAGATGTCTCACATTCGCGATCTTTTTTGTCATAGGCTGGTTTTTACATAAATCCTTCATTCGAAGGGATGAGGTGGTATGGATCGGAACAGCAAATGTTTTGAACAGACGAAGGCCATTCCCACAATCCTCTCACCAGCTGTGAGATAGCACTTCCCATACGTAAAACACCATTTAACAATAATTATCTAAAAACTTGTTAAAAGTGGTACCCAACAGTATGGACCAAAATTATTTCTAACCAAATAAGTCATTGTTAACTGAAAAGGTTCTGTAAAATGTAGTTCATTGATGCCTTAGATCGGTGTGAATAGTCATGCATGAATCACCACTCGTCATTGCAATCAAGTCTTTCCTATCGGAGCCAGACAGCAGAGATAGCGATTTTTAAACTGAGAATACCACGTGAATATTTTATTAGATATCACATTGTATCACGTTATAGCGGCATCCGGGTAATCCGCTCTGACGTCGATATCTATTCTTGTATTTTGTTATGGTTTTGGAAGCACTTGACATTTAAGGCGACATATTGTACGAGTTGAACTGTCCAACAAATGATTTAATGCTTTAAAATGTTTAACTTAAACTAAAGCATAAGTTGCAGCAGTTTTGCACCATTCCTCCTCCACCCCTACCACCCGCCACAAAAAAGGGATGGGGGGATGGGATAAAATGTTGTTGCCTGTATTAGATATAGACAAACTGTCGGCTACAGCCTTTAAAACGTACCTCTGATAAACCTCAATGTTGTTCGCTTCATTACAGTACGTTTAAACTTGAGAGTATAAAAACGAACCTCTGATCAATTTTAGCTGTTGCGACGTTATTTATTATAATGCGTGTAAACAATTAAGTGTGAAAACGCACCTGTAATTTCTGTTATTTATTTATAGTTCTGATATTTATAACAATGCGTGTAAACTAAACAATGTCAGTTCGTACATGTAATGTTTTAAATTTTGATCCTGTTATTTAATTATTAAAAACAGCGCCAAAAGGAATGTGTGATAAGTACTTAATTCTAATAATCTTTTCCTACAAAAATGTACACAAAAAGTGAAAAAACTTACCTAATATGTCATTTATTACAGTACATGTTAAGTTATAGGTGTACAAAAGTAATGTGGTGTATTTAAGTTCTGATCCCGTTATTTATTATAATCCATATAACTAAATAAGTTCAAGAGAAAATTCAAAGTCCAACAGATTATATAAAATAAAACATATAAACTAAGTAGTTCTAATGCCTACCTGTGATGAATGTTCGTGCTGATCCGGTTTATGTGATATACGTTCAGCCTGAGGGTGTAAATCTTGGCAGCCTTCACATTGCATATTCCTGTCTCACCACTATCCTATCGTACACACTGGTTAGTTTGTGGCGAGCGACGAAGGTATGCTTCTGACGTCGAGTAACTATAGCTTATATCTTACACATAGCTTCAAAGGAACACAACTTCATGTATTTGTTGTTGTTTTTGTTTGCTTTCTGTTTCATCGCACAGACATAATTATGGTCATATTGGCGACGCCCAGCAAATTACTGGAGTAGGAAAACCCCAGCTTTATGTCTGTGTAGAACCAACGCCGCACCGAATGTTAGCTTGTTAACCTTCCCACATGCAAGTTCTCGCCCCGACCGGAACTCGAACCCACGCGGTGAGGGGCTGGGGAGTTTTACAAGTCAGCGACTCTAGCCTCCCGGCCACGGGCGCCCCCATACTTCACGTGTATACGTTAACCGTACTGTGTATATTTGACAGTTTGTCTATATCTAATATTATGTTATACATCTTACCCCTGGTCTGGGGACTTGCACATAATTACGGTATGAACTTTTATTTAGTTTATAACATTATCTTAATTGTTGCACAGTGCAAATCGTGAAATATAGCACACTAAATGTCCATTATTTCCAAATCTATAAAAAAAACGATAGTGATTTCTGCTAAAATAGGCTACATATTGATGTCAGAGCTGAATACATTGATAATCATGTAACGATCACTCAAATTTAAGTGGTCACGTGGTTTTCTTTGTTAAAAATAGCTAACTGTGCAGCGAGGCACGGATAAGAAATAGATCTTCATTTTTGTTTTGACAAGAAGGGTGTTTTGCTTTTCTCTTCACAAAAGTTATGCGAATAAACCACCGCCAAAGAAGATAGATGAAACGCTTCTTTCAAAATAAAAAAATGAATAAAAAAAAATCAAGCTCTTTTATGTCTACCATTTCAATTGTCAGTACAGCTCACATCAGCTATAATGATACATAGCTATGAAAAAAATGTCCATGATATCTCTCCAGGGTCAACATAGTTTGATAAAGCCGGTGTTCAGGTCGGAACACAGAAAAATAAAATACTCTTCTTATTGCCCGACAGAAGTGAACAGGTACATTTGTCTTATTTTAAAGCTACAACATACGTGGCAGCAGATGGTCTGTCTTTTTGTGTGTTTTTTAAAAATTCTTGATAAAAAGGGACACTTTTTAAACCTAATTGACAGTGGCGTGCCTTGGCGATATTTGAGTATACGCACTATTTCTATGGGGGTCCGGGAGCCGTTAATGCATTCTGGGTGTTTTAAACACGCAAAATTTGCCTATAACTATCGTTTGTAATGGAAAAGATAATCTTTTTCACTTGTCTATTTAACTTTTCATGGTATATTATGGACAGACTTATTAGAAATTAACACAATATCAACATAACTAAATTTATTTGCGTTACGAGTAATAGTAGTAAATCAAGACTGTATACATACTGGTAAAAGGTTGGTGCGATTTTATTTTTTTTGAAGCAATTTTACGCACGTGCGTAAGTGCGTAAGCCCAGGCACGCCCATGATTGATAATAGATATGTATTCCACATCAGCTTTCTTACTTGTTTACAAAGAGAACATGTTGGTCTTTCAAAAATATCATGTCGTTTGGTAAAGACAAGTAATCATTACACGCTATTTTCATCCAAATATTTATCGAATATAACAAAATCCTTTCCTTGCATTTAAGGCCCGTATTAACTGACGATTCTTAAGTAAGAACTGCAAGTTAAATTAACAATATTTCCAATGTTTATTCAGTTACATGTCTGAATTTATGCATGGTCATTTAAACTTTGCTACTTTGAACTTAAAATCACAGAAAAATACATTACAGGCTTATTTTTGCGGGTATGAACATGTTGACTTGGGTTCAAGCCAGGACTTGGTCTTAAGAAAGGTTAGTGAGTATGGATCACTCACAGAAAAAAACCTCCCCTGTCCTTTTTTTCCAAGCGGACTTCATTTGCAAAGCAGGACAACACCCACCAGCCCGGCCCCGCTTCCGCGCGAATCCCCGAGCCTCCCGAAAAGTTACGTTTGTAGTAAAGTGAGAAGTTTATTATTATAGTCAGTTAGAATGGAAATTGGTTTTATCCGAGTGTGATAGTGCTGGGAAATTTTTATTCAAGTGATATAATGTATTCAGTCCATAACAAAATATATTTTATTGAAACATCAAGTGAACAACAGGCACAGACCTCAAAAACATAATAAATATTTGGTCTTTGTTACTTAAAGAATCATGGCATTCGTTGTCGTGAGCCTGTTGCGTGAGTAACTGTTGGCAAAACCGGGTATGTAGCTCTATGTATATAATCCATGTTTGTAGCGGTAGAGAGATTTTCACATTGCGTGTAATTTACATGGTTCGCCGTTATTGTTTACAAACTGCATTTTGACAGAACAGTGGTGTTTCACTATATATGGAGTTTATTAAATTAATCCGCTTAATTGGCGTATGTAATTAATGACACTGATTACAAAACGTTGATTTAATTTTAAAAAGATGTATTGGTTTATTTTGATTAGATTGCATTTGTGTCTTTATAAACTCTTTTTACCAGTTTGCTGTTTGGTAAATTTACATTTTGCTGCAAGTGCAGCATTCATCTAAATTATATTCAATAGTTTATTAGATAAATTGATAGATGCACATTTTTAAGCATAGCTACTATCTAAAGTACATAATGACATTTTCTTTTATATTAGAAAATGGTCTTAATTGGTAACTGTACCAATATATTTATGCTAGTTCAAGTATTTAATTGACTTCCTTAGACTGCAAATTATTGGTGTATGTTGTTTTTTTATTTGTATTTCTAGCAGTTTTGATAGCAAATCAGAGTAAAAAAATTGGACAACAGGATGACAGAGACTAGTTATGCTCGAAGTATCACGCTGCCAACAGAACAGGTTTTTAGGAACCTGAAGACTGCCAGACAGTTTGCTATTGATGTTGGTATGTAGTGTTGTTCTTTTAATTCAATACCTACCCTGGAAAAATAGTATATTGTATGTTAGCTTAGGCATGGGAAGCCCAGGGTTCAATCCTGATGAAGATATACTGAAACCTTAAAAAAGATGAAAGTGGCGTAGATCCTTTGTTCTCAGTTTTTTAAGGTGATCCATGATTTGTCGGCTCAGATTCAGGATAATGTGATAATCTTGAAATCACTCGGTCAGCCCTGTTTGCGACATATAAAAATCACAACACTTCCAGGTCCAAGGGTTTATAGTGTTCTAATAGAGACAGCATTGTATAGGAGTTCCAGTGTAGCATCATCATTTCAAGTGTATGTAGCTATGCGCCTACAACAGTGATGGCAGTACTATATCTTAACCATATGGAGTCATAGACGCTGTCTTCTGATGACTGAAATATTGTTGTAGGGTAATAAAAACCAACAGAAAAGTTAAGTTTTACTTAAAAACAATGTAACCTATGGTAACAAAGGAGTTTGGAAAATTGTAAACAAGTTCTAAAAAACACTAATTAAGATGAAACATGAATACTGTTGTAGTAAATAATTGTATATTGTATTTTCAACAGGTGGATCCTTGGCTAAGTTGGCATATACAGCCACAGTTCAAAGGAAAACGTCATTGGTCTTCGATGATGATGATGTATGTATGAATACCTTTTGTTATTTTACTTAGGTGGTAAGTGGTAAGTATAGCCCAGCAGTTACAATCGCTGATTTATTCTGAGCCCCTAACCTTATGGGTTCAAGTCCCTGTCATGACAATAATTTTCATGTTAGTGAGTCCTTCTATAACCTGCAGCATGATGGTAGGTCGCCTTGAGCTTTTGTCAGGAAATAATATTATTAATCTTCAAAAGGAAAATCCTAAAAGTTTAAATTTTAGTGTTTAAAGGCATATATGGCTTCGACCTGGACTGTTTTCTGTTTCCAAATACTGTGTCAGCCTATATAACCTTGTAGTGTGAATCTTAAATTGCTAAAAACAAGTTTCATATAACGTTTATTTGTCTCGGTAACCAAAAAATATACATAGCTAAAATCTTATTTTCACTTTCATTGCCATAGTTGATCATAGCCGATGATTTCATTGATCATTTCAATTAAACACCCTGAAAGTAAATGATGTTGTCTGTATTTTTCTTACCCTGAGGTGAATTCTAGATTTGTACTGTTACATCCTAAGAATAAATGAGTTTTTTTTCCTTTTCAAAGAAGACAAAGCTGGCCTTCCACTCTTTTGACTTGGGCTCCCTTTGTCCAAAAATTGTTATTTAAGAATTAATTGTCATGGACGAAAATAAATGCAGGTCACATAATAATACTAAGCTTGCGTAACTGATCAGAACATTTTTGGATTCTACCGAAGTAACTTAAAATCATTTATGACTAGTGCTTTAAGATTTTGTAAATTCCAAAAAAAAAAAAAATTATTGCATCATTTGAAATAATTTTAACAACTATGAACAAACAACCATTATAGATGTCTTATAATCTGAAGCGATATTTTTACCAAATTTGATGATGAAATTAATCCAAACCATATATAACTTTAAAAAACAAGCAAAAAATGACAGTTTAGATGTGTAACTTTGTCTTTTGTATGATCAAATATACAATGTAGTTTCACTGAACATAATATTTTCAGGACGCCTCCAGTATTTACCATGTTTCTGACCAAGATGAGACTATTGTGAGACTACATTTTGTCAAGTTTGAGACCAAATTGATAGAGAGTTGTCTGGACTTCATTCAGAATGACCTGAAAGGCACCAATGCCACCTTCTTGGGGAAGAGTATCAAAGTCACAGGCGGTGGAGGCTTTAAGTACACTGATCTGATTACACAGAAGCTTGGTGTTCAGTAAGTATAAAGTGTCTAGGATTTTACCTTAAAGGTTGTGTAATTTTTTTTCAAATGTTAGCTATGCAGACTAAATGTGATTTTAACATCCAAGCCTGTAAATAGTTATAAGAATATTTTTTTATTTCTGTAATGCCAGAGATGCATTCTGACATGTATCTGTCACTAGTTGATACTTTTTAAAATTTGTTAAATTTAATTTTCTTAATATACATACATTTTAAATATGTATCTTATTTTTTATAGTGGGCTCACTTGGGCTGTGCCCCCATTGAATCTGGTTAACTTTAGAATGGAAAATAACAACATTTTTCAATTTGTAAATATAGTTTTTCTCTTATTGTAAAGTATTTTTCTCTTGTGATTTAATTGGACATTACACAACTCAGTTAACTGGATCATTACAATGATTAAACAATTACAACTACTCTTTGGCTTTGTAAAGAGTATTTTGACAGCTTTGGAAACATCAACATTTGAAAAATATAAAAAACAACTATGCACTTGCTGGGGCAATCAAAATAATTTTACATTGTGAAGTGTCTAAATATGTCAGGTGTTGATTTGGCCTGGAGGTGAGGCTGTTTTTATTCAGCTAACACTTCCAATGTTTAAAATTAACCCGGTATTGTTTATAAGAGTACATTACAATACACCATATTTAACATGTTTTTGCTGGTTTTTCATTTTTTCCTGTCATTACATCGGGCAGATTGAAAAGATGTGCACAGAACAGTTTTTGTTGTATAAATAACCAAAGGGTAGTGTTAAGATATGCCAGTACCTCCAGTCACTGATCCATCTATCTATAAACTGTCTGCCTGTTGGTTAGCAGAAGCTTGTGATTTCAACTCTTAAACTCAATGTGGAATGTTGTTCAAACATATCTTAAATGTAAATTTGCTTAAATGTTCCACATTAAACTTTCAAGAGTTATGGCCCTTTGTCTTAAATTCCTTTGAAAAGTTATGTAATTACACATTTTGATCACTAACTATTCTAGCACCAGCAGTTTTATTTCAAACATGATTCATTCTTACCATTGAAACTTTTAGCTTGAAAAGTATCTTGACATTTAATGCCCTAAAATGCAACACTCTTATTTTTTACCATATGTTTCTCTCTCATTATCTAGAGTGGATCGGGAAGATGAGATGTCTTGTCTGATCAAGGGTTGTAACTTCCTGCTGAAGAATATCCCAGATGAGGTGTTTATATATCAGAGGCATGAAGAACCAGAATACAAGTTTCAGGGGGTCACCTCTGATATCTTCCCATACCTTCTTGTCAACATAGGCTCAGGGGTTAGCTTAATCAAGGTGAGGTAGTTTTTTTATCATGCCCAGGGTGTTTTTTTTTTTCTGAAAAAGGGGACGGGGCATAAGGCCTTTGAGAAGGGTAAAATTGTGTTGTGTTTTATTTAAAACTTATTTGCTATTATACATCTTGTATATTTATTACAACTCCTCGACTAGATTATTATAGTCCAGTTCAAGCTATGACTGTAGTCACTAATCGGCATCAAAGCATCAAATTTTCACATTTTGACAATGAAATATTGAATTTTATCAGAGGGGAATTTTCATTTTTAGCAGGAAAAACTAGGCTTATTTTCCAAGTAGAAGATGCCTTTAAATGGCCCCTTCAACATAAGGTAAAAAAAAGTTCTGATGCCCCATTTTTTTTACATATGCCATTTTGTTGTTAAACCAGTTTATTTGTGATCAGTATCTAAAGAATGCATGAGCCTACGTTAAACTTGGTAGAAATGGTCATGATGTGGAGATGGCCCGGCCCTTCTTTGCTTTCGAGTTGGTGGTTTATACATCAGTGTCACAGCGACTTTGAACATGATTTTAGTTTCTGATCAATATCAGAGAATGCATGAAGACACAATCATCAAACATGGTAAAGACATTGCTCATGATAAGAAGATGGTCCCCGTTGGTTTTAAGGCCAGTGGTCCAAAGGGTAAGGTTACAGTGACCTTGAACATGAGGTTTGTTTTTGTTTTATTGTAAGTGGGTAGAACCAGGCAGTAAGGAGAGCATATATTTTTAGCAAGCATCTCTTGTTCGTGGCGAGAAATATCATGTGGGGAAGTCTTTCAGCTGAAATGCAGTGCTTCGGTGGTTCTACCTAGGAATCTATCTGGGGTCTTCATCTACCAATAATTAGTTGGACATCACCAATATGACCATTATTGTGTCTGTATGATGTAAGAAAACAAACAAATAATTGACATACAGGAATATGGATGCAAGCGCTAATTCTATCCCAATAGTTTCTACTTTTTAGATGTAGCCTGACCTGATCAAGCAATTGGTAGATGATGATGACATATGTATAGTGATGATGCTGGTATTATTATGATGGTGATGGCATTTATAATGATGATGATGATGACAGTTATGATGATCATGATGATGAAAATAATATTGATGATAATGATGATAAAATGATGATGCAGCAGCATGAAATACCAATGACAAAACAACTGAAATTTAATGTTGACTACCTAACACAGTTATAAAGTATACATTTCAAGCAAAAACATATGGAAAGTTACATATTTTGTGAGTTCTCTAAAGCCTGTTTCATTGAAGTTGATAAGATGCTAATGATGATAAAACACATAATTTGATTAACATAATGCTGCTTATGATGATGGTAAAAATTAAGATGTTGATGATAATGATGTTTCAGGTAGAATCTGAGGATAAGTTTGAAAGGATAGGAGGAACGGCTACAGGTGGAGGGACCTTCTGGGGACTGGGGTCCCTTCTTACCAAGGCTAAGGTACAGTTCTTATGTTGAATCAGACTTTATCAGACTACATCAGACTTGATTAGACTTACTCAATAAAATTAAAGCAAACTTTATCAGACTAAATCAAGCTACATCAGACTAAATCATACATTATCAGGCTAAATAAGACTAAATCATACTTTATCAGACTTAATCAGGCTCAATCAGATTAAATCCATCTTAATCTCAAGTTTTTTATGAGTATTATGTTAGTACAGTGATAACTGTGAAGATCATCAGTTTGTGTTTAGATTATATATGATTCTGCTGAAAAACATTTCTGTAGACAAAAATCATGATAGATGTTGGCAGAAATGTTGTTTTGTTTTTGGCGGAAAAAAAGATGTCAGTTAACATGCTTATAATTCCTGTAGTCAGTCTCTTGTTTTGTTTGTTATTGGTTGATACTTGACTTTTCATTTTTATCTGTATTGTTTCTGTAGACTTGCACATGTTTTCTGTAGACAGATGCTTGTCAGAATATATTTTAGTGGCAAACATTTGATGTTTGATACATTTTTGTTAGACTTTGTTCTATTGATAGACATTTGATGAACTGCTTGTTCTGGCTGAGAATGGGGATCACAGAAAGGTCGATATGCTTGTGAAGGATATATACGGCGGATCCTACAATCTGATTGGCCTACAGGGTGACATTATTGCCAGTAGTTTCGGCAAAGCTGCTCGATCTCCCAGAGTAGCACTGGGTTAGTACCAAGGTGTTGTTTCATCAGAAATCCTAGGACCTGTAAGACCACTAAATTATCCCTAAGTGCATTTCAGTAAAAGACCTAGGACTGGATTTAGCCTAAGAATCATATATACATTTAGGGGTAGTGTCCCCTGTCCTAGGACTGTAGTTATCCTAAGAACCATATATACATTTAGGGGTAGTGTCCCCTGTCCTAGGACTGTAGTTAGCCTAAGAACCATATATAAATTTAGGGGTAGTGTGCCCCTGTCCTAGGACTGTAGTTAGCCTAAGAATCATATATTAATTTAGGGGAAGTGTCCCCTGTCCTAGGACTGTAGTTAGCCTATGAACCATATATTAATTGAGGAGTAGTGTCCCCCTGTCCTAGGACTGTCGTTATCCTAAGAACCATATATTAATTTAGTGTAGTAACCCCTGTCCTAGGACTGTAGTAAGCCTAAGAACCATATGTTAATGTAGGGGTAGTGTCCCCTGTCCTAGGACTATAATTAGCCTAAGAACTATATATATATTTAGGAGTAGTGTTCCCTGTCCTAGGACTGGATTTAGCCTAAGAACCATATATAAATTTAGGGGTAGTGTGCCCCGTCCTAGGACTGTAGTTAGCCTAAGAACCATATATTAATTTAGGGGTAGTGTCCCCTGTCCTAGGACTATAATTAGCCTAAGAACTATATATAAATTTAGGAGTAGTGTCCCCCTGTCCTAGTACTGGATTTAGCCTAAGAACCATATATACATTTAGGAGTAGTGTCCCCTGTCCTAGGATTGTAGTTAGCCTAAGAATCATATATAAATTTAGGGGTAGTGTCCCCTTGTCCGAGGACTGTAGTTAGCCTAAGAACCATATATACATTTAGGAGTAGGGTTCCCCTGTCCTAGGACAGGATTTAGCTTTAGAACCATTTATACATTTAGGAGTAGTGTCCCCTTGTCCTAGGACTGGATTTAGCCTAAGAACCATATATACATTTAGGAGTAGTGTCCCATTATCCTAGGACTGGATTTACCCTAAGAACCATATGCATTTAGGAGTAGTGTCCCCTTGTCCTAGGACTGGTCATATGTGTATGATCCTAAGACATTTGATGAAACGGTCCCCAGATGCATACCAATATGGTATTTTATCACATTACTTGACGTGTCTTCTTGACGTTACCGATTCAATAACCCACTAGTCAGTTATTGAGTTGAATAGAGGGTGGGTGTATTATGCAAAGATGATTCATAGTCAACAAACACAGCTGATTTATTGATTATATGATAAATAGACTTCAGCATTTGTGTTTATTTAATACTGAAAAGCGGTGGTAGTGGAAATATGCAATATTTTATGATGATGGTTCTTGTGTATTATTTTCATTTGTCATTGCTTTATGGCAATCTTGACACTATTAGAAGTAAAAATAAAGATTATAAAAGTAAATTTATCTAATGGGCACTTTAAATGAGCATTGTTTTCTTTTAATATTAATATTAAAAGATCTCTGCTGCTTGCTGTCTTGGCATTTTTTCTGTGGATATGAGTGATGTCTTTCAAGCTCAAACTGTAGAAAGTGATTCATTAAAGGTATCAGTGTAGCATGTAATAAGTAATAATGTAGCAGACAGCAAAACCAAATTTTGTTTAACTTAACTAAATATATTTCATAACTTCTTTTTACTTTTCTACAAACTACAAATACATACTGAAAATATTCAGTTTGTCAATGGAATTAGGAACAAGCACAGTTTGATATCTTTATCATACATAATTCCCAATATCATTACATTCACTTTACAATTACTTTTCTGCAAGTTTGAATATTCTTAAAATTACATAATTAAATTTCAATGCAATTGTGTGTAAATAAACATTATAAAAAACGGATCATCAATCAATATCATCGAATCAACTGCCCAAAGCTAATAGATATATCACCTCAGGATGATTTGCGTAAGAAATATATAGACCCTAGCGTTTAATGACATTCGTCGGTTGAAAAAATTTAATATAATGATGGCCTCATCTAAAAGAAAAGTGCTCATTAATATTGCACACTTTGTAAAGAAAGCATGACCTGGCAAGTAATATGTAATTCCTATGTCACAACTACTGCACCCTTTGTAGAGATTTTGTCCACCCAGGATAAAATTATTTTCTTCTAATGAATTTCATTTAAATATAGAAAACTATATGAATATAATCTTTATCTTTAACATGCAGTGACTACAGATTTTGAACACATGTTTTTTGCTGCACCTTAGGTACACTCTTGATTTTGTCCTTCATTTCATAATCGGAGTCTTTTTTTTTCTATAGAGGAGTGTGACTTCCAAGAGGCGGACATAGCTCGCAGTCTTCTGCTGTCAATAAGTAACGATATAGGGCAAATAGCCTGTCTGTATGCCAAGCTACACAATCTGAAGAAGATCTATTTTGGTGGATATTTCATTCGTGGACACCCACTGACCATGCACACTATCACCTTTGCTATAAACTATTGGTCTAAGGTGAGTGTCACTGAGAGAATTAGGTGTTTAGTCTGTTAATGGCCTTTTTGTAAAATTAATTTCCTACAATGTCCACTATACTTTTTTATTTTGTTCACTCTTCCCCTTTTATCTAGTCTTTTGTCTTCTCTAGTAATTCCATTTTGTCTGCTGTGGATTTCCCTTTTGCCTACGCTTATATCTTCTGTTTGTCTACTCTGGAATTTCCCTTTTGTCAACTGTTATATTCCACTCTGTCCACTAATTTAATTCCCTTTTGTCTACTCTTTTTTCCCTTTTCTCAATTCTTTTTTTCCAGTTTTATCTTTTCTGAGTTTCTCTTTTGTCTTCTGTGGATTTCCTTTTTTATGTACTATGTCCATTTTGTCCTCTCTGAGTATCTGTTCTGTCTGCACTGAAACTTCTCATTTGATAACTCTGAAAATTCCTTTTGTTTACTCTGAATTTGTATTTTTGTCTATTTTTATATTCCCTTTTATCTGTTTTAAATTTCCCTTTTGTTTACTTAATATTAGACCTGGAAGCACAGTAGGTAGAGCTGTGACTTCAGGTTTTGGAGGTCCTGGGTTTAAATCCCAGAGTGAGACATACCAAAGTCATCAAAATTTGTAGTGTTACAGGTCCCTTTCTTACTCATTGCTAATCTGATTCCCAGGTTCTAAAACTCTAAGGCTTAGTCTGATATCATTCTCAAGCATCTGATTGGTCAGATTTTGAAATATATTCAAATTATGACCAATCAGATGCCTGGAATCGATCTCAGACTAGAGCTCAGTTTTATTATATTGAATCCACTGTTGTCTGGATAATGTGACTGGCTCTGATATCATGTCAGATGTTCACCGCATTCTATAACAGTGATAGCAGCTATGTATCTAAATCAACATTCAAAAATCTCAAAATAACTAAAAGAGTGTTGGTGGTTTTTCAGCACACATGATTTAGTGCTGTATCTGTATGTTCATGACTGTTATGATAAAAATATTTCCAAGGAGGCAGATAACAATTTGTTCCTGCAGGGTGAGATACAGCCATTATTTCTACGCCATGAGGGTTACCTTGGGGCCATTGGCGCCTTTCTGAAAGGGGCGGAAGAAGAAGGTAATGTGAACTTACTTGTACAATTATCTTTTTTTCTGGGATTTTTTTTTTATATAAAATTGTATGTGTTGAAATTCTTATTCACGGATTATTATTTTTGTGGGTGACAGTGTACATTTCTAATTGAGATCCTTATACTAATATATATATATATATATAAAGCAGCTAGGATTATTTTAAATATGCTGTTCAATATAAGATTCTCATAAATGATGTTGCATAATAATTTAATATTTATTTTTAATAAAATCTTATAAATGGGATCAAAAATATATGGCAAGATGACTATTAAATGTACCTGACTGTGATGGTGTCTGCAACAATCAGATCAGTCATGGCAGACAGAAACTACATTCCTTGTCTCTGATTTTCGGCAGTGATTGTAATTAGTTAGCAAAAAAAAATAAAAATAATAATAATGCTGCTCAGAAGACTGATTTATGCAATCATATTCCATCTTTATGTGCATCTAGATGCAGGGAAGTATTCTTGGGAGGAAAACTTTGCTCGGAGCTCAGGGTTGGCAAGTCCCAAGTCTAAAGATTGTTTTCTCCACCATCAGGATTCTAATGTACGTAGCCATTGTTTGTTAAGCTATCAAACTTCAGGTAAGGCAGGGCTCTTTTGGACTCAGTTTTTGTAGCTGTTGGAAAGGTTGGATACCTAATACAAGGATTTATGCTTTTTTCTCAAGCTTTATAGACTAAAAAATCTCATATTGAGAGACCAGATGATTTTTTTTGGTCATAATATGTGTCAATCTTTTTTTTTTTAATCACTAACTTGGTTCAAACTTTTAGTTAATTATTTTATGCATAGATATATTAAAGATATTGATTTTATTCTTAGTTTCACCTCATACAGACCAGAAGTTGTCACACCTTCAGAAATTAAAAGACATGTCCATGGAAATTTATAATGATACAGTCATAAAACATGAAATCATGACATAACCAGTGGGATATTGTGAAAAAGTCATCAGTTAATGTTCCTGATTGGGTATCAGGACAGACAACTCATGCAGATCTTATCATACCCTGTTATTTCTGCTTTATTTGTGTAAAAAAGAGTTTTGCTTTCCTGGGTTCTATTTGGAAAATTTGTTATAATCTGAATTTATGCAAGGATGCTGCATGCATTGTCGAAGCAAAACTAAATTGGGGAATGACTCTTGCAATCAAATAGAACTAAAAGCTAAAATATGATTTTACTGCCCATATAACTTCCCTTCGAAATGTGAGTGATTTTTCAGATTTATTTCCCCTAGTTTATTTTAATGCAATTAGTGCTAGGACAACACCTACTTTATTATTGACTGGATGTGTTGATACTTGCCTGGATGTTTGTTAATGAGATATAGTTGTGCAGAATGATGACATAATTGAGATTGTATTGGTCATTCCACAGTAATTGCCCTTGATTATTTTCTTGTCTGGACAAAGTCTCTGTAATTATTGATTGGAAAGTCTTTATACTTGTATCAATGATTAATATAAATGTATAGTTTTTTTTAAGGTTAGATAACTTTGATTGTAATGTTAATGCTGGAGTGGTTGCCCTTAGTTATTTTTCATTGCATATTCTTGTGACACCATAAATATTTATTGTTCTGTTATAAATTCTTAGCTTGGTTTGTCCTTCAGATATATTTTACTGAGTTATATCAATATGTGCTTAGTAGGCTAAGGGTTATAATCACCTTAAATTACTTTAAATCAACATAAATAAGAAAGATTTAGGTATGTAATATAGAAAATAAATACATTCATACATACTCGATAGTTTTTATTTACTTGTATTTGTTTTTACTTTGACAAGTTGATTTGGCTTAAAATTACTGATAATCTGTTCCACTATTATATTATATTTTTGGCATGTAGGTAACAACCAAATTTTGGATACATTTCTTTGTTCGATGGCCATCTATGGCCGAACAGTTAGAGTCACCTACTCCTCAGCCCCTCACCAGGAGGGTTTGAGTCCTGGTCAGGGCTAGAACTTTCATGTGGGTAGGTTTTCCTGCTAACCTGCAGTGCGCCAGTAGTTCTACCCAGACATAAGTCTGGGGTCTTCTTCCCCAAATAATTGGATGGACTTTGCCACTATGACAATAATTGTGTCAGTGCATTGTAACAAAAAAACAAAGCATAATTTCTTTCCAGTTTGACATGTTGGAGTTGGATCGCCTAGAGAAGACGCTACTGCCCTGCCCACTACTACTGGACCCACGAAGTTACCTCCCTGACACAGTAGATCTGACCCAGGACCAAGCAGCCCGGGAGTACTGGTTACAATGTTTTGTGGACAGTATCGGCAAGGTAAGACCTGTCAAACAGTTTATGTGACCGGACACTGTTGGTCTAGCTGGCATTTTTGTTTTAATTTTACCTATAAAATGCAAAAGGGTTGAAGCTTAAGCAAAATTGCAACATAATAAACAGTGATCATTTCTACAAATTCTTGACATTTTTGACTATATGTCATTTTACAATGTTTCATATTTAAGTACATATTTGATTTTTTATAGATACTTTATTAATTAAATTACTGCGTATATATATCCATATATATCTAAACCTTAAAAGATATTAGTCAGTATTAAAAATGGTCTATCAAAACCTTTCTTTTAAAAATCATGTTTTGCACAAGTTTTTTTTCTCAAAATATCCAGCTTATCATGTCACTATCAGTTTTTTTATGCTGTGAGCAATTTACATTTTGGGTAATATCAACAAAGTGATTTGAAATCTGCAGTTATGTAAACTTAAAAGTTTATCGTACAACTCTATGGATCCTTTAAGGCAAATGCTTTCAAATTTTTTTGTTCTAAGTTAATCATTTGACCATGGTATGTAGTAGGTTATAAGTGACTGGTGATTAATCTGACAATTATGTATTGGTCTCAAGTAATGGGAAACTTTATTTGAGTATGATATCCTTGTTTATTCTATTAAAATATAACAATATTACCTAAGTTTATTCGACAGTTTTGGTAATTTGTTTATTCTACAGTATTAGGTTATATGTACATATTACCTGTGTTTATTATACAGTATAAGGTTATATGTACATATTACCTGTGTTTATTATACAGTATAAGGTTATATGTACATATTACCTGTGTTTATTCTACAGTATTAGGTTATATGTACATATTTCCTGTGGTTATTCTACAGCATTAGGTTATATGTACATATTACCTGTGTTTATTCTACAGTATAAGGTTATATGTACATATAACCTGTGGTTATTCTACAGTATTAGGTTGTATGTACATATAACCTGTGTCTATTCTACAGTATAAGGTAACATGTACATATTACCTATGTTTATTCTACAGTATTATGTTATATGTACATATTACCTGCATTTTTTACAGTATTAGGTCATATGTACATTTAACCTGTATTTATTCTACAGTATAGGTTATATGTACATATTACCTGTGTTTGTTCTACAGTATAAGGTTTTATGTACATATTGCCTGTGTCTATTTTACATTATTAGGTTATATGTACATATTACCTGTGTTTATTCTACAGTATAGGTTATATGTACATATTACCTGTGTTTGTTCTACAGTATAAGGTTATATGTACATATTACCTGTGTTTGTTCTACAGTATAAGGTTTTATGTACATATTGCCTGTGTCTATTTTACATTATTAGGTTATATGTACATATTACCTGTATTTATTCTACAGTATTAGGTTATATGTACATTTAACCTGTGTTTATTCTACAGTATTAGGTTATATGTACATATTTCCTGTGTTTATTCTTCAGTATTAGGGTATATGTACATATTACCTGTGTTTCTTCTAAAATATAAGGTTATATGTACATATAACCTGTGTTTATTCTACAGTATTAGGTTATGTGTACATATAACCTGTGGTTATTCTACAGTATTAGGTTATATGTACATATTTCCTGCATTTATTCTACAGTATTAGGTTATATGTACATATTACCTGTGTTTATTCTTCAGTATTAGGTTATATGTACAAATTACCTAGGTTTATTCTACAGTATTAGGTAACATGTACATATTACCTATGTTTATTCTACAGTATTATGTTATATGTACATATTACCTGCATTTTTATACAGTATTAGGTCATATGTACATTTAACCTGTATTTATTCTACAGTATAGGTTATATGTACATATTACCTGTGTTTGTTCTACAGTTTTAGGTTATATGTACATATTGCCTGTGTCTATTTTACATTATTAGGTTATATGTACATATTACCTGTATTTATTCTACAGTATAGGTTATATGTACATATTACCTGTGTTTATTCTACAGTATAGGTTATATGTACATATTACCTGTGTTTATTCTACAGTATTAGGTTATATGTACATATTACCTGTGTTTATTATACAGCATTAGGTTATATGTACATATTACCTGTGTTTATTATACAGCATTAGGTTATATGTACATATTACCTGTGTTTATTATACAGCATTAGGTTATATGTACATATTACCTGTATTTGTTCTACAGTATTAGGAAACTTTTAATTCGAATACATTGCCTTTTTATATTCTATAGTAACATGTTTTTTCTACCTTCAGCAAGAAGATCAAGCTGTCAAAAGTCAAGCCTCTATCAACCTGGAAGATGCCAAACTGAGAGCTGCAAAGTTTAAAGACAAGTATCTTCAGTGCCTTGAAAACCTTAAAAGAAATCCATGGTGAGTAGTTTATAAATATTGCATCAATAAAATTGTGACACATCATAATATTTAACTAACATTAGCTAGTCAACAGATGAGTTACATTAATTCCAACATTTTCACTCTTGAAATAACATAAATTAAAAGTGTAAAGGTACATAAACATTATTAAAGTGAAAATGACATTGCAAGCATTTTAAGTGCCTAAAGGAGGATGAGAATGATAAATGTTACACAGCATTTATAACATTAACTGCAGGAGAAATAACAGATAAATGATGATCATTAAAAAGCATTGATAAAAGATTGTTTGATAGAGTTTGCTACTCTCACTTATCTTCTCTTGAACTATTGTACCTATGACTTGATAAATGTTTAAACAGGTATACATTTCTGTACGTTTTCGCAGTACCTATGGTGTCCTGACTGTTTGAGGTTTATACCTTGTACTTTTGTCTTTTAAGAAAAAACAACAACATAGAGCTGTTGTCACAACCCTGTCTGGCATTGATTAACCCTTTTTTTCTTAAAGGACCATTTTCTCAAAATAATCAAAGGCATTCACTTTAAAATGCAGTAATTGTACACTATCAAATTGGGAACCCATTTCAAAAGGGCAGGTGATCCTAAAATTAATTTTGGACAGAGTTATCCCCTTTTTTGAACTTAGAATTTGCATTATACTATCAAGGACTGAGAACAGTGGAACACATTGTCTACTGACAGCCTTTGTTTTCTGTATCTACTCACAAAGAATTTGGCATCACTTCAGTAATTTCTTTTAACTGTTTGTCTTTGGTTATAACCTTTTAGGAAGACTAGTGCTATGCAACTAATTGATGCACCCCAGTCAATCCTTTTGCCAAATGAACATTCCAAGTTGGCATTTGTTAGGTTTTCTTTACTTGTGTAATGTCTCATTTCAGTTGTTTTGTCACTTTGACAGTTTACTGGCATAGATTTATCTTTGTTTCTCTTTAAAATTGTGGTATATGTTATATTGATGCTGATAGGACATTGTCATATCTTCAAATTATGCAGCATGTATTCGTATATTTTATGTAATTGTTCACAGTGCCTATGGCTCACTGAATGTTCGCGGTCTGCTAGACACTCGCAGTCACTGTTTGCAAGAGTTCAACTTCACAGATCCATACTCTCAGGTAACTAACTATAGAGCTAACAAATGGATCTCCTATGACATTTTTTTAAAATATTGTAAAAATCACTTAATATTTTTAACACCCTAGAAAAATGGGTATGTTATTGTTAGACAGTTATTGACCGATGCAGACCAAGTATCCCTGCTAATGCTCACGGCTAAGGGGACAGCATTACGCCTGACTCATCGGTATCAGTATAATGGACCGGCTGGGTTCAGTCCCTGGGCACCTCATAAGTGCCCCTGTGCTATAATGGTAGAAATGTTGCTGCACAGTATTGGCAAAAGTGCCTGCAAATCCCAAACTGAGAAAACCACAGAACCGCTTACTTTTGACATCTCATTATATCATCATTTGGATTATGTGCCCTTGTCTCATGTTTTCATACACTTTCTCAGTCTTTTGACTTAGAGATAAAAAAATAGTCATTATACCAAAACCAGTTACTTTGAGGTTTAAATGTGAAGTGGAAGAAATGTGATTGGCAGTTCAGCTTTATTTACAAATTGTGTCAATACATTGGCTTGAGTAAACGAAAATAGACCGGACAGATCTTGTGGCTTACATTTTGTAATGATGAAATGTGCAGATGTAGTCATTGTTTACACTTGGTCAGTTCTTCTGTTCTGTCTTTTTTTTTTTGGATAAAAAAATGCAAAATTTATGACAGTCGTCAATATTTTACCAATAATTTTACATAATGGAGTTCAACAGTACATTTCTCTTTAAAAGAAATGTCCTTATTGGGAAAATGTATGTCTATTTTATGACTGATGTTTGCACATGATGTGCCTTCATGTATGGATTGCTTGAAGAAATGATATGTTATTAAATCTCCAAAGGACAAAAATAGTTTTAACACTGGTAAATACTATTATCATTCCATTTTACCAATACAATTTTTCAAAAGAAAACTTATATTTCTTTTTGAAATAACCTAGAACATATTGTGTCAAAACTGTGTCAAGGAAAATGGTGATGATTTTTCTCATGGTGATGGTTGTGGTGTTGATGAGATGATGATGATGTTGATGATGATGTTCTTGACATTGATGGTTGTGAACTGAATATTTCTTTAACAGGCATACTCCAGCAATTCTTTTTCAGTACTTGCACCCAATAAGGAAAATTGTTATTCATAAATGTATTTATCTTCAGCAAAAACAGTTTGAAAATGAGCAATCATTAAAGTGTCTTGATCAAAGATTGAAGGAGATTGATAGCATTGTCAAGCAAGAAGACCGCACTCTTGAGCTGGCCAAGGGCCTCCTAGCAGGCAATGTGTTTGACTGGGGTGCCAGAGAGGTGGCAGAACTCATGGAAAAGGAAAACTTTTCCTTTACTGATGCCCAGTCTAAACTCCAGGGTGAGAACCTTCATATTATCCATTATTATGTTCATTGATTTATTAATGTATTAAGTGAAATTAATTAAAATGAAATTGTCCAACAAAATTCATAAAATGGCGACTAAAAAGTGATCAGGAAATGGCATATACACCACACATACTTAATGACGTCACACTACGACAATGACGTCACACTATGATAACTAACTAGTGAGTTACCAAAAATAACGCATGAGTGTTACCTCACGCTCGCGTGGTAGGTTATGTGATAAGATATATTACTCTGTATTGGTTATGCATTTATGTGTATCTTTTTAACTAACCAGGTTTTCAATGAAAATCCTGGTAGATTGTGGTATGGGGGGGGCGGGGGGGATGTTCTCTCGGGTGTTGTTAAACAGTGAGTTTCTGGTTAATAACTTCTGTTTGGATAAACCAATCTTAATTTTGCTGAAACTTTGGATATAGCAAGCTTGCATGAAGACCTAGCTTGGGATTGGATTTGGGCCAGTCAGGTCAAGGTCACTTGTAAATTGTTAAACCATTTCAAACCTGGTTTCATGGCATGGCCACATTTCTTGTGTTAACATTGAAATGTTACATGGAATTATTGTAATCTCTATTTTTTTTAAGCAAATTTATTTCTTCTCAGTCAGCTTGTCTTGGGTTTTTAAAGATAATTTTCTTATATTTTTTTATATATAAGTTTGACTGATTATTATTATTCTTTTGTGTAATATAATTCAATGTTTGGGTTTGTCAAAAACTGTTCTGCATCCCAGGCAAGCAAAGCCATAGGAAAAGTTCTTACTCACTTTTACTTGGTCCCATTTTTGTGTCTTCTTTTTGTGTTTGTTATGTGTAAGTGCTAGTGTGAGTCAATTACACGTATTGTAACAAATTTTAACACGGATAACATTGTGACATATACATTATGATTGCGTGCTTTGTCCTATCTTGATGCTGAAGCCATTTTACATGGGATTCTATGTGATCTTTATTTATATGAATGGGCGGTTGAATTATATCATTGTGTAAGGTAATTGTTGGATACATATATATTTTTATTATAATTGCATCTTTGGATGATAGTATATATATATATGTATATATATAAGGCAATTTTATGTAATAATACAGAATAGAAGCAACAAAAGTAATTCAAAACATGTATAAAGTTAAACAATGTAAACATATGCAGTATGCACATTCGGTCGACCCCTATGGATTGATATAATCAGACCACACTTGTTGCTGTTGTTGTGCATTGCTCTTATGTCATATGCTGGGCTTGACTAATATCACTTAGAAATTTAAATCTCTAAGTGTTGTTGTTTCATTTTGTAGAATACTTAAGTAACAATGATTCATATCTTTTCAATTTTAATTGAATGATTACATCATAAATGCGAACACTGTAATTTAAAAGTTTTATTTATTCTCAGCTCGTCCTTGGCTCATGGATGATTTTGACAGCTGGAACCGCCGACTGCAAGATGAACCTTCGTACAGATGTGTCGTGATCTTCTGTGATAATAGTGGCGCTGATATCATCCTTGGAGTGTTTCCATTTGCCCGAGAACTTCTTAAATCTGGATCAAAGGTAAGTTTTTTTGTGATACAAAATGCTAGGCACCAGACCAGGTAATGCAATTGGTAGAGTGTCAGTTCCAGTTGCAATAGGGTCCTGGGTTTTGATCAATCATTTACAATGGTAGTATAGCTCTCTTGCAAATTCTCAAGCAAATATAAGTGTAGTTCCACAACTAATTGGCCCTATCTCAGGATAATGTGACTGGGTATCATGCCAGGTGTTCATGGCATGCCATACACAGTGAAGACAGCGCTATATCTGGTTTAAGTGGACATCTTCTTTAAAGAACTGAAATACTGTTGGTGGATTGATAAACTTTAAAAACAAATCTGTCTTGATGACAGTCATGTTTATTCACCAGATAATTAATTAACTATCACCAAAATATTGTAACGGGATATGTTTATTTTGCAAGCATTGATGTATTATTTATATTATCGACAAAATTGCTTCTTAACTTACCCCTGATCTCTTTACATGGTAATCTATAAAAATGAAAATATGGAATTTTTAATGGCTGTGAAGAACTGTGTTTTATGTCTCATCTTTGTCGTTCTCTATCACTTTTACATTTAGTTTGTTTGCCTTTGTCTGGCTGTATTTTATATTTTATTGAATAACTTTATGTTTTTAGTCTTATAAAAAAAATAACACGACAGCCTGCTTCAAAGTCTGGGCCAAAAAGTGATATAGATATTACTATATGTTAATAAATAAGTGATTTGATATTGGCCCTGTTATTTGTCTGAGGGCAGTTGTATTGGCCCAAGGCAATTTTATTAAATAACTACGTGTACTTATAACATTTAAGTACTTGTAGTTATTATTAGCCAAAAGGCACAAAATGGCTGACATTTTCCAGAGCTTCTTGCTGTATCATTTTTTGGCCCTGCCTTATTAGCCAATCAAATTACTTTAAATGCGGGGTTTATATCTATATCATTTTTGGTTGAAAAAGTGATATAGATATTGGCACTGTTTTAAAGCAGGCCGTCATGTTATTGAACATGGCAGGTGGTTTTTTAAAGGGCTAATAACGTATTGTTATTTAATAATGACCATTAATAGACTGGCTGAAGAGTCACACCTCAGAGATCATGGTTTACCTGTACATATAAATGTAGGTTAGAGTAATAGTAAGTTAGGTTAAACAAGTAACTTAAACTTGAGTATGGTTTATTAAAAAAATGTAATATTCAAGCATTAACTCTGATTATGCATATATGTGTAATACTGTGGTTGTATCAGGTGTTCTCTGTCAGTGTGTCCATCAGCACTTTATTATACAGAAAACTCAAGAAATTGTTTTCAGCAGAATTTCTTTCAACTTGCAAGAATTACAAGAATTATTCATATCAAAGTATACTTGAAAGCTATGGTGAAATAACTCCAGCTGGATTGTTGTTTCCAGATTTATTGCCCTTTGCTTATTTTTTTGCTAGTGATTTAATTTCTTGAAATCTTTTATTTTTTTAGCCAAATTTCTTAAAACGTTCATGAATGATGAATACTGATGTGCAGTTGTGCGTAAAGGTAGATAACTTCTATAAATTTAACACAGATTGTTGAAATTAATGTGCTCGACCTTCAGCACCCAATTGTATAAACAATGGTTAAGGTTCACTTTTGGTTATTTTCTAACAACTGGTTAACTTTAACTTTCTTGGTTAGTTAACCAAAGTGGTTATCTATTTGTATAAATGCAGTTAACTGTTTTGTTACTTGACCAAACTGTTTAACTTTAACCAAAAATTAAATTAACCAAAGTATCCCACAGTGCAACATTCTAATTGTTTCTGCTAAATGAGCGGCCATTTTCTTTTTTTGTTATAACGTTTACAGTCCACTGGGAGAATGTTTAAGTTAACCAAAAATTGTTTAAATTGGAACTGGTTAAATTCACGAAAATGTTTATACAATAGCTAACCAGCAAATTAACCAAAATGTATAAGGTAACCAAACTTTAACATTGGTTAAAATTTAACCTCTGTTTATACAATTGGCCCCAGGTGTGTTATGCTAAATGTAACTAGCGGTTCTCTTATTAACATTTTGGTACAGGTAATATGATATTGATGTTAAAAATTAATACACTCAACAATGTTTGTTTATTTCTTATCAGGTGATTATGTGTGCAAATTCGAAACCTACGCTGAATGACGTGACATACCAGGAGCTATTGATTCTCATGAAACGAGTGTCCACAATCTGTCCAATAATCTCTGCTGCAGCAACTGATGGACATCTCAAGGTTATGGCTTCAGGTCAAGGGTCACCTTGCCTGGATCTCAGGTAACATGTTGCTATAGAAAATTGGACAGGCATTTCTTTGTTGTATTTTTTTTGCGTTCACTAAGTAGAATTATGGTCATATTGGTAACATCTGGCTCATTATTGGTGGAAGAAGACCCCCAACTTATGTCTGGGTAGAATCACTGGCACACAGCAGCTTAGCTGAAAACCTCCCCACATAAGAGTTCCTGGCCCGACCGGGACTCAAACACATGTCATGAGGTCCTGAGGAGTTACACACAAGTACACGGCTCTGACCTCTCAGCCACAGATGCCCCATCGGTTTTATTCCACGTCATGAGGTCCTGAGGAGTTACACACAAGTACACGGCTCTGACCTCTCAGCCACAGATGCCCCATCGGTTTTATTCCACGTCATGAGGTCCTGAGGAGTTACACACAAGTACACGGCTCTAACCTCTCAGCCACAGATGCCCCATCGGTTTTATTCTTCCTAGATTACTTCAGATGGTTAGTGTAGCCATTGGTGACAGTCACTGACCATGTGACAGTCACTGACCATGTGACAGTCACTGACCTTGTGACAGTCACTGACCATGTGACAGTCACTGACCTTGTGACAGTCACTGACCATGTGACAGTCACTGACTATGTGACAGTCACTGACCATGTCAGTCCTTCTCCTAATGTGGGTTCAAGTCCCAGTTAAGGTAAGAATGTTTCTGTGGAGAAGTAATCCAGCTGACCATGTGCTAGTTGTTCTATCAAAACATTTGTCTTTTGTCATTTGATCTATGTCTAGGGTGTTGATTATTTTCCACAGATACCAACTAGAAGATGCCATAGGGGTCATAATTGTGCTGGTGCAATTTGAATGTAAAACAAAGAAAACATCATGTTAATGTTTTACATACAATTTGCACCAGCACAATTTGACAAATTTCAAAGCATCGTCTACAGCATTGTAGAAAATGTGTCCACTTTAGTTTTGGGGTTATTATGTAAGCCCTTGACAAGTTGTAGTAATAATTTGCCACTACTAATACTATGTATGCTTTATTTCATAAACAACATATTTTTTGTAGGCTGGTAGATCATGATCTGGTGCAGTTGATGGAGGAAGAAAATGCTGATCTGATAGTAATGGAGGGGATGGGACGTGCCATCCACACAAACTTTGGTGCTGCCTTTAAGTGTGATTCCTTAAAGGTTGCCGTGCTGAAGAATCGTTGGCTTGCTCAGAGACTCGGAGGTGACATGTTCAGTGTTGTGTTCAAATTTGAGCGAAGTCGTCAAGTTGACTCAGGAATGAAGAGTTGTTCTATGCCAGAACAAAATAAAACAGGTTTTTTCAAGTAGTAGATATCTGACCTGCAGAGTCCATGGTTATTCACTTGTTAAGTCAGAGATCAATTTCAAGCTGATCAATCATCTGATTGGTCCAATTGACACCAATCTCAATCAAGCAATTGGCCAGATTTCAATGTTATTCAAATTCTAGACAATAGAAAACTTAAGAATGGATGGTTTTGCAAACTGTATATAACTCCTCCCCCTAATATTTTGACAGTTTCTATTCACTTCTACCTCATGTGCTCACAATATTATCACAAGTAGGTGCTCACAGTCTTCTCACATAGAAAATGTGCATGCTTTTTTGTGTAAAGTAGGTTCTCACAATTTTCTGACATTAACAATGCACATGCTCTTTTGTGTTAAGTAGGTGCTTACAATTTTCTGGCATAGCAAATGCACATGCTCTTTTGTGTAAAGTAAGTGCTTACAATTTTCTGTCATAGAAAATGTGCATGCTCTTTTGTGTAAAGTAGGTTCCCACAATTTTCTGACATAGAAAATGCACATGCTCTTTTGTGTTAAGTAAGATCTACCATTTGCCTGCATTTTAAGCAAACATCAGGATAAACCATTTTATATAAACAGACCTGACTGATAGTTTTGGAACTGGCCATGCTCTGAGACATAAGATCACTTTTATAACTTAAGACCCCAAACTAGATGAACATAAAAGTCATACCGGTATTATAAATCTTGAAGAGAAATTTTCCCAGTGTGTAAACAATAAACAAATAAAAAGCATGATAGCATTAGGAATGCATAGCATTAGGAATGCATTTAAAGTATTTATGGAAAACTATACCGGTATGGAAAATAATTACCAGTGTGTGAATAATTTAACAAAATTAAAAGCATGATAGCAATAGAGATCTATTTAATGTATTTATAATTTTTTTACTGGTATGTTGACTTTGAAAGAACAAAAAGTGAGAGAGAATAGACATGTGGCAACATTAGATACAAAGATTGGTTATAATACATTGAATTTATAAGGAAGTATATCTTAGTGTAATAAAATAAATCCAAGAAAAAGAATGACACTGCAGGGTTTTTTACCTTATATAGAAGGATTCCTTCCCCTCAGAAAATAGGCTAATGAAAATTCAATATTTCATTGCAGAAATGCAGAAATTAGATGCTTTGATACGGATTAGTGACTGAAGTGGTAGCTTAAGTGAAGTAGATTATGATAATCTATTGGAAGAGTTCAAAAACAAGAAAGATAGAGAGATGGCATAGTAGTAAATATACAAGAAGTATGATAACAAATAAGAAGTTAAACATGGACATTTTCCCCCTCTTTTAATTAAACACTACAACATTTTCCCCTTCTCGAAGGTCCAAGGACCCTTCCCCTTTTTCAGAAAAAAATGCACCGACAGGATAATGGCTTGACTAGGTATACATAGTCTTGTTGAAATTTTGTTGAAAAATTGATCTGGTGTGTAGAAATTGGAAAGAAAAACGCATAATAGTTTGTGAAAATGAAGAGATGTACTACCGTATATGTTTTCAAAGACTCCTTTTGTTATTGTTAGATGATCTGTAAGTGCAGATGGATTTAATATGTCTATGATATGATTTAATAAGTGTCTGTGTGTGGAACATTAATAAAATCATGTAGAGAAATTTGGGAGCTTGCTGATTCTCATTCATGTACCTAGGATCTGAAAAGTTACCATATGAATTTATATTTCAATGCATAATAGTCTAGGGTAAGAATTGGGTAAATATTTTATGTAAATATTTTATGTACATATTTTTGTATTTACATAGAATTTTTTACACAGGTTAATTAATTTTGAAAAATTTGACCAGTATATGATACAAATGGGTTATGGAAAGTTTCATGCTGTGAAACATGTTTCCTTGACATTTAAAAACTTAAAATGAATCCAGACATTCTGATTTTTCTGTTCATTTTAAACATGGCATTAGAGAGAATGAGCAAATAAATAGTTTTGAAAATGAAAAACAAACTTTTTTTTTTAGAAGTTTTGTTAAAAGCTTATTATTGATGCCTTAGATTTGTGTGTGAGTTGCCATATACCAGCAGAAACCTTGTTACAATAGAGTGAAACTAATCATGCTTACAACTCATGTTTGGGTTTCATTTTGGATTCAACCTACAGATGATTGTCACGTTTTACAACATACTGATTGATAAAGTAATTTCTCTTTTAATGTAAATATCAAAGAGAGATATGTGATGATAAATCTGTCCCCAAACAATCAAAGAATAAAAAGGATGTACAATGTTATTGATATCTCTGTGAAGGCAAAACATATGTAAATATAGAAAAAAAAAAAAAATACATGTAGATAAATTTAGTAGAGTATTTCATGGATTACACTGTCCCACTTGCTAAACATCTGTAAAAATAGATAAAACGAAAACATGTAGATAAATTTAGTAAAGTATTTTATGGATTACACTGTCCCAATGTTGAGGTACGTGATAAGAGCACGTGATAGACCTGAAACCAGTCCCTAACATGCACAACGGTATAGTATGGTTACATGTTGGAATACCACAATTTGAAGGTGGTATCTGTACCACCATTTGAAGGTGGTATCTGTACCACCATTTGAAGGTGGTATCCGACAGTTTGGACAAATTTTCTTTTCATTAAACAACCAAATAGATTACTGTTACTTGAACAGACCGCGCAAAACAATGTTTATTGATATCCTACACCTGTGTGATAAGTGAACCATAATGACACAATCATCATTAGAAAAATGTATTTCCTATCTGAGTTTGCTATTTTTAAACTAAGAAAACCACGTGACCAGGCACACTGTCCGATACCACCTTTACGTCATGATAACTCTACCATGATTGTAGCTTACCTTACCCATAATAGATAGTTTCCGCATCAGTGAAAACCCCTTATCTTGGCAGCCATCTTTGATGGTAACTTTAAGGGATTTTCATATGAATTGTATAGAAGGGTAAATTTTATTTTCTTGTAATTTCTTCATTTGTGGTCCGCAAATTAAAAGCTATACACCATTAGAAAGCTCTAGAAATTCATATTTTTAGAATACAATATTTTTACAATTGATGAATGCACACAGAATTAATACACAGAAAAAAATAAAACTATTGGCTCATACTTAAAACAAAATGAACAGTGTATCATTTTTGGTTGTATTTCTTTAACCTTTCAAACTATCAAAATACAGTTTTGATAGTTAATCTACTCTATAAAAGCTGTTAAATTTGAGGGGGAAAAAATCAGTAAAATAGACTGAAAAATAAAAACACAGTGGTGAGTTTTAATACAGCACATATTTCCCGATTTCGGCCTCCATTAGCTTCTGCCCATAAAGATGGCTGCCTTAAACTTGTCTTATAAGTGTCAATAATATCACAAGGAAACTATCTATAGCTTTTATGTCTGTTGTTTGGAATTAATTCTTTTAATTTGTTGATATAATTCAGCAGCTCTTATTAGGAAACAAAGAAAAAGAAAAAATAAAAATTGTTATTTTTGAACCCCAAACACCTTATATGACAGTCCACTGCTTCACTGACTGCACCTTTGAGCTTTATTGCATGCTAGGCTGTTTGCTCTTTTTGTTTAATGACTCAACCCAGATTTGTTCTTTTACAATTGACTTGCACGTGAATATCTTTGTATTGTGCATTTTTTTAAATTTTGGTTTATGTCCCAATGCTCATAAGACTTTGTCATATTTTCTTATTGTAAAGTTTTATGAAACATTACGAACCAGCTCAATGTTGACATTTAATTTTCAACATCACCAATGTTATGGTTTTGAATGGTTTTAACTGGTGCAGTTCATTCAGTTTAAGTTGGGCCCATTTAGTGTTTTTATCAATCTTTGCTACCATAGACATCTTGACTTGATTTGTTTTGTACAAATTACACTGTTTTTCCTGCGATTTTATTGCTTAAGTTGTTTTTTTATATGAATATTGTTTATTAAGGCATCAGATTACCAGCAGCTAAATTTATTTCAAATGTTTGTATTATTGATGTGAGATCTATATTTATCTTTGTGCCATATGTCATGGTTGTTGTTATTTTTGTCTGATACTATTTGAGTATTTGTGCATTATTTTATGTTCATAACTATAATTTGAGAACCAACATTTCTTAATTTCTTTACTTATGCATTTGTCAATTATTTTGAGTTTGGGAATATCTTTGTGCCTCACTATTCATTTTCCCATAGATACTGAATCAGATTTGGTTCTGCCTGTACTGTGAAAGCACGCCATGAACACTTATCATGGTTGACATGTATAGTAACATTTAAATTACCACCATTATTTTCATCATGATCATTTTCATCTGATCATCACAACCATTATCATCAAAATCATTTTCATCACCATCATCATCATAACTACTTTCATCATTATCATTTTCATCACCATATCACAACTACCTTCATCACTATTATTTTCATCACCATCATCATCACATCTACTTTCATCACTATCATTTTCATCACCATCATCATGACATCATCGCAACCATTTTCATCACTATTATTTTCATCATAATTTGGGTTTCAAATGCTAATCTTTCATTTTTATTTGAAATGTTAATGCTTTATTATAGACACATGAGTGAAACAATGTTAGAATATGTTTAGTCAGGCAGGGATGTTTTATAATGTGTTAAATTATGGGTGGTTTGCATACAAGTTTATGTTAAAATTTTGATTGTATTCAGTGTGTATATTAGAAAGTCTGTTTCACAGAAGTTGAAGCTACATGTGCTATAAATGCATAAGGGATTGTTTAAGTCCTCAGAGTCCCAGACACAGATATGCCACTGGACATTGTGATCAAGTTCAAGAGATCTATTGTTCATGTTGATTTCAGTTGCTACACTATAATGCAGGTAGAGTCACCAACAAGTCACAGCATGTGATCATATCCCTCCCTGTCTGGACAAGGGTTGTTATTTAATAGTCCAAGTTTAGATGAAAACTTACATACTAGTGGCTAATGCAATTTCCAGGTGACATGCTGTGCACGGGTAGTTCTAGCCAGACATTTGTCTGTGGTGTTCCTCTACCATTTGTATCTGGACAATGCCTGTTATTATGTAGGTGTGCTGTAACTAAAACAAGGACAGCCATATGCTTGCTACTTATGAAACATTTATTGATGACTGTTACACGGAATGTTTCATGCAGTTAGTAAGTTTAATGGTTTACTAGAAAGAAACTAAAATGAGTTGAACATCTTGACCTCGTTTTATTCCAGTTACAACGTTATGCCAACAAAGTCTTTTAATGGAAATCAGTCAACGCAATGAAAGCTAGACATTGTCAGTCAAAGCACTTGTTCAATGTTTTTGTGACAGAGGTAGAAAAAGCCATCTAACAAGGTCAATATGAATATCTGGGTATTGTCACCTTATTCACTGATAGTCGATTCTAAAGCTACATTTAAAATGTGAAAAATTTACTGATTTTACTTATTTTTGAATTCTTATTACCAGTAAACCATTTTTCTAATTCCCTTTAGGTGTTTATTTTCAAGGGCAGGCAGGATAAAAAAACACGAATAGTGTTGCTTTTAAAGGTGGTATCTGACAGTTTGTCTACATTTTTTATATGAAACAATATCTGTAAGTAAGGACAATTGGAATTCCTGCTAAAAATTGACATCTACTTCACACCGGATGATGTGGATGAACTAAAACATTAGTGGTCACATGGTTTTCTTGGTTTAAAAATAGCTAACTGTGCAGCATGGCTTAGATAGAAAATTCCCTATTTGTAATGAAGATTATGGCATTATGGTTCACTTTTCTGACAGGTGTAGGACACCAATAAACAGCATTTTTATGAGATCTGTTCTGATAACAATGGTTTACTAAGATGTATAATGAAAATATTTTTTGTCCAAACTGTCAGCTACCACCTTTAAGCCCTTGCCAAGTTTTACTGTTAAATGTTGAAGAAGTGAGTTAAACGGACGTGATAAAGGAGTATAATTGTGGTATACAGCCAAACAGATGCCATATAGGTATAAATGTTTTAACCAGAGAAAGTTGTCTCTTTGCACAGGGATTTGAATTGTATGTATTGTTACTTTTGATAAACCATTTACCTACAATTTTCTTTACTGAGCACCTCTGTTACTTGCTTTTTGTTTTGTTTAGCAGCTGTTACTTAAGATATATTAAAATATAAGAAAAAAATGTCTGCTTTTTTATTTTGTTACCAGAACTCTTTAATCTTTTTAAAGCTAGGTCATATGTTAAAAATACGTCACTTCAAAAAACAGGTTGCTAAGACAATATGTTTTGGCATCAATTGGTAATAATTGCTTTAAATGATGTCATTCTGCTGTCAAATAAAATATTTACATTTAAATGTATTGTAAAACCAGGAATTTTGAGCTTGTAGATAATAATTTCTGGACAAGTGAAAATGGCGCTTTGCTAATAGGCACTCTGTTAAAACTAAAATATTCCAATAGCAAACGTTTGCATAGCCACGATCAAAGGGTCATAATTTGTAAATTGAATGTCAAATGAAAATTTTCTATACATAGTTGAATGGCTATGTATTCTACGTAAGTTTTATGCATGTCCGAATAGTGGTACAGAAGAAGCTGCGATTGTGAGATTCCATAACTTATAACGGACATCAAGATTTTAATGCAATGTAGCATAAGCCATTTAACAAAAGTCTTTACCTCCTGCTCTATCCTATGGTATTTATAAATCCTAACATATCAGGTTTGCATGAGTTTGTACTAAAGCCAAAGGTTTCACTGCCATATACCAATATTTTACTACAAAACTGTTACATGGCTTTAGAAAATCTGCAAAGTGAGAAAGGTGTTTTCAAAATTATTTTGCAGTTATGATTGTATTGCTTCGAAACATAATTGGGCCCAACAGACAGCCACCTAGAAGGCAGCCTCTAAGAAAGCACGAAGCAGAGCAAGAAGATTTGACATTTCGAGCAATACTTGGGCATCACTATTCATTCTTATCGAAAAAGAAAGATGCCTCTTCAAGATTTTGTGCAGATTATCGGTGCCTCAAAGATGCATTACTTTAATGCAATTGTAGGCCCCTATTGGTTTAGTTGTAAGGATCTTGGTTCTTGATTCTGGCAGATTAGAATGGAAATTTTATAGAGAAATCATAAAACGTCATGAAGGATGACCTGATAGCGTTATCACAAACAGCCAAAATTGGTTTTCTCCTTTAATGTGCTGACTTAACATTAAAGACTTCAAAATAAGCCTTCAATCAGCAGTATGTGCTGTTTCTGTGCCACATTGTTTCTGAACAGCGTATTGCAGCGGACCCTGTGGAAAATAAATCAGTACAGAACTAGCTGGATCCCAAAACCAAGGGGGAAGTCCTCAGTTTAAAGAATTTTGTTCCAACCAAAATAAAAGTAAGATTGCAGTAAAAATAAATGTGTTTATCTTAGCAAATACGTGCGTTGTTAAGTAAGTGCTCATTGTAGATGAACTTCATAATATGCATTGCATGGATGATCCGATGATCCAAAACAAAGTGAATCAAATTAATGAACAATGGTTAATGGAATGATAGAAATGATATGATGAAAAATGAAAACAAAATCAATAAAAATGATAATTATGAAAATGTAAGCTGAGTATCTTATGATATTTTCCAAGTTGCCTTATAATAAGACTCCAAGAAAAAGGAACATTGTGCAACTTTGTAAGGCTAATTTCATCATATAAAAACTGGGAAAGTCATATCAGCAATCGACACAAAAGTAACCAACATATGAAGTAGGCTACACTTTACATGTTTAGTTTATTTATTTGCAGAACTATGCAAGGAAATATGACAAAGCCATATGAGTGTTGCAACTCAGACTAAAAATTTTAAAAAAAAGTTTTCCCAGGGCTTTTGTATCTTTGGAGTTATCATTGGGGCATTACATGTACAAGGGACGAACAATTAATTGCAATAAATTTATTAACTATTTTTAAAAACAATAATTGTCAGTTATCACCCCTTCCAAAATACAATGAAATGATGAAGATTACCGGTATACCTTTTAAAAATCAATACAATTTACTGATGCAATTTTAATATAATTTGCAAAAAAAGTTTCATCTTTAAACAGCGGAACGTTCTACTGGTATTAATTCTTAATTAATTAATTAGTCCTATTCAGGATGATTTTGTTAGCCCTGGCTACCTACGGTGTGAAATTTTGTCACCTGTCGCATATTTTGGATAGAAGATTATGAAGATGGGTGATTTCTGTAAATCTGGTTATGAAAGATGCATCTATAAGACAGTCACTATTAAATCAGAGTAGTCTAAACATACTGTCGTTAACTGAACTATGTATTGATTAATGTATGCCTATTTTTAATTTGAGCTAAATACATATATAATTTGCTTGTTATTATCTATACGGATTATTGGTAAGTATAGTAGCCCCGCCCCACACCCCCAAACAAACATACGCATACATATATATATATATATATATATAGAGAGAGAGAGAGAGAGAGACACAGACAGACAGACAGACAGACAGACAGACAGATAGATAGATAGACAAACACAGAGACAGACAGAAGATAGGAGTTGGACAGACAGGCAGGCAGGCAGGCAGACAGACAGACAGACAGATAGAGGTATTACAAAAGTAAATTAAGATTACAGTTAAACAATACAGAACATGCAATACTCATTTATTAAGCTTCTGGCATTTACAGCAATTCTATTTTCAGTGCCTAATCTTACTTTTAGAACTAGATATAACAATGCATTTTATGATACTAAGTCTTTCACTCAGAACTGCTGCAACATATATTGTCAATAAAGTCTAGTAATTGACAAACACACGAAAGGTCAATAGCCACTTTCCAGCAAGTGTAATTTGATCGGTGTATTTTAGGTTCCTCAGGGAAAGGAGTACACTAATGTAGTTCTAAACATTAAATCAAATGTTTCCTCATCTCATACTCGTTTAATACATGCTTAAAATTGTTGTTACAGACACTAAAAATTCAACAGCATTTGCAATAGCGTACAATCCACAATCTTTACCATTTGTCTGTTGCTGAATATTAGGTATCTTAACTATTATCTTATTAACAATATTTCTATAAATTTGTGATAACTGTACTTGAATAATAATTAATTGTTTACACTGCTGACTCAAAAAATCTAAATAATACACACTAAAAGGGTCCTTATCTGTTTGAATACTGGTCACCCAGTGGCAGTTATCATTAGGGGTGAATTTGTTCTGAAGGTCTTGTATTCCAAATTTTAGTTTTTTCGCTATAATTGGGATTTTCAATATTTCTTCCAAACCATTTATTTTAAATTGTAGGAATTTTAGTTACAGCAATCATGTCTTTATAATTAGGCCATTCGCAATTTTCAAGAATTCGCTTATTAGCTAGCGACAAATCTTAACTCGGATGTCCAGTTTAAAGCGGATTGAAAATCATCCTCCCATTATAGGCTTATATTTATATAGGTGTTTCTGGAATAAAACTAAGTATGCCAGCATTTTCATCTAGTTTTTATTTATACTACTTGGAGGGAAAGATGATTTTTACGGAATGCTTTTTTACCCGAGGTTGCTGATTTTATGAGTGTATTTTTTGTAGCCTGCCGATTTAGAATCCGGTGTTGGTGTTGGTATTCCTTCCAATCGGAAAGTCCATCCTCGTGGAAATCATCCCTCGGATTTATCTTGTGCAATGATACTTACAGAATTACGATTGTTTTGTTTGCCAAAAGAATAATACACCATAAAAAAGTTATTAAAAAACGATAGGTTGCAGTGTATATAATTATTTCATTCTACAGACTTTAATTTATCAAGTTACCTGTTCACATCTAGTTAGAAGTATACAACTGTTACTGGCTTACTGCATTTTCAGTAGAGATAACAAAATATTTATCTTTGTTGTTTTGACGACGTCATATGCACCGACATTTTTATTTGTTTTAGGTTTTCCCCGTCATCCATCCGAGAGATTATTCGTGAATTATCAGAGGCGTTCCAATTTGTATTGTTTCATCGAAATCTGAGGGCTAGGCTTTTGTCTGATCAAAACGATTTTTTGTCACTTAGTTATGTTTGTATACCTCATTAAACTACTTGATGTCTTCTCTTCCTTATGGGTCTTATTATTTTTTCTGTACTTAATTTCGCTGAACTTATGTAATACATACTTGTTGACGGACACTACAGGGATGAATCCAGGTGTGTGTGTGGGGGGGGGGGGGGGGGGGGGGGGTCCGTAGTTTCAAGTTATATTGTGTCTTAAAGTTGTATTTTAGTCAATACCAAACAAAACAACGTATTTTTTTCTTTTCACTTTTTTGCTGTGACAAAGGTCCTAAAATGCACCTGAGCCAAAGTAGCATGTCCTCCTGCTGCACCCACCCCGCCACTGTACTTGTGCATAACACACACACACACACACAACGGCCCAGATATGCGCCTGACATCTTGCCAGATCTGTTCAGGTAACAATGGTTTATTATGATGTTTAATGGAAATATTTTTGGTCCAAACTGTCGGATACCACCTTTAAGTACTATTGCTACACATGGTGTCTCCTACAGCTGCAGATCACCAAATTATAAAATTATTCCCAACTTAGCAATATATATACCCTTTTCTCTTTTATGCAACATAATTATTTAACCCTGGGTTATTGCAAAAAGAAACAACGTATTAGGAACAAAATCTTTCGATAACACAATTGGTCCTGTTCATTTTAGCACAGGCAGACGAACACCCTCCCGTAATATTTCCAATGTGAATAAATCACCTTCTGTAAATTTTCCACATTTTGCAAGAATGATTATTTGGTTTGCACAGTGAAGTCTCGTAAATACATTAATAGCATCGGACTTTTTTTTTCTGATAAAATTCCAACTTCCAAGATATATTTATTAATTAATTTACAGGAGTTAATTTGATTTTGTCCGCCTAAGCTAAAATGAATGGAAGGGATTTTGTGTGGGAGGTATTTTGTCCTACAAATGGTAAAACAATTCCACTGTTTGTGTTTTTATTTTGCTTGGATATAACTTAAAATTGCATTTTTGCTTTATTCTATGTCAGGATCAGTATCAAAGCTGTGACCTCAATATATTTTCACAAGAAAATCTCATTATTATAAAACAACACACTTCTTGTTAGCACCTTTTAACCATTTTGTATCAACCTGGAAAAAATAACTGTAAGTACACTGTAAATCTACTGTTTACCTAGATTGGGATACACGGTGTGAAACAATCGGAACACCTCGGCTAATAACGTCTGCATCATCACAAAGGAGTGCCGATAAAGCTCGTTAATGGGGCTGTGGACAGCGAATGCTCACAGCGGATGCTGCTACACCCTGTCAGATGGCCTCGGGGATCTGGCTAGCAGCAAGGGTGCGAGCGGCCTTAATTATTGGTCGGGTGGCTAATCATATGACAGTCTGAGAGCCTGAGATATCCGTGATTGTTTAGAACTACACGGTCTACAAAATTTGTGCGAACAGGCCACTGCTCTATAAATAATGGTCGAGAAGAAATGAATTATCGGGCCGACTGGGGGTGTGTGGAGGGCATAGCCCCCTCGCCCCCTCCGCCCCCCGTAAAATCCGGCCTGATACTTAAAGCCGCCTTTTAAAGCACAAATTCCCAAGGTTGCTTAAGTTATTTCCCTTGCCTCTCTTCACCAAATGGAAAGTACTGATGCAATCTCCAACGCAGTGATCCCCCCCCCCCCCCCCTTTCAGTAAGGAGAATCTCTGCTACCACACAGAAATCCTTCTAGATCTGGAAGGATTTGATTTTTTTTACTTTTAATTTTTTGTTCAGTAAAATGACAATCGGAATGAATGTGTAAGTTAAAAAAGGACTAATAATGGATGAAAAAACAAATTCTAACGACAAAGAAAAAAAAGAATGTATAATTTATCACAACAATCGTAACAACTCGGCCATTTCCGTCCTTTCGCCGAGGGCGAAATTTCAGTGTTACACCGGTTCAATGTAAACAATCAGTGGATACTGTTGAAGAAATTCACAAAGTAACAACGGAGCTTGACTCCTCCATAAAAGCGAAACCCAAACAGATCGAGTGTCTGCAGTCTCTGTTGGCAGGCAAAGACGTCATAGCTAATCTGCCTGTTGGTTACTATCGTCACGTGATTTTGTATGATGGCAGTGGTTTTAAGCGAGCGTAGAGATGTCGTAAACCCTGTGCGGAGTTTGGTACTGATGTTGGCCCAATATCTGAAAATGACTTGTGATGCGTTATGAGTAGTAGTAATATTTACTTACAAATTCACACAGGAATATAACCATTTATCTGTAACACACAGTTATGAAACATCAATTTAGTTTCTTTTTCATGTTAATGTAAATGCATATATAATATCGGCAAGACAACGGTCCAATATCAGGAACTGATATCAGATTTCTGATATTGGCCTTATATACCAGTGCTTGCTGGGTTTCCTATCAGCATTTCACAGTAAATGCAATAAACTTAACATACATTATCCACTGGCAGTTTAGTGAGATCATTAACTCATTCAATTAAATCATTAAAACTGCGACATGTTAGTTGTGATTTCTGAATATGGATAAAAATATTAAACTGCTATAAAATACGCCGACCTTAAAATAATTTTATATCATGTTTTATATGTTTATTGAAATAGCTACCGAAAGCCTCACCCCATGGCTTACTTATTTCATCAAGAACTGTATCAAAATCCTCCTCGGAAACACGATTTAACAATATATTTAAGTGAATAAGGAAATAAGACAAAGTCCTATGAGCATTGCAGCATATACCAAAATTTGAAAAGGCGCAGGACAAAGGTATTTACATGCAAGCCAATGTGTAAAAGAAGAACACAACTGTGATTAGTCATTTAACATTAACATCAAGCCCAACAGTTACCGCCTTGGAACGGTCAGTCGGCAAAAGGGACCAAACAGCTATATGAACTTCAACATTACATGTTGGGAATTTTCGTTGCTTTACCTACTCTCATCTCGCTTGGTTCCAACAGTGGACTATTTTTACTTGTTTGAAAACGTAATCTGCAGTTTTTGTTTGCGATACTTTTCGATCTGCTGCGATGAATGTCTTCAATTATCTGTAGATGTTGACGGGCCTTGCCATATAACAGTCCGGCTGTCTTTCTAGCAAAACATTGGTACGTTCACATATCACACTAGATTTCTCAATAAATGCGGGCGGAGCAAAGCCTTGCATTGTCTTCTTCCATATGTACACCAACAGATATTTGAAGATAGAGGAGCCATTGTGTGACGAATCGGAAAACACCATTGATTTGTTGACCATCTTGAATCAAACATAGGAACTCAGGCACGGCGTGAGCATCGTCGTCGTGCCTGACAGCTGCGGAAGGACACAACTAGTACAGGCTTACCGCGAGTAAAGCCTTCCGTTGGTGTATGAAGATTGAATATTGAAGATGGAAAACAAAGTCCAATTGCCAACACGTACGCATAGTCAATTCTGAGAAAGTGTCTAGCCGGCGATTGAAGATTGAAAAGGATGTAATTAATTATGACAGACCGATCAAATCTCGAGTAGGACAACTAATAGTAATTGAAACCTTTAAGTAGTCTGGTAGCTGGGTATGGTTACCCCCTCCGCTTATCAATTTGTACAGTTTTCGTTAATTAAAAAATATCGCTGTTTCAAACATTAAAACACGCTTTGGCAATTGTAGTGATGATTTATTTCTCTTACATCCAAATGAATAGTGTACTAGGAACACGACGGTAGTTTGATGTGGTGTGCCCAAAATGTTATATTTTGGTCCAAGTTTAGATAAACGCTTTGTTTGGTTGATGTGCCAAAACTCCAATGTATAGTTTAGAGAAAAGTGAAAAGGCTTAGCTATATTTTACTTGTTCTACAACATTTACTGATAGTTGTATTTCGTTTAGTCCAACATCTAAAAAATCAGTACTGTACGCTGTACGACGACGGGGGGTACGTGTTTGCCTGCTTCGGCATATTTTTGGAAGAATTCAAACCAGTTTTCAAATTCAACAACATAATTATGTTGCTAAAGGTTTATGTCTTCGCATCTTTTTCAGACATTCAGAGTCAGTTTAATAAAACCATTAAAAACTCTTAACCTTTAGTCCAGATCTATACACTTCAGAAGGCATCTGCGACATTTTAGAAACATTTTTTTTACTTCCGGGGGAGCGTGCTCCCCGTTCTCCCTAGAACGTACATGAATGTCAAATTCGGTCTCTCCCCCAACACCCCACACGCCCCAGCTGAAAAGTTCTGGATCCGGCCCTGGGATAAGTTTGACTGTTATCCGTGTTATAAATATACCCAGCCAAAAGTATAGTTTATGTTAAACTGTCGATATTTATTAATATTATATTTAAAGCTAACATAATTTCATAACAAACATCCGATGATGTATTTTGGACGGTCTAAGTACCGAAATTTCGACTGTTGAGCTGCGCTTTGAACGTCTTGTTCAAGATATTGCGAAGTGTCAACAATAAGTTGGAAAAAAACACCCAAGTTCTTAGAACAATATCGAACTCAAGAGCTTAATGATTTATTTTTAGAAGGTATTTATGATTTCTACATAAGCTTAAATCAACCTCAGATGACATTGTCGTGAACTTAGAGCCGAGATCTCACACACCGGTTCAAATATTTTTATTTTGTTTAATGCCTCAGTGTTCGTATATAACTAGTATTCGGATATCAATGGATCTAAATAAATTTATTTTTCTATACTTGCAGTCTTATATAAAGACTGTTTATTAAGTGATAGTATCGATAATATTTTTAAAGCTTATCAATTTTATAACTATCAATAACTGAATGTTTAATGTTAACTTATTAACTCACAGATCATAAATTTCTAGTTAAAAGGAGATTTATGATTATATGAAACAATTTTTAAGAATAAGTTTAAATGAAATAATTTTCTAAAATAACTCCCTTCTCCCACATGAAATGAATATAATCCTTTTAATAAAACTTGTCCAGCTACCATTTAAAGAAGGTCTTAACAGTTGGAGTTTTGTAGAATATTTTTGCCAGATTAGACTTCAACTTCAACTTTATACTGCCAAAAGTCAATACTGACTACATAAGGCAGGCACAAGTCCTGAACATTGACAATTTAAGACTAATAATTTACTTTTGAATTTTAATGAAAACATAAAATAACTAAACTAAAATATCCATTAAAAAGCATAAAACTGTTAGACTGTTAGAATAATTGTTCTTCAGGGATAGTTTAATTATTTCTCACTGAAATGAATAACTTTCTGACTCATGCCAAATTGAAATGCTTAAGTTCACAATTTCCCAACAAAATTGGTAGATTGTAAATTGTAGCAAATGAATTTGACAGGTCATACTTAATTTCGATTGGATTGTTGTGAACCAAGGTGCAATAACCATTTTACCCAGCATATGGTTTGAATCTACGACCAATTGCTCCAGAGTCAGGTGCTCTACCAACTGAGCTACCAGGGTAGACAACTGTTGGGAGAGCTTATTCGCAACACTACTCCCCTCTTTAACCTTTTTGAGCCAGGCATCAACTTGACAGAACCATGAGTTTCTAACCTCTCCCAACCTGCACATTGAAATATCCTCATTACCATTATTATGAACTAAGGTGTGATAACAACTTTACCCAGAATGGGGTTTGAAACCACAACCTCCTGCTCTGGAGTCAGGAGTTCTGCCAACTGAGCTAACCAGGCAGACAGCTCTGGGAGAGCATATTCATGACAGTACTGCTATACATGGTAAATTGAGGTTAAGCTTCTGATTAAGTTTTCTGCAATTTTGGATAGGGTCATAAATATTGGTTTAAGTGAGAGAAGTGATTTGAAAGTGAAAGTTCTGATATTTCAATATTAATATCAAAGTTAATAATGTTGCCAATTTGTAACTCCTCTGACTGCTCAGCCACTCACCGCATGGGTTCGAGTCTGGTTCGGGGTGAAGGACTTAATGTGGGAAGGTCTTTCAGCTGACTTGGGGTGTGCTGATGATTCTACCCAGACATTTGTCTGGGGACTTCCTCCACCCAGGACATTACTATAATGATCATAATTGATCGCTGCAATGTATTTCAAAAACAAAACAAAACAAACCAATAGTTATACCAGAAGTGTAGGTTAAATAGATGTAACAGAATTAGTAACAATTTTCCACACTACTGATTTTCCACAAAGTAAGTGAATGACCTTCATTCAGTTTAATATTGATGTGCCTTTGACATTTGTATCTTCCCACAGATCAGTGACTTTATAAAATGTGTAAGAAATTTTAACCCTTAGCTTGCTACATTTTGTAACATCTTCAGAGTTATGAATATATACTGTCAATCATCTTTGGGGAGTTGTCCAATAAAAGTTTTAGGTCTGTGGTGGGTTATTAAACAAGTTTAATTAAACCATGGTGATTTATTATGTTTTAAATTGTTACTTGGCTGATTGTTACTTTACAATGTAGCAGATCAAACATTTCTGTATTAAGACAAAGATATTGATCATGAACCTGTTGTACATTTTTATCATTTGTGATACACAAACATTGTTTAATTTTGTCAGTGGGGGCACCTGTAACTTTATTAGCCTGTTGCCGAGCGGTTAGAGGCGCTGACTTAAAACTCCTCAGCCCCTCACCTCTTGGGTTCAGGTCCGAGTTGGGGTGAGAACTTTCATTTGGGGAGGTTTTTCAGCTAACATGCAGTACACTGGTGGTTTTACCCAGACATAAGTCTGGGGTCTTCCTCCACCAAAAAATAAGCTGGACGTTGCCAATCTGACCATAATTGTTTGGTGAGATGTAACAAAATACAAAACAAACATAACTCTTTTATGAATATGTTTCTTGAATATTTGAAAAAGTTTTGTTAGCAAAGATAGTGATAAAAGTCTAATTTCTTTCCTTGTAATTTCAATTCAAAAACATGCAGCCAGAAATTTGGTCAGCTCTGCTTGTACTTTTTTCCAAGACATTCAGCATTCTCGTTTGAGGCAGTTGGTTGAGGTTGATATAAATACGTTCTAGCATAACAACTTCAATAGGTTTTATCATAAAAGAGTCGAAATCCTTTTAGCAGAGTTCATTAACTAGATAATTATTATGTGATAAAGCTGTATATAGTTATCTATACATGTAAAGACAATGTCATCAATATATCTAGAAAGTTTAAAGAGTTCACAGATTTTAAATCAAAATAAACAAGGTTAAGTATTATTTAATTTATAGCCGAAATACTTCTGCATGTCATGTTGCTTAACATTTTAACACTTTTGAAGGTATTTTTTGATACTATCTGAAGTCTGTAATTCCATTATAACAGTGTTGTTTCAGTTTAAGCATTACACTGTCTTATTTTCAAATTCTTTCTGCCTCGTATTCATTTAGTAATTATTCAATTTCCAAATAGTATGAAAACATCATTTCACACAGTCAAATATTTTCATATCCTTCTTTTTGCATAAGTCATTATTGATCTTTTTTCTTGGGTTATGGCCCTTTATTAAAGTTATTGTTACAGGAACTGTAGCAAAGCAAAATTTGGGGTTATTCACCATCTTCAGTGATAATTCTTGCTATACAATCAATCTGTCCACAGGTTATCTACACAGAAGAGGATCTGACTGGCATGGGTAAAGTCTTCTCACAGTCGAAAACTCAAAATGAGGATCCTCTGTCTCCTATACAGGACGCTGTTCGGGAGGCAAAGTTGTCAAAACTGCAGGAACTCCAAGCCACCATAAAGGATTTCACACAAATCACATACAATGGAAAGTCTCTTCTACATCTTGCCATAATCCATGGACACGTTCAGTGTGTGGAATTTTTTCTGTCTGTAGGAATTCCAGCCAATGTTTTGGGCAAGGGCATTACACCCCTTCATGAAGTTCTACAAGCTAGGGCTCTGAAAGAAGCAGATGCTGTTAAGATGGTAGAACTACTTGTACAACATGGTGCAAACATCAATATACCAAATATATTGAAGAGGACACCATTGTTGAAGTCTATCATTCACTTTCACTACCAAATTGCTGAAATTTTGCTCCAGAAAAATGCAAATGTGCATCTAGCAGATATTGATGGACTTCTGCCGATACATGTGTGTGCAAGTTATGGAAATATTGAGCTCCTGAGGAATATTCTGAAAGCAGGTGCAGATGTTAATGCTCAAGACAAGAAAGGTCGGACTGCGCTATATTACGCTGTCCTAGCAGGGCATCAGAAGTGTATTGTGGAACTTGTTCAGCATGGATGTGATGTTAACACAGCCTCTGTATTGGGATATCCATTGCAGACTGCAATAATTAAGTGTCACCAGGAAGCTGTGCAAGTGCTCCTTAATCAAGGTGCTAATGTAAACTTAAGTGTTCAGGATCAAAGACATATTTTCTCAAAAGCCAAAGACTATTTGAACCTGGCTCTTCTAGTCTTGCAAACGGAACTTAGCTCTATGCAGGATAGTGCCTCTCATAATGCCACCTTGCCGCGTCTCCTCAGCATTGTTTGTATTGTTGATCTTATTATTCAAGCGTTTGGAGGGGAAACTAACTTTGCTAAAAACATTTTCATAAAAACCAGAAAGGGAAATCCCATCCCTTTTGAGAGTTTTAAGAATGTTGAACTTAAGAGAAAACTTGCACGACTGTGCAGGAAGTTGGTATTTTTGCATGCTCTGCAACACCAAAAAGGTCCCTATGTTCCACTAGAAGGGATGCCTAGTTTTGTTATTGACAGAAACTCCTTGGAGAATATATGTCGTATGCGGGTTCGACAGCAGTTGATGCTGAATGGGAACAATGCAATCTTTGCCGTGCAACATTTGGACTGCTCTCGCATAGTGAAAGATCTTCTATTGCTCAAAGATATTTAAAGAGGTTTTTGGTGAATGTCTTTATGTGTGTACTTTGACTGTCAGGAATATTTGTGCTATGTGTTCAGTTTTAAAGACCAATGCCTCCTTTATGAATGAGTTCTGAAGTTGATATACAGCACCCATGATCCATAAAGGGACTTAGTCACAGTTAAGCTAATGTACGTGACATATTGAACCACGATCAGCTCTTTAGTATATCTTTCACATATTTGTCGCATTTGAGCCAACAAGTTTATACTGTGGAAGACTGACTTACAAATAAAACTTATATTTTTTTTTTTTTAATTTTAGGAAAAAATACTAAATTTTAAGAAAAGTTCTTAAGTTTAAGTGTGAACATATAACTAAGAATATTTATGGATTCCACTAAAGACGGTATTTCAATAATAGTTATCAATCAAGGCAAAAGATTTTAACTAAAAGTCACTTTTTCATATTTACAAGACCTCAGATATTTTCAGACAAGGGAGACAATTCATACCATATGCCTCTTGAGCTTAGCTGACCATGCCTTCGTGTTCGGTTTGATGAATGCCAGCATATTTTGTCTAGTTTGTGCAAAGTCGACATGTCATCCTAGTCAAGTTTATCTAAATCTGTAAACTCAAACTTCTTTTATTTAAAGATGAGTATATATTGTTCATAAAATTTACTCTCATTTTACAGTTTACTTAGTTGATGTATACATTTAGAACAAGTTGGTTTTATGATCCAATTACCAGTGTATTTAAGTAAAGTAAGTACTTTAAACTAGTTATTGATGTATTTTTTCAAGGATTTAATTTCATTTTGTTGACATTCATGCTTTTTTAACACTGTTTGCATGCGTTCAAATTCATGAAGTGCACTAGCACTATATGGTTAATATGCTAGCAGGGTGACATGTTTTCATAAAGCATGAAAGTCAGCAGGTTGAAGTTTAGTCCCTGCATCTATATTTATCTTATTGGTTGAGATATGATTTTTCCTTACATTGTTTAAAGCATGTGTCCCATATGTTCAAAAATATTCACAATCATGCAAGAAAATTGACTGATTCAAAAGCCCCGCATCTAGGTACAACACATCCACTTGCATAATTCATCTAAAGCCTGAGATTCCATTGCATGGCACATCTTCTGATGTCATTCAAAGTTGACCTGGGGCATGTGGGCTTTAAAAAATTAAACTAATCGTTTGTTGTTAGAAAGGTAAAAGGAAAATTCAAATTTTGCAATTATTGTACTCTGTAATGCATTTATTTGCTTAAAAAATATAATTTACCAATTATCTGAAATTTCCTGAAGAAAACATCATGCCATTCCATGTCCATTTGGATCAGTTAAGATTATGGCAGTTATTTGTAATCATTGATAACTAGGTATTTGACAACATAAACAACATTTGACATAGCTTTAATTTTTTCGCCTCTTATGTCTACATTCTTTTATGGTTCTTGTTTTTGTTGATTTTAAGTTTAAATACATGAAAAATATTCAGTCAGTGTTTCACTATAATTATTATAAATGGTCTCAAAGCTTTAAATTATCTTATATAGAAAGGGGCATTTACAGACTCCATCCTCTCAGAAAATTTTTCTCCTAAAAATAAAAATTCCCCTCTCACAAAATTCAATATTTCATTGCAGAAATATTGAAATTAGATGCTTTGATACGGATTAGTGGAAACAGTGGTAGCTTAAGTGACGTAGATTATGATAATCTATTGGACTATGATAATCTATTGGACGAGTTAAATAACTATATAAGATGTATGATTTTAAAAACGCACATTTCCCCCCTTTTTTAATTTAACACCGAAAACATTTCCCCATCTCAAAGGCCCCGGGCACCGTCCCCTTTTTCAGGAAAACGCCCCCTGTATTCTGAATGGATAGTCATAATTTTAATTGTGTTTGTTATAGCTATGAGTAATCATTCCCATTTACTACATTTGTTAGTAAACAATACCTATGTTTAAATATTTGTTATTGACTACATTTACCAGGTTAAACTTTGTGCTCGAGGTTTTTGGCAGCTAACAGTGCAGACCCTGACAGAAAACTGCAGTACTTAAGTACGACTGGCTGCTTAGTACTTATCAGACTAAGCTATAGTTTCACACAAATTTCAATCTATCTATAGATAATATGCCATTTTTGTTTTGTCGTTGTTTTGTTGTTGTTTTTTGCTGTTGCTTTGAGTTAGTGTTCCTGTCTGTTTATAAAGGGATGTTACTCCAACCGTTGAAATGTTACCCTCTTACCTCCCTTTTGTGTAAGTACATGTATTTGGTATCCAGTTGATGTAGAAATGCATCTATCAAGATATTTCCACTTTTTTCAATGTTAAGAATACATAAGACTGCCATGTAGACATAAAACTTTGTCTCAAGATAAGAATGAGTTTAAGGGCAGTTTAAGTGCTTGAGCACTATTTAAACAAGCAAATTAAAAAAAAAAGTATATGAAAACATCTACCAACAAGGGAAATAGATAATACATTTCTTTCATTTTAATTATGGGGAACAAAAGCTAGTCGAATCAAATTATCAATGCAAAATGAGTTAATGAGATAGGATTTTTGTCAGATGTTAGCTTGTACAAATTAATCCACCACTGCATGGAAGGAAAATCAAAATATGATGATTTTGTTATAACATATTAGCATTTAAACTCCTGGAATAAACATCATAGGTGGAATAGGTGAAATCTGAAAGGCCAGCAGTGGTACAGCCAAAGCCATACGAGTTGCCAACGTTTGTCTTGGGTGAATGGACATAGTTGATTTACTGTGCATCTCTGTTAGTTTGTATATTACTTACTCCATAAAGGCAAATATTTGCAATAACATGATAACATTTGAATTAAATTATCACTGCTAGCTTCTTGGTTATCTTAAACATGGACATGCTGTCGTACAAAAGTTTGTCCTTTCTGTCAAAAACTCATTTAACTACTGTTGCTTTTGTTGCTGTATTTGGGTATTACTAGATTTATACTTGCGATATTTCTGTGGTGATTGTTGGGTGTAGTAATTTATTGTGATTAATGAGGCTTAGTTTTGTTAATGGAACCAATTATTCTTGTTTGTTCTTAAAAATCTATATGAGTGCTTGTTACAGTTGGAATAAAAGTTGAATCTTGAAGAGTTATGTGTTTTAGCCCCCACCCCTCACCCATCTACCTCTTTAAGACTCACGTGCATACATGTCTAAAAGATTGTGGAAGTTTAAATTCGCATTTATAACTGCGCTGCTGGTTGGGATCTCAAACTACTACATCTACTTCTACTATTACTACAACAAAACTACTACTTCTCCTACTACTGCTGTTATTACTACTATAACTTCTACTACTACAACTATTATTACTACTACAACTACTACTATTACAACTACTACTATTGCTACTACTATTACTTCTACTATTATTATAACTACTACTGCAACTACCACCACTACTACAACTACTGCTACTATTACTACTAATATTATACCGGACCTGGTAGCGCAATCGGTAGAGCGTCGGCTCCAGGTACGGGAGGCCCCGGGTTCGATCCCGGGCCGCGACATACCAAAGTCGTTAAAAATGGTAGTGGTATAGCTCCCGGTGTCAGGATAATGTGACTGGGTGTGGTATCATGCCAGGTGTTCACGGCATGCTATACACAGTGAAGGCAGCACTATATCTGCTTTAAGTGGACACCGTCTCCAGATAACTAAAATACTGTTGGTGGGACGATAAACCCAATAAACAAACTAATATTACTACTACTATTACTACAACTACTTTTACTAATACAACAATTACTACAACCACTACTACTTCTATAACTACTACAACAGCAACAACTACTACTTCAACTACTACTACCACGACTACTATTTTTACTACTACTACATGCAATAATAACAATGATAGCTTTATTTAGTGAAGGTAGCACATTAACAATGCAAAACATCTAACATGTGGCCTTCATAGAAATGTAATTATGAAAAAAAACACGGACATATTATCAGGAAAAATATGAAATAAAAGCAATTTAAACAAAATGTGCAAAATATAAACAATATAAAGAACGATTAATCAATATAATATATTGCGATGTGTCCATCTTGGTATAACAGTGTATGGATCTGTTTATACTGATGACAGTGTATGGATCTGTTTATACTGATGACAGTGTATGGATCTGTTTATACTGATGACAGTGTATGGATCTTTACACTGATGTTTATATCTGAAAATTGACGAGCAGACGAACACATTCTGTAAATATATAATTATGCTTAACAACGCTACCAATAATCGAATATTTGATGATGTCACGACAGCTAATATATTCAATCAATTTCCATGTACAACCGCCACACTGCACAGTAACTAACTACACTTAACAGTTTGACAGGGTGGAGTTTTGTTTTGATTTTAACCCACGTCAGAACCAAGTAAAATAACTAAAATTGCATGTTGCCTGTAAAATTATGTGTCTATAAATGTACATATAAGGTGTATTAAACGATACAAAAACTAATATCAAAGCCTATGTCAAAGTAACAGTAACATTTATATTGAGTTTATATTTCTATGTAGAATTTGTTATTTTTATAACGACTTAACATTTCCATGTAGCGAATATGTAACATCCGTTTTTAAAAAGTTAGTGATTTTGAATTACGTATATTAACAGGGAATTCATTGCGCTGCCTAATTAGGTAGTGGTATATGTGTAGGTTATCCAAGTTACGGTTCTTTGGTCTTAATTTATTAAATGAATGTGTCAAAGGCAAACATAACCATTGTACACATATCATTCGTCTAAAATACTTTACTACTATATTCTACATTACACGTGTTTTCAAAACAGTCAACTTGTATGTTTCCTAAAGGGCGAACATATAGTTGGCGTGTCTTCCTCCTTGCCCAGCTGTCGTTCTGACAATCTTGTAGGGTTTACTCTGTTTTGTATATTAATGTCTCATCACAGTTTTGTTGTACATTTTACCCTTGACTGGCATGTGTACGTCGTGGCGGTCGTGTAAACTCTTCCCATCCATGTAATCTATGTTGTTGTTTAATGAGACCTCCCAGAGTTGTTATTGTCCTTTGGGGCACATTGTCCTTTGGAGCACACTGTCCTTTGGAGCACACTGTCCTTTGGAGCACATTGTCCTTTAAAGCACATTGTCCTTTGGAGCACACTGTCCTTTGGAGCACACTGTCCTTTGGAGCACATTGATTGTCCTTTGGAGCACATTGTCCTTTGGAGCACACCGTCCTTTGGAGCACACTGTCCTTTGGAGCACATTGTCCTTTGGAGCACATTCATTGTCCTTTAAAAGCACATTGTCCTTTGGAGCACATTGTCCTTTAAAAGCACATTGTCCTTTGGAGCACATTGTCCTATGGAGCACATTGGGCTTTGGTTCCTCAATTCCATTACACTTTAACAAGATGCTACAGTCATTTACACTTCTCTGGTCATTTTGTCCTTGATTTAACTACACATGTATTTAATTGTTTTAACACTCAAGACTTTTGTGTAGTTTACTATAGAAATAATACTTATCAGCTCAGCCAAATACAAATATGGACGGCATTTTTAATTACTTGACTTCTTTTTTTTTTGTCATAACTTACCCCCATGAATACGTCCTCTCTTTTGTTCCAAATAGATATGTTACACCAGTCGTGTAGCTTCCCTTATATTTGCTTAAGCGTTAGCAAGGGGGCTTTACCACTACCATTTTTAAGACTTTGGTATGTTTTGGCCCGGGATCGAACCCGAGTCCTCTCGTACCTGGAGTCGACGCTCTACCGATTGTAGGTATTGTTTGTAGCACCCAGTCTGCATTTTTGTCGATTGACCCAATACAGAGCGTTTTAATATTTAATTTATATTTAAGTTGACTACCTTCTTTTTCTACGTCCAAGATCACTACGCGAAGCATATCCGGTTCCTTGATTTATTTGACAAGAAGAAAATTATCTGTCAAAACAATGGTAACAAATTGATGCTTTTCTTTATTGTCTTAGTTGGAAGTAACAAAATAAATTAAATAACATTTTATTATTTCTTGGAGAAGAACTGCTATACATCGAGAAAAACAAGTAAAATGGTATGTAATGCAAAAGGGAGATAACCGAGTAAAAGATAATCGATAAAAAGTAAAAATACACAAACTTTATTTATTTATTTGTAAATACACACGTTCTATGGTTAAAGCATTTCCACCTAAAATATAAAACGGACTAGTACTTAATATTTTTCAATACCGATTTACGGAAACTTGCTAAAATAAATCCCAGCTTGAAGTTGTCAATGATTCTCCGGGATGCCGCGTGAAATGAACTTACAGAAGATATGTCTAGACGCCATTGAATTAGACAATCCTTTTTAAACCGTTAAATTAACTTCTGATGATCGCCACTATAATAATAAATTATTTCGCCATATCAATATTTTGTTTTTAGAACAAACAGAAATGTGTATGTTACAGTCGGCAGTTTTCAGAATAAGATATTGAAAGATAAAATAATATTATAACAATAACAACATAAAAACAAAATGAAGAAAAACAACAACAACATTTATTGTGAATATTATTTAACTATGCAAAATTGATTATAAAAAGTCTATCTGCCATTTCTGTTGGACAAAGGACATAAACAACCACTCGAATCTGACGGCTTTCGGAAAACATTTTGAACACGTCGGCTATTTTACTTAAAAAACAAACAAACGTGTATTGGAAGGGTCGAAGATGATGCGAACGATTTGACTGCTGCCAATGGTCGACTCCATTAGTGATATTGCTTAAAGCCTGTGGGATCTGGATTATTCCAATATTGAACAACATAATTGTATGATATTCACGGCGCAACAAAAAGGGTGTATTACAGATCGAGCTGTAGTAAATGTTAAAATAAGATAAGCGTGAACAAACGAAAATAAAACACTTTTCATATCCGATATAATCATATAATTCTCTTTTACAGCACACAACTGCATGTAAACACCATAGCATAATCTTGCATAGCACCTTAAAGTGACCTGGTCGCATTTGATCATTTTTAATGTTGCTAAAAACTGTCTTCAAATTACAGGAATCAAAAAGCAATGCAACGGGTTCGTGATTGATTCTGTAATGTTCATTTCCTGGTGCATTGATTGCGCTTCTCTCAACTCTAATAAGACAGGGCGCTGAGCATTTCATTCGACCCAATGCCATTTAATAGATATCAAATAAAACATTTGAGTAAACAAAGAAGACCATGGGTGAGCATTACCGGATATAGGGATGCTTCCCCAATAAATATCGTTGGATCACTCAAAACGCTTCTTTTCGTGGCTTATGCAGCGCAAGAAATAAAGCACCGGCTTTACACGGAGTCCACTTCGGCCCACCCTCGTACGCAGAATAACTCTCTAGTTAACGTATTGAACAGACAGCGTAGTGGTGTGCCCCCAGGCCGTTATAAGTCGTTAAGCTGGTCGTTGTATGTGCCAGGACTATGTTACTGGGTGTGCTTTCACGAGATCAAGACTTGCTTCCACACCGAAGGCAGAGCTATATCAGCTTTAAGTGAACACCGTCGTCGGATAACTTTCATATTGTTTTGGGACGATACATCACAAAGACAAATACAATACAGGATAAAAGAAACAACTAAAATATATTTTTTAAATTTTTTATTTATAGCTCTGGCCAAAAAAGCACTGAACGTTGTAACAAAATATCACAATTGCAAATTAATATTGTTTGAAAGAACGTCAAGGTATGTAAAAGCACTTTACGTAAAAAGCTTTGAATATAAAATAATACAAGAAGAATATACAGGTAAAATCCTAAGATTAACGTGATTTAATATAAGTGTCCGTCTGTTTGGTTCATATACATACCAACTAGAAGAAATCTACCAAGGATGAAGTCAAAATTTGTTCATGTTTGGAAGTCTTTTTTAAAAAAAAATTGGAATCGAATGCATTTTCGAATGTCATTAGCCAGAGTTGAGCAGTATCCACTTACTGCTTTAGACAGTCATTAATTATTCATGGAAAGGATGTCAACCAAGATATCAACTCAATCTATGGTTAGAGAAAGAAAGTATATTAATAAGAATGGAAGACGTTTACAAATGGTCTATGAAATACACAAAAAGGTACGCGGTAAACAAATGAAAAAAATACATGAAAATAATTGATATTTATGTTTATGGTAGTTTGAAAATATTAAAAAATTAATGATAATTTATTGGATCTAAAGTCACCAAGCACAATAGGAATTTTCTTGTTTATTTTTCTCTTTATTTTGTCATCATATAGTTGGTACGCAAAAGAACAGGCATTAGTTTGACAATTTTACTGATTATGCACAATAAAGCTTTAGTTAAAGGTTAAGGAGAGTCAGCAAATATAAAATTAAATTAGTTCTCAATTGTTGATACGTGACTGGCATGTATGTAAAGTCTTTTCCTTTAACTCAATATCTACTTTTGGGGTTTGATTGGAACTGACAGGTAGCATGTGCAAGACTATTAAACTTCTGTTTTCTTCTTTTGCTAAGATTGCGAGTCTTTGTCAAAAACCTTAGTTTTATAATGGAAAACGTTGTTTAAAACACTTTAACGACAGAATTCGCACACTAAAAGCACAATAAATAATTACAAAAAATACCAGAAAAACACAAATAAATAACGTCGAATTGCACGTTCTTTGGTAAAAATACAATATGATTTATATTCGCTTTTTGTGCTTTTGGATGTTATAGACTAAAACTTATTGATAAATTCATTTAGAATCTGAATGTTTCCATGTTTCGTTAATGAGAGATCCTACATCTCTGCCTCGCCCTCCTCCTCCCCTTCTCCGTCGGATTCTGCTTCCTCATCCTCGGCGGTGGCGTCCTGGTACTGCTGGTATTCAGACACCAAGTCGTTCATGTTGGACTCGGCCTCAGTGAACTCCATCTCGTCCATGCCCTCGCCAGTGTACCAGTGAAGGAAAGCCTTACGCCTGAACATAGCGGTGAACTGCTCAGAGATGCGCTTGAACAGCTCCTGGATGGCGGTGCTGTTACCAATGAAGGTGGCGGACATCTTGAGACCACGTGGTGGGATGTCGCAGACAGCGGTCTTCACGTTGTTGGGGATCCATTCAACAAAGTAGCTGCTGTTCTTGGTTTGAACATTCAACATTTGCTCGTCGACCTCCTTCATGGACATGCGGCCACGGAACATGGCAGCGACGGTGAGGTATCTGCCGTGTCGGGGATCGCAAGCAGCCATCATGTTCTTGGCATCGAACATCTGCTGGGTGAGCTCGGGTACGGTGAGAGCTCTGTACTGTTGGCTACCACGGGAGGTCAGGGGAGCGAAGCCTGGCATGAAGAAATGCAGACGAGGGAAGGGCACCATGTTGACGGCCAATTTTCTGAGATCGGCGTTCAGTTGACCGGGGAATCGGAGAGAGGTGGTGATACCGGACATGGTAGCGGAGACCAGATGATTCAAGTCACCGTAGGTTGGTGTGGTAAGCTTCAGAGTCCGGAAGCAGATGTCGTAAAGAGCCTCGTTATCGATGCAGTAGGTCTCATCCGTGTTCTCAACAAGCTGATGGACTGACAGTGTGGCGTTGTAAGGCTCAACGACTGTGTCAGATACCTGGAAATAGCCATGTATCATTTATATTTTACATTCAATTACGGGGAAGATATGTTTCCAATATAAGTTGTGTATACCCTAAACAAATTCCTAGTTAGTGTCGGACATCTCGCGCACTATTGCAAGATGAAGAGTATTACGGCTGACCTGGATCGATACGTTTTACCAAACTCCGCACAGGGTTTACGACATCGCTACGCTGGCTTAAACTGAAAGGGGGAGATCACTGCGTTGGAGATTGACGTTTTACCTCAGTCGGATTACTTCTTGCTAAGAAGACTAAAAGTTAATCTGCAGTTTACAAAGTGATTTTTTTTAAGAGAATTATTATTGTAATATGTAGTTGCTCCGTTTCTAAAACGTACTGCTGTTCAAACTTTGTTTCGGCATTAAGTGCCCTTGCTATTTACCACGATACTGTTTTGTGACAATGGAGCAAATTTCATAAATTGCATTTAAAATTTTTTTTTACATACCACGTATTTTGAATATTCTAGTTACTGATTCAATGACAATGGGTGTATACACAACATTTCATTGTATAACCCAAAAAGGGCGAGATGTTACATGTTTAAGAGTCTCCCATCGTATAGTATTTGACTTTGTGACGGTCGCATTTTCGGACATTGCTATCTCAATTAATGACAGATTGTTCTCTGTCACGTGATATTGATTTGTAGATGCTTTAGTAAAAGACTCAAAAGACAATCCGTGAATACATGTGTATTATTGGATTTATACTGATAATATGACATCTTTGGTCATTATTGTGCATTGTTTTGGGTTAAAAAGAATAAATTTGGCCTTTCAGCATGTAAAATTTGTTGCAGAGTCTAAAGAGTTAAAACAGAAGCTAAGATATCGTAACAAACAAATGCTTATAGGCTAAATGCTTGAAGACAATGTATAAGTTGGCAAGGAAAGAAAACTGCTAGTGCAACATGAATATAGGAACAAATCACATCAAGCTCCCTTCCATTTTTATATCGGTTAAACGCAACACCCCCGAAAAACTGCAGACGCGAAACAAATCATCACATGATCTTTTTTAGGTTCATCCTGCAAAATGGAGGTGTTTCGTCTTCCTAGGCTACATTTGAGAAGGGATTTTTTCTTCCGATTGTGGTGGGAAAATGATATTACCTTGGGGGATGGTACAACGGAGAATGTGTTCATGATTCTGTCGGGGTACTCCTCACGGATCTTGCTGATGAGCAGTGTTCCCATACCGGAGCCAGTGCCACCACCGAGGGAGTGTGTGAGCTGGAATCCCTGCAGACAGTCGCAATTTTCGGATTCTTTACGCACGACGTCTAAGACCGAATCCACGAGTTCAGCACCCTCTGTGTAGTGGCCCTTTGCCCAGTTGTTGCCGGCACCGCTCTGGCCGAAAACGAAATTATCTGGTCGGAAAAGTTGACCAAATGGCCCGGATCGGACGGAGTCCATGGTGCCCGGTTCGAGGTCGACCAGAATTGCGCGGGGCACGTATTTTCCTCCTGGATGTAAATTTACACACATAACGGTAAGGAAAATGGATGTATTAATTAGCGAATCGATGAACTACAAATAAGATAATTTTATAAGAATGAATTAGCGGTGCTTATTTATGTTTCTTAAACAATCAAATATACAAATATACTCAGCCTTGTTCAAATCTTGCAGTTCTGAGGATACCTTAAACTAGACTTACTAGTCAACGAACATTAACTTAACCGATTTTTTTATAGTCTAAATACAATAATAATGAGCACACCTGACAAATAGGAAAAAACTTTCTTTTGACTGTCATTGCTTTGTCTTTATAATATTGACGTTATTTTTTTTTTAAAAAAAGGTCAGATTAAAATAGTACGGCCGGGTCTGCTAAACAAATAATCAGACTTTACTTAAACAATCGTTTAACAAAAAGGTCAGAAACCAACTTAAACAAGAACACACTTAAACACAAAAAACACTGTATCAATAGTAATAATCCCGTTGCTGCTCTCAGAATAACGGCTTTAAGTGGCAAGTGTTAACGTTGGTTCATGGCAAATTTGGTTTTCTTTTGTTTAATGATAGTAGTTATGATTAGAACACATTAAAATAAATAACAAGTGGTAGTGGAAACGGCAATACACAACGAACTTTTTTCATATTTAGTTGCTTTCAATAATAAAATTACACTATACTTAAAGGGGCTGATGTGGGAGGGGCTGGGGTGCACTACATCTCTAAAAGCAAACTCCGCACAGGGTTAACGACATCGCTACGCTCGCTTAAAACCACTGCCATCATACAAAATCACGTGACGATAGTCAGATTAGCTATGACGTCTTTGCCTGCCAACAGAGACTGCTGACACTCGATCTTTTTGGGGTTCGCTCTTATGGAGGAGTCAAACTCCGTTATTACTTTGTGAATTTCTTCAACAGTATCCATTAACTGTTTACATTGAACCGGAGTTACACTGAAATTTCGCCCTCGGTGAAAGGACGGAAATGGCCGAGTTGTTACGATTGTAGTGATAAATACATTATTTTTTCTTTCTTTATCGTTAGAATTTTTTTTTCATCCATTGTTAGTCGTTTTTCTAACATACCCATTCATTCCGATTGTCATTTTACTGAAAAAAAAAATTAAAAGTAAAAAAATCAAATCCTTCCAGATCTGGAAGGATTTCTGTGTGGTGGCAGAGATTCTCCTTACTGAAAGGGGGAGATCACTGCGTTGGAGATTGCTCTAAAAGTGGGCTGATGTGGGAGGGGCTGGGGTGCACTACATCTCTAAAAAGGGGCTGATGTGGGATGGGCTGGGATGCACTATATCTCTAAAAGGGGCTATATCTCTAAAAGGGGGCTGATGTGGAAGAGGCTGGGGTGCGCAATATCTCTAAAAGGGGGCTGATGTGGGAGGGGGCTGGGGTGCACTATATCTCTAAAAGGGGGCTGGGGTGGGAGGGGCTGGGGTGCACTATATCTCTAAAAAGGGCTGGTGACGGAGGGGGCTGGGGTTACTATATCTCTAAAACATGGGGCTGGGGTGGGAGGGGCTGCGGTGCACTATATCTCTAAAACATGGGGCTGGGATGGTATGGGCTGGGTTGAACTATATCTCTAAAACAAGGGGCTGTGAAGGGAGGGGCTGGGGTGCACTATAACTCTAAAAAAGGGTATGGCTGGGGAGGGAGGGGCTGGTGTGCACTATATCTCATAAACAAGGGGCTGGGGTGGTAGGGGCAGGGGTGCACTATATCTCTAAAACAAGGGGCTCGAAAGAGAGGGGCTGGGTTGCACTATATCTCTTAAATATGGGTTGGGGAGGGAGGGGTTGGTGTGCACTATATCTCTAAAACAAGGGGCTGGGGTGGTAGCGGCAGGGGTGTACTATATCTCTAAAACAAGGGGCTCGAAAGGGAGGGGCTGGGTTGCACTGTATCTCTAAAACAAGGGGCTGGTGAGGGAGGGGGGCTTGGTTGCACTATATCTCTAAAACAAGGGGCCGGGGAGGGAGGAGGCTGGGGTGGGAGGAGTGACTGCTAGAATAGTAAAACGCTACCGGTGGTCGGGTTGTCGATCATGCAGTCCTAAACATAAGATCAACCCATTAAAGTGTAAGTAGCGTTTGTTTTTTTTCTATTCAGGTTTATATTTGTCTACTTATATCTTTAGAAGTAAGTTCCATACGGGCATCGTTCAGAATCTTCTTGTTTTACAGACACATGTTCAAGCATTTCTTTAACGAATGTATAAAAGTAAAATCCGACAGTCACAAAAGATTTTCAGCCGTTCACCTTGTGGGTTCCATCCCCGCTCGGCTAAGTTGGTCCTCGACGAAAAAAAAAGATAGTTATACAAGGCTATTATGACCATATCATAACTGTATCGCTAGGCTTTGTTTAAAAACAACAAAATTGACAATAGAAAACATACCTGTGGCCTCATTGAAATAGACGTTTATTCTCTCGAGCTGCAAGTCCGAGTCTCCGTGGTATGAACCGGTGGGATCAATACCGTGTTCGTCAGAGATCACCTCCCAGAACTGGAAAGAGAATTTGTATTTTTGTTCATTTTTATCAACTTTCATTTCTTTTATCCACTGGATTACTGACTGAATCTGTCATTCCTTGTTACTGTATACATGGTGTAGTTCAACAAGATTTGCCTATTTAGCAACAAACTTAAAAAGACACAATCTTAATCAACTGTGTCAAGATTGCTTTAATTTTTGCATATGCCTTTACTAGAAACACCGTACGGATACTGTTTAATGTGACCTGAGCTGTCTGACGATATCTATAAATGAATCTTTTCAAAGCGTTCGTAACTACACGGAGATTACCAATCGGAACACCTAGGATAATTCACGAATCATCTCTCGGATGTAAGTAGATAGTCGGATCAACTCGGCCATTCCCCTAATATGGGACTACTTTTATTACAGACGTCAAAACAAAGACGGCAGCTCGGATGACAGCTCACTACAGTGCGATGCCTGTAAAACTTCAATTTGTTGCGGCTTCAATTCTAAATCAACCAATTTTTATTTACCCAGTGCAGCAGACACATAGCTGTCAAACGATGCCATTGTTTATGTTTTGTGGGAACTACATTTTATGCATATTCTTCTTCCGACTTCCGGCGAACAAAACGATCGTGATTTCTGTAGTATCATTGCACCAGATACATCCGAGGGATGATTGTCCCGTGGACGGAATTACCAGAGGAGATTACTAGACAATTGTAACGTGCGCCGAGCTGTGCGCACACAGACCAATACTGGGATCTAACTATACAGATATGAAATATATACAAACTCCCGAGCTTAATACAAAATATATTACAAACAGTTATTTACACGGTCCGTCTCGGTCCAACACCCAGTCTTACTTGGACCCATACACACAAACCTAACATAAACACGGACCCGTTCACCAACACGCAGTACTGACTGATGCTGTACTCAGTACCGACGCAATCAAACACTCATCCCTATATACAAATTATAACGCGGTCGTCACTACCGACTATTTCATTGATAAGTCTTAACGCTGGAGGCAACAATCACCCGATCCTGCACCGAGTCCTATACTACACTATATATATACCCAGTCCCTATTTATAACGCGGTATGACCCAAACATACAGACTCGCTCCTACACTCGGTAGAATCTACAACCCAGTCTGTATAAACTACCATATAACTAACACGGGCCCACACCCGATCCAACACTCAGTCCTACTATGACCGAGTACAACGTCAATGGGTTAAATCAACTGGCTTCGTATTATTTATTACTACTGCGACCCAGTACTATGTATATATAATGGGGGTTCAGAGAAGCTGCATGTCTGAACGAGGATTACATGTATGTCTGAATCCAAGTTGCACGTTTGAGTTTCTCTTAATAGCCCTATACTAACCTAAGTCCTAGTAAGCAACTAATATATAAGCAGTTTTCGCTATCGATATGAACAAGTTGACGGTCAACACCATTCTACCATTCTCCAGTAATGCACGCTCTTTTATACCCAGCCGCTGGTACCCGTTCTACAAAATCTACTGGTTCCATCACAAACATCATATTAATTATGCGGCAGGAGTCAACTCTCAATACGGTACTTCACATTGAATCATATAAACCAGCGATATAACAACAAGACAAACATACTAACTAGTGCATTATTTGCCAATAAAAGAACTGATTTAATAACTTACATTACTGTTGTTTAAATCTTAACTCTTTCACACGTCTATGCTTCTTGGTGATGTTGGAGAAACGAAAGTAAACTTTTACGATGTATTATTTATCTAGCCGAACTACATGAAATTAGCGGAATGGCATCAAATTAGTAAAACTGTCATTTACGCACACTAGTTTCGTCACACTACCCACGCCTCCGTTTTAAGCGTCCCGCTTAACTAAAAAGGATACAGAAACAACAACAGAAACAAACGAAATGAATCAGCTATATTACAGGTAAACTTTGACACAATAATAATGAACATATGAACACAACAAGAAGGTATTCACAATTCCACACTAAATCTCCGTCCGTACATCTCAAATAACAAACACTCAAAACATAAGAAACAAATGCAAAAACTTAAAACATCAATGTTAACTCAACTGTTCATGTCACAACAACACTCTTATCTAATGGTGTCCCCTAGTAATGTGGATCAGAAACCTCAGTTTGTCCTGGCACTTTTCGCCACACACATTACAATGAAATGGACTGTTTAAACTATGGCATCCCATGTGCATATAGTACATTGCGATGTCCTCGTAGACAATTCCACAATGAGTACATCGATGTATCACTGTTTCAGACTGTTCTGTCTGCACGCCGTATTCACGAATTTCAGCAGTTGCCTGAACTTCTTGTTCCGTGCAGTGTTTTTGACTCAAGTCACTTCGTGTGGGTAATTCCGTTTCAGTTTTCTTCCGTTTTGGTGCAATAACTGGTTGGGGTGATGTCCTCTTTCTGACAATTCGCCCTTCTTCTTGCTCAGGTACACAGACTTGAACATCTGGTTCTCGATCCCACTCATGATCGGACGTGTCCGCTGTACCAGTGGACACAGGTTCTATTGGAACAGCAATGGGGTGCTTCCTTTTTACATGTCGTTTAAGGCTCTCTCGGTTTTTGAAGTCCAGTCCACACTGATCCCACCGCTGCCACCAAATTTCTGTAACGTGCGCCGAGCTGTGCGCACACAGACCAATACTGGGATCTAACTATACAGATATGAAATATATACAAACTCCCGAGCTTAATACAAAATATATTACAAACAGTTATTTACACGGTCCGTCTCGGTCCAACACCCAGTCTTACTTGGACCCATACACACAAACCTAACATAAACACGGACCCGTTCACCAACACGCAGTACTGACTGATGCTGTACTCAGTACCGACGCAATCAAACACTCATCCCTATATACAAATTATAACGCGGTCGTCACTACCGACTATTTCATTGATAAGTCTTAACGCTGGAGGCAACAATCACCCGATCCTGCACCGAGTCCTATACTACACTATATATATACCCAGTCCCTATTTATAACGCGGTATGACCCAAACATACAGACTCGCTCCTACACTCGGTAGAATCTACAACCCAGTCTGTATAAACTACCATATAACTAACACGGGCCCACACCCGATCCAACACTCAGTCCTACTATGACCGAGTACAACGTCAATGGGTTAAATCAACTGGCTTCGTATTATTTATTACTACTGCGACCCGGTACTATGTATATATAATGGGGGTTCAGAGAAGCTGCATGTCTGAACGAGGATTACATGTATGTCTGAATCCAAGTTGCACGTTTGAGTTTCTCTTAATAGCCCTATACTAACCTAAGTCCTAGTAAGCAACTAATATATAAGCAGTTTTCGCTATCGATATGAACAAGTTGACGGTCAACACCATTCTACCATTCTCCAGTAATGCACGCTCTTTTATACCCAGCCGCTGGTACCCGTTCTACAAAATCTACTGGTTCCATCACAAACATCATATTAATTATGCGGCAGGAGTCAACTCTCAATACGGTACTTCACATTGAATCATATAAACCAGCGATATAACAACAAGACAAACATACTAACTAGTGCATTATTTGCCAATAAAAGAACTGATTTAATAACTTACATTACTGTTGTTTAAATCTTAACTCTTTCACACGTCTATGCTTCTTGGTGATGTTGGAGAAACGAAAGTAAACTTTTACGATGTATTATTTATCTAGCCGAACTACATGAAATTAGCGGAATGGCATCAAATTAGTAAAACTGTCATTTACGCACACTAGTTTCGTCACACAATGTTAAATAATATCATTTATGCAAGCCAAAGCAATGGTACAGCAGCAGTTTTATCGCTATGTGTCAGCTTGTGTATTTGCTGACTTTGGGGGAAAAAAAGCAAAACTAAATGAAATAAATGGTTGTTTAACTATTGATATTTGTGTGAGGGGTCAGGTTCTTAACTAAAAGCTGCATGGGTCGTATTTATTATATTAGAATATTTAGAATATTTATAATACTTTTTAATTGAAATAAGAAATGTTCTTAAAGTTTCAACAATACTGAGACTTTTCTTTGGTTTTATGAATGAAATTTAAGAAATGTTCTTATTTGTAAAAAAAATGTTAAAGGAGAATTCTAGATTTAAGACATAAGTAAGAAAATAACTTAATTTAAACCTAAGTCAGTTTTGTCGTATTAACATATCACACAGAACGTTGGATCCACACTTAGTCGGTTGCTTGGCTTCAAAAGACTAAATAAGCTGAAAACCTTTATAAGGCCTTTGGTTCTCCCAACTGAAGATAACAAAATCTATTGACGGACAGCATTGAGGCGTAGCTAGGCATGAAATGTGTACGCATGGCCGCTAAAGGGTGTGTGTGTTGGGGGGAGGGGAGCGGGGACATCCTTCCCGGGATAGTATCTGTTTCCAGATCATACGTGCTAGCTTCTGGATGGGGTTTTGGTATCAAGAAGAAATTTTTAAGAAACCGCAACAGACAAATGTTTCAAGTGGAATAAGTCGAATTAATATAATGCAAAAGGAAAACCATTCATAATTTAGTCACATATTGTTTCTCGGATTTATGACAATTAGAAGTACTAGTTGGTTGCAATAATAATACACCTTTGATTTAATCTTTTTTATTTTCTCGTTCTGTGGGGACAATGTGTACGCAACTGCAGCTACGCGCCTGCTTCATATTTTAACAATCTGGTGAGAAATGGTAATGGCTTAATAAATTATTAAGTGAGGTTTAACATAATTTCACCATTTCAGCAAAAAGAAACTGAACAAAGGCAAATTTAGCCAACTTTGACGAGTTTGTTTTTAAGGTACAGCAAGTATAATTTACAGAATTTGAAAAGTATCATAACTGATGTGTTGTATACTTTAATGTAGACGTGTATGCCAAATTTTTAAGAAATTTCTCCATCCAGTTTTGAATACATGGATATTTTTTTTCTTCTAAAAGTTGGTATCAAAGGTGTCCATTTTTTTAGAAATAAGTAAAGCCTAATACTTTGATATATCCTCTTCAGGAAAAGTGCTTTGCTATTAGATATCGTTTGGAAACAAATTATAGCATTTGATATACCAACCAAACATATTACTTGATTAGTTTGACTCCATCAATCCAAACTATGTAATAATTTGTTAATGTCCCCAACACATTTAAGACTGATCTTCCCAGGTTTTCTCTTTGGAGTGCTTTATTAAAACGTCGCCAAACTAGTGATAGGCAAACAATTTATTCCATGGTTGTCCTAAATGTTTTGTGAAGTATTTTGATTGATGCTGCAAAATATAAACTAATTTCACCACATCGTTTGATTTATTTAGACTTTGAATATACCAGGTAACGAATTTGCAATCAAATTTAGCACAAATATTACAATTACAATTTATTTACATTTTTTTTTACAAACTACACATGTTTCTTTCACAATTTGTCAGAGTGATGCAGAGGAAGAAAAAAGTTGTTGAACATATATGCCAATAGTTTTGAATCATTAAAATAACCCCTTATTTTGATACTCTTCAATTTGAGGTGTGGCATTATATTTGCTCTTCCATAAAATCATACTAGACGAACCCGTTGCGTCAACACACGGTCAAAATGACTTTAACGTAGTGACGTCACACGCTATGTATAGAATGAGACGAACCATCAGAAGACAAATCATAGCATCTTGCCTGTTTTTCATTTTAAATACGCCCGAGTATGTTTCAACAAAAATTACCGAAGACTTTCGATTGATCAATGCTCACATCACTCGGAACACCTCAGTTAATTCTAAGAAATAACGTTAATTCTGGATGTAGCCAAGTAGTTACAAATGTGCTAAGTTTGCGCTGTACAGTCGGATCGATAGAAAGTCTCCGATGTGTGACGTAACTTCTCCAAAAAGCAGATATTCCAAAATAAACCGAGCGCCTTTATTGATTTGTCTAGATCAATATTTCGTCGTATGTCCCATAAAGTGCTTGTTATACAAATGTCATTACGCTTTTCTTGGTATTCGCTAACTGGAGATTTTTTTATTGACGAATTCAGACTACACACGATTGCCTATAAAACGTGCGGCAGCTTTGTAAAATAAATTGAAAAGCTGAATCTAAATAAAGCGGCTAAGAACCTGAGATTTTGTCAATCCGCAATTTTCCTGGTCATGCAAACAATACAGCTCCGGAAAATTCGTCTTTCACTCTTTACTTCGTTCTCTTCCTGCGTCAGATGAGTAGTTTTACTTTGAACTACTTACCTCCAATTTACACTGCTGTTTAATTGTTAGTCTCCTGCTATCTTTCATAGTTTTAATTGATACTTTTAATTACGTTCTGTGATTACTTGTTTTGTATTAATGCTCATTATCGCTGCCTGATCACATCTTAGCGTGTACATCATGACGCAATGACTCAAAAAGACAACAACAACAAACAACAACAACACACGATCCACAACGGATACTTTATTCGTGTTATTGAGTCACTATCGAGCAGTGTATTTTTATTTTATGACATACAGTTTGCTACCGTATGTGCATTTCGAAACTATACTTTGAAAACAGTTGCAGTGGGTTTGCTTTTCCGAACCGATTTTTTTAAAGAATGGAAAGCTTACATATACTTTAGTGAACGGAGGTATTATTTTCTTAATTATTCATTGTCGTATAACAAAGTTTTGTTTTATGCGGGAAAATGTATGTATTTGACAAACTGTAACCTATACGTCGCTATAACTATAAGATCGCATGTTTGCGACTTCTCGGACCACATCCCAAAAGATTAAAGCTTTACTGTAAAATTCCTTACAGTTTTACATGCACACTAATTATATTTGTTAAATCTCATACATACAAATTAATAAGTTTAGATTATCATTTTACTTAAGATTTATGAGCAAATATAGTTTTTTTCTTTACATATTGACAAATAGTACAATTTGTCAAAACATACTAAGTCTGCGACTATGATTAAAATATATGTAATCCGAATTGTATGCTACCGATAGATAGCCTTTATTAACTGTAGGTACTGTCGGTGGGAAGGGTGGGGGTTGTGTGTGGGATGGGGATGAGGGGTATAGTAACATGCCAGAATACAGCGAATGCGGCATGGCTGTAGTGAAGCCAAGGTGCATGCTGTGCATGTTCGGGCATACACTGAAAGCGTGTATTAAAGAAAGGGAATTGTGATTAATTCACACGGCAGTCTGGTTCCCAGCGTATTGTTCTGCGTTAGTAGGGACAGGTTACTCAGACTATTCATCGGATAAATCTGCAGGCGCGTACCTACAATGTCTAGAGGATGTGACGCGATTGCCTCACTGGCATATTTATCAGCGGAAATTTCCCTTTTCTTTTACACTATTAGAAGAGAAGCACCCATTCTTAACATGATTTATATCCATAATCATTAGAACATGACTCAACTCCGTTGATGTCTGTGAGTCATGTTCGCGTCTCGGTGTTTTCCGGAATCGATTCCGGCGATATACGAAAATTTCCGATAAATCACGAAGGCAGGTAGATGAACAAGCCCTTTCATTAGAAACAGATGGGGTACTGTTTATGTTCATAGAAGAGGTTAAAAATACCACAGCTGTTGAAAGCGTAATAAAAAAAATTAGTAAGAAGAACAGTGAGACTAAATATTGGGGGTCGGCAGATGTAATTTAGAAACATAAATCGTGCATAACGTCAAGTATACACCGTGGGCTGGGTACCAACAACAACAGCTCACATTGTGGAAACAGTCAAAGGCTGGTGTTCGCTCTAAGATGGGTTCAGAATATGACTCAACATTTATTAAATTATCGATTCATATTAATGAAAGTTTCGTTCAGATTTTCTAACAACATGTTCCATAACTATCATCAAATCTCGCAATTATTATCACAAAAAATATTATTTTTGCTGTATTGAGACTACACTACTGATTTCCAGACTAGTGTTAGTATGGAAAAATAGAGTTGTTGGTTTAGTGAAATAGTGAGAGAGACATACAATTATAAGGCTACTTCACTGTTTTGAAGATGCAGTTACGTGAATGATCACACGTCAAACATTGTACCCATCGCAACCCCATTTCGAAAATTTGACATTTTCGGTCTGAAGCAAAATTACCTTTATTTCATAAAAATCTCATGCTTAAGTAAAAAACCCACGTTATTCACGTGTCGCCCCTGTCCCCGTATCATGAACACATTATTATTGAGAAACAAAACAATACGAGTTTTTATTCAGAATTCATCACAAAGTCTACATTTAAGTTATGTGAATAAGTAATGACCCACTGCATTGCCTCAGTTTAGTGGTTATTTTCTAGACTGTCTTAAGTTTTATGTTAAGAATATTTCTGTTTTGGCATCGGTACAACATCTGATTGACACACCAAAGATGTGCTTACATTTGAAAGGTAAAGTACCAATATGAGAAAATAAACGAAAGCTGGACTTCGACATGATTGTCACATTGGTTTAGAAAACTTCCCGGCAGACGTTGAGCAAAATCGATACTGTACATTTCCACGCCTAAGATATTTTAACGTTAATAGTAAAAATTAAAAGAAATGGGAAAATAGACAAAAAACAACAACACAAGAACAGCCGTAAATCCACTTACTTTGGCTCCTATTTGATTGCCACACTGGCCTGCCTGTATGTGAACAATCTCCCTCATGGTTGCGCGTGATCCGTTCTCGTCTGCTTCCACACAACGTCTGCACCAGTTTTCCCAGACCAGATGAGCTGAGTCACTAGTTCTGTCTCCCCAATATTCATACGCCAGAACAACGGCACTGCGCATGCGCAGATTCTTTTTTTTTTTTTCGCCATTCGCGTCATTTCGGTATTTTCCGCTCGCGCTGGGAAAAATATGTATGTAAAGTAGAAAAAACAAACAATCGATGTTTTCTCGTATAGACTTTATCCTGCACAAATGTTTTTCCAATTTTATTGCATTCGGCCATAAACGAGACAAACGATGCTGCGCATTTACATGTGGTCTTTTTTCACCATTTTCAACTCTCAGTTGCAGTTGCAGTCGACACTTCACTACTTTTTTGTTTGTTTTTTATTTTCATTTAACTAATTCTACAGTAACAAAATTGAAAGAAATATCATGGAGGTATTAGAACAGTGTTGTTTTCGTGGTGTGCATTGCAGATTTGGTTCTGAAATATTCAATTGAATCGATGAACAATAAATTCATCATGAGTTACCGGAAAAAAGGAATTGAAAAGATAAAAACAAATTCATAGGCACAAGGGATTGGTCTAATTTAGTTCAGGTGCAGATTTGGTTCAAAATACTCAGAAGGCTCTGGTTTTTCAGGGTGGTCTGGGAACATAATTATGACCTTGACAAAACAAACATAACTTATTCAAGGCTGCGGGAATATTTTATTACTTTTTTGAACAATAAGGGGTTGCTGTAAAAATTGTTAGGCACATGCTTAAGTTGATTAGAGAAGCAATTCTACCAGAAAAAAGTTTTTTGAAACGGTAAAAGTTCTGCAAAAAGAGATGTTTGGTCTACGTGGTCATATTTATTTTTGGTCGCATAAAAATGATCACTTTGCATTACTTGTTCATTTTGTTTTGAAATACATAACGGCACAAATATGGCTATTACAGCGACGTTAAGTGTGTGCGTGTGTGTGGTGTATGTCAGGGGCGTGCCTAGGCGACTTTTGAGTATACGCACTATTCCTAGGGAGTCCGGCGGCGTGCCCCACCCCATCCGGATTTTTTCCATAGAACGCCATAGATGCATTCGCGGGGGGGCGGGGGGGGGGGGTGAAATCTCACTGTCTAGAACAAAGAGTTGTCTTAGAAGCAGGAAGAGACAGAAATACGTCAAGTTGGATTGCTGAAGATTGTGTAGAATTAGAAAAATGTTTAAAGTACATGGATTTAAATAATAAAGACAATTAACTGGTAGTGCTTAACCCGGGTTAGGCGACGATTTAAATTCGCTTTAGGCGTTTTTATTTTTTCAATTTTTGGAAGCAACTGTACGCACGTGCGTAAGTGCGTAAGCCCAGTCACGCCCCTGTATGTGTGTGTGTGTGTGTGGGGGGGGGGGGGGGGGGCTTGCAGATTTTTTTGTTTTTCAATAAAAACAATTAGCCTAGTGTTAATTTTTTCCTGGTCTCAAGGTTTCTTTATGATTACTCTTGTTTATTTTTGGTTGTATCAAAGTATTAATTCAGGTTTACATAATGATGGCAAATGCCATTAAAGATTTGATGATGTAAAATGTTCGCAGTTTCAGATGACATCGATTGAAATTATTGGTATTTGCTGCACATGCAGGGGTAGGGGGGATACATTTTAATAGAATACGTTATCTGTTACCGCATAATAATGGGGAAAACTAGTCTAATTCAAATTGATTGACCGTCATTGGGAAATCTCAGATAATTTATATGAAATTATTCTAATTGAAATGTCGGAAGAGTTCTGAATAATTAAAAGTCACAATGCATCTAGAATCATATCCTCCATGCTTCTTCCAATTCTTAAAACGTTGCATAATAAAAACACCAGTTCCATGGCAACCAAAAAAAAGCACCACTCAAGGTTATGCATATATATCAGGAGCACGTGCCAAAACATCAATCATATCATCATGTCGCTATGACCTTGGGACAATGATTTGCTCATAGACATCATATGTATTGATTTCTGACATTCAAGAAAAGCTGGAACAGATGATTGCCATTCCAGCATAATTTTCAGCATATCGTTTTATAACAGAGGCTGGGTCGGTAAAATCGATCACATCTTTTAGACGAGTTTTAACGGCTATGAGCATAACCCAAAACTCACTATACATAGCTTTGCGCTCGTTACTGTAACCAATATCTCACAGCTGCATATAAGATAACTAGTTAAAGCATTGACTCTTTTATCCGCCAGCATGGGTAAAATTCCTGCCGCCGCCAAATTATTGTGTAGGTATGTTTTGTTAATGCTTTTAGTGTAAGACCTTTCCAACAAAATCCTATAGGGCAGAAAAATGATATGCAAAGAACGATATAGCGTACAATGCTTCATGTATGACATAAATCATGCAACATTAGCTCTAGGCATAATCAAATAACAGTTGCAAAACATTTAAATCCCTTGGAATTAGTCCGGCAGCAAGGTATGTTTACCTTCCCCGACTTCGTTGGGTACCAAAATGTTCGTTAGAGTTTCTGAAACCAGAATAAAAAATGTAATTTATTTGGCTATATGAAAACTAATGGTTTCCATGACAACCGTCATACAATTTTGATATGGATGTATGTTCAGGACATTGCTTATAACTTTTCCAAAAATGGTGATGGAAGTTTAAAACTGGTACACAATTGAAGGCGGTATCAGGCAGTTTGGACAAAAAATTTTGTGTCTCAAACAACAAAAATTATTGTTGTTAACCTAAAAGTTGCTGAGAAATGTTGTTTGTTGATGCCCTACATCTATGTGAACAGTGAAGCATGACACCCCTCTAATCATCACAAATATGTATTTCCTATCTGAGCCCCACTGCACATATAGCTATTTTTAAACTAAGAAAACCACGTGACCACTTTCTTTTAAGATTACATTACATCATTATCCGGGTTATCCGCTCTTACGTCGATATCTGTTTTAGCAGAAATCCCCATCGTGTTTATTCATATATTTGAAAAGCGACAACATTAAGAGCGATTTATTTTTCGATTTGTTTTGTCTAACAACTGTGCTAGTGTAAGAAGCGTCTTTACTTAGATGAGAGTTTGTGTTTATTTTGAGATTATGCAAAAGTCCACCAAACCATAGTAAGATATTACATATAATTGACATAGGCAAACTGTCGGATACCACTATTAAGGGTTAAATATTGGCTACTATGGCCATGTGCATGATTTTCAAATTAGCACTCATGAATATTCATAAATTTACAAAAATAAATACTGTGCATATTAGCCCTTATGCGGGATTCATGAAAGTGTTACGACCATAGAGGTAGAAATATAACCAGCCTCGATGCTGGGCTAACTCTTAAGCGACGTGGTTTAAGCGGAATCCAAAGTTGCGCGGTTAAGCAACGGTTATCGGGGCTGGTGTACAGATGGGTGACCGCTGAAGGGTGCCGGCCAGCGTTACAAAATATTGGACAATCCGAGGACGTGAGGGATCCATGTCTCAGTCAGGGCATATATTACAACACATTTTGCCATTTTGGGATTTTAAATCCAGTGATGAACAAGAAGTTATTATTAAGCTAAAATTGAAAAGACAAAACTGCCTTACCACCACTGGTTATAACTTAGTTGTTTACTTTCAATAAACTGGAATATTCTTTTGATTTATGCTGCCAATATCGCACAAATTTGGTAGAAATCGCTTGTCTAAAATTGCTTAGATTAAAATTGTCAATTGCTTGTATAATCAGTTGTCAATAAAACTGGAAAATACAATTTTGTCACATTTCTGTATATTTGTAAGAATATTACTAATACAATGCAAAGAAGTTGATTGTCAGCTATATTTAAGAATGGTAAGAACAACATATTACAGGTAAACAGAAAGATGCTGTAACATTCAGCAGACGCTAAATCTAGATAAAAAGACTGAAAAATATTTATACTGTGTATATAATAAATTGTTGTTACCAAAGGGATAAGATAGAAATATCGCCATTAATAATTCTTTAAATTGAATTCTATCTAGGAATTTAGTTCCGATCTAATCTAATCCCTGCATTCCTAGAGCAAAACAGCCCAAGACAAAATCGCTAGACAGCCCAAGTTCTTACAAGTTGTGACATGGTGTGGCTCCACGACACAGATTTTGAATGAAAATTGAAGCTTAATGAGGTTAATTAAACCTTTCATTTAACAAGGTAATAATCTGCAGGCAACAAAAGAAAAGTTTTATCTATTAAGTCAGATTTCCCGTTTCAGTTACAGAGTTATAAATAGGGATAATTGCATCAAAATTGTTCCAAAATAAATCGACATGTTTTTTATTGTGTTAATATCTATGGTTTTGCAAATTATCGGTATATAAGAAAATCTCGGATTCGATAAAAAGTGCAAAGATGTTGTTCACATGTGTTGTGAAGTGTTGTTTAGTGGTAATCCGAATTAAGGGACGTTATCAGATAAAACAACAACAATAAACAAACGAAAATAGTAAGATTTTAAACGGATGTGGCGAAAAGACACACATTGTAATATTAAGGAAAAGGTCAAAGGGACATTTTATTAAATTAAAGATAAAAAGAAACACACACAGGGTTTAATGCAATACACTCATAAGAAAGACTTGACATGTGCTGGGAAACTGAAATAAAGAAAAGATAAGCTTGTTTTAACATGTTGCTAGAACAAAATACACTACTTTTAGTAGTAAAATATTTAAATATTTAATCGTTTAATTGCTGCTTGCGCATAGAACGGACTTGTGCGTTTACGTTTAATAAGAAAAATGAGACATATTATTAGTCTTCCTGTTGTAAGTAGTCCTGCAAAGACCTGAATAGTTTTGCTTTATACTATACAGTATATGTGAACTCAAACGAGAACGAAACAATATCAATAATACTATTAAGTGAACGTTTTGATTAAAGGAATTGAGAAAACATTAAAAATATGACAGTTTTAGTACTCTTAAATTCTTAAATATAAAGCCAGGTAAATAATAAACATCATTTATTAAAAAAATATCATCTAATGACCTCACCTTTAATATATATTGCTGGTTGCTTTTAAAATAGACAGTGGAATTTTAAAAAAAATGAACACTAAAGTGTAAGAAGAGTTCAGTTGAAGTGTTATCTGTATGACAAAACATTTATATCTAGTAAAAGAGACGTATGAAAATAGGTCAGTGTTGATACTGATAAGAAACAGAGACAAAATGTCTGTATTCCAAATGTGCTTAGTTTCTGCTGTTTGGCTAACCATTGTTTGTATAAATAATATCGTTTCTGTGCATTTAAACTCAAGTAATGGTGATAGTACAGGCTATGACAACATTGCAGGTAGCAAGGTAACAACGGCTCCTTTTGTGAACAAAAACGTCACAGGTAATGTTGTGGGTATCAATGTATTATATATAGGCGAAGTTGCATCAGAGAAGGTTGGAATTGATTGTTGTTTTAGTAATTGGCTGGTGGCGTCGGTAGTGCAAAAGATGGTGGTATACGTAGAGGTGTTAAAACAGATGGTGGTTAAGGTGGTGGCGGTAGTCGTTGTGGTGGTTATTCAAGAGCTGGTCGTGGTGGTGGAAGTAGGTGTAGGCGGTTCTAGTGGTCGTTTTGGTAGAGGTTATACTGGTGGAAGTGGTGGTGTTGATAGAGGTGGTAGTGGTGATAGATCTGGTAGAGGTGGTTGAGTTGGTAAGGGTGGTATTGGTGCCGGTAGAGGTGGTAGAAGAGGTGTTGGTAGTGGTGATACAGGTGATTTGGGTAGTGGTATTGGTAAAAGAGGTGGTAGTGTTGATGGTAGTGGTGGCAGAGATGGAAGAAAAGCTGGAAGAGATAGAGCAAGTGGTTGTAGAGTCATTAGAGGTCATAGTGGTGATTGGGGTGGTAGCTGGTTGTTGCTAGTGGTGGTGCGATGGTGGAAGTGGGTGGAGGTAGTGTTAGTTATGGTGTTGGTTGTAGTAGATGTGGTGATAGTCGCGGTTATGATGTTGTAGTTAATTATGGTGTTAATGTGTGTGATATCTGTGAACTACAAAAGGATTCTGTGAAGATTCTGTGAAGATTGTGGTTATGAGGAAGTTGGTGATGGTAGTGACGTTGGTGATTATAGTGGTGATGATGGTGAAAATGGTTGTGATGTTGTTGTTATGGTGTAATATATAATGAAAGTGATGTCGGTGATTATAACGACGATAGTTGTTTTTAAAAGTTCATGACCGTTGCAGTGTTTACAACCTAATGCGACTTGTTTTGGATTGGTCGTTACTATTAGCATGCACAAAGGACTAGATAATATGATTTCTCATTTATTGAGTTCATTTAGACAGTATGTATAGTATCTATAAGAAATATTGATACACATACGCTATTTTAGATTAACTAAGAAGGAAACATAAATCATTTAAAGCGATATAGTAGACGAGAAAGGAATTAATTTGAAATAATATGTAACAATGGACGTCATTTTATGATCTACCCAATGAAAGTACATGTATGAATATATTTAGCCACATATTTAAAAATTATTGCTTCTTTGGCCAGCCCATTACTGTCCGTTCCCATGTACCGTTGGCAACATCACTCTCTGCTATCCACCGCCATGTCCGCCTCCTGGATGTGTCGACCCGACCAAAATAAAGCCGACGGACTGCTGCGAATATTGCCCAAACGGTAAACATTTTTACAACAGCAAAAGAAGTGATCCTGACTTTAATGCAACTTAGTTGCTACATTTACATATATGACCTTTTTTGGTGTTTTCATTTATAATGTTCGCTATGAGAAAATATGTAAAATCGAAAAATACCTTATTGTTGTTGTTTCTTTGTAGACTAGTGATATATTTAAAGTTTAAATAAATTTTAAACCTTTACTTGCTGGCAACACCATTAACTCCATAAACATAAAAAACAACGAACAACAACAAGAACAAAAGCAAAAACAATTCCCATCCTTATATGGTACTTCCAGCATACAAAATAATTAAGGTCAGCATGAGGATACTATTGACGTATTATACTTATCAACTATGGTGTTTTATTTGAATGAAGTGTCCGTCAGTGTTTAAGCAGCTTGGTCAAATTCAGACATCAAAGTTCGCAAGTTTATTGGCATAAACGTAGTATGACATAAACATAGTATGGCATAAACATAGTATGACATAAACACAGTATGTCATAAACACAGTATGTCATAAACATAACATGTCATAAACGTAGCATGTCATAAACATAGCATGGCATAAACATAGTATGGCATTAAACATAGTATGGCATAAACATAGTATGGCATAAACATAGTATGGCATAAACAAAGTACACGTTCATCGCTGTTCACTGACGGTTTTGCAAATAGTTACAAACAATCAAAGCGCTGAAAAGCGCTGTTTGGTGCGGTGTCAGTTTTGCCCTGGGAGCGGTTAAAGGTATGAATATAATGGTCACTTTAAAATCTTTAGTGTTAAATCTATGACACAACTCACTGGAAAGCAAGTAAGTATTCAGCTGCAAAATACACCTCTTCTAAATACAGATTTTATATTAGGACAAAAGTTACAACCGATTAACTAACATCCGATATTAGAAACTATACAATATGTTTCATAATGTTGAGTTTCAACAACTTTTAAGTCTTAAATAAATGCTCATGCGTGCTACCGGGCGCGACCAAAACACACTGAGTTCAAAATTAACTCCTAATTATTTGTATCGTCAACCCTACACACCTGTGAACTGAAATCAAGTCCAGATTGCATACCTGGTATAGAGCCACAGAAGGCAGTGAGGCTCCACGCAGGATATCTCAAATAACTTAGCTTTGTGTTGAAGGCATTGTCACTGGATCACTAGTTCTAATAGCATTAATCTCCCTCCCTTTTCCACTTTCCTGTTGTCAATGGGTGATATTTCTGCACGCCGTTGTTCATTCATAAGTCTGCATTTCATGTATACCGGCATTGCACAATATAATCACCTGCATAAACATATAGTTTAAACAGAATATTATAATAATGTTAACATTTGAAGCATGCCTGGACACAATTAACGCCCTTGTCTCCTTTGACATACATGTTTCTTCCTGTACACGCAAGACCAGGCATGAATAATGGCCACGAATAGTCAAAGTCACGCGGGGTCAATCCTACGGGCTACCGAAATTAAGCTTTCTCATAACTGGACGCGGTCGCAAAGAAAACAATATATAGCATATAAGCAAAACAAAATTAGAAATGACCCCCGTTTAGTAGATATACATGACGCCCTCGCATTTCATATTTATTTAAACAATTGCGCCACGTACTACCGAAAAGCCAATTGCCTCTTAATGACAGGCGAATAAATTGGTCTACCCAAGACGTGAATTAGCGCATAAGCTCAGTATGGGGATATACGTGTTCTATTTAGTCAGAATAATTTTAATCCATTACACATTCTAGAGTATCGAAGCGTCGATTAATGTTTTAGTTAAAAATAAAAATAAACGAATCAGACTTAGACCAGGTGTATACAGGAAGCTTTTGATTGTTAATGTTGTTGTGAAAACAATAATGTTCATTCACCTCCAGTTTAATAAAAGTGTGAGACTGTTTTCAGCAATCACACTAACAGTTTATATGGTGTTATGAGAAATGAATTCAAGACATAAGAAGCTAAAACTAAGTGAAACTCTCACCGCGTAGGTTAAGACCCGGCCAGGCAAAGTACTAAATGTGAGAAGGTCTGAAAACTCCAGATGAAATACAGACAGGCCTTTTTGTATTCTATTTTGGTAAATGTATCTAGGTGAAAAACAAAGACCATTTTTGATATTTGAATTCTTATGGTAACAGGTCCCGACTGCTCTAGTCCCGACGGGAAGATCCTTGCTTACAATCACTGGCGAAAGTTCGGCGATCTCAACTGCACGTGCCTTTATCCGGGCCATGAGGCTACGTGTGTGAAAACTGCAGATGCATTGTGAAGCATACACATCGGCGTTAACGGACACGGGCTGTTTCTCGCACTTCTGAATTTGTGCTCAAAACTCTTTGTTAAACTGCCATGAATATTGGATTAAAATTTGTCATCTCTGATTACCTGTTCACATCTGAATGTGTATTCCTTAAAAATGTGTTGTGATAATCAAAAGCCTGTTTTACATATTAGATTACACCCTGTACATAATCAGACTGCACTTGCTCAAAGACACATAATGTATATTTCATATTTTAATATAATTATTTTATTCACATCACTAATCTCTTTGCGTCATGATCATTGGTGTTCCTGCCTCTTGAACAGACAGAACAAAAATACGTCACCGCCTTTGTATATAAATGCTGCAGATGCTTCTGTCAGTACACGAAGAAGCGTTATATATATATAAGTAAAAAAGTAATCACCGAAAAAAATTTAGTCAAATATTCTTTGTGATTAACGTTTTCCGTTTGGTTCAAAAGTCGAAAATTTGAAAAAGAAAACTAGACCAATAGTTTATAAGTTTAATTTATTGATAAATTTCTTGAAAACAAAACAACAACAACCCCACAACAACAACACACACATTCACGTGACTTCTTTTGCCAGATTTAAGACCTATTAAACCAATTACATGTATATTTTTTGTAGAATGGTGCCAGGCTCTACTTCAAGACTGCATTACATTTTAATGCCATTTTGTTAAACAGTGTTAAATTGTCAAACATTATATCCCTGTGATCTGAATCTAAATCTCCATTGCAAACCGGGTATAGGGCCATACAAGGGAGATCCGTCGTGGGATATACCAGCCTAAAATATTGAATGCAATAGATCGTTTCCATGTGATATCATAGGCACTGATAAGACAGTTTGAGGTAGCCATCTTTGGAGGCAGAAGCTAATGCAGGCTGAAATCTGGAAATATGTGCTGTATTAAACTCACTACTGTGATTTTATTTTTCAGTCTATTTTACTGAATTTGATATTAAATTTAACAGATTTATGAAGTATTTTAAATATCAAATCTATATATTGATAGTTTAAGAGGTAAAAAAAAAAATACAACCAAAAAATATACACTGTTAATTTTGTTTAAGGATGAGCCAGTAATTATATTTATTTCTGTGCATTAATTCTTTGTACATTTATCAATTTTATAAATATTGTATTCTAAAAATATGAATTTTAAGAGCTTTCCAATGGTGTATAGCTTTTAATTTTTGGACCACAAATGAAGAAATTATAAGAAAATAAAATTTACGCTTCTATATAATTTATCTGTAAATCCCTTGAAGTTACCATCAAAGATGGCTGCCAAGATAAGGGATCTTCACTGATGTGGAAACTATCTATAGCCAGTGGTACGAGTTTTACCTGGCATAAGCTAGTTTGGCGCGAATTGTTCTGTCACCTGATTATGACGTTCTCAGAGTTACTCCCCTTTATTTATAGAAGTGTCAAAAAGAAGAAAATATGGAAACAATTTTGAATGACATCGTGGACCCAGCTGACATCAAGGTACATGGAACAGGGGAAGTGAATATAAACAGAAACTATATCCCATAAACACACAAATTGATTATATAGGATTGTGTAATAAAGATATAACAACAATACTGTAGTTTCATTAACGCGTAAATCGCGTTTTCCGGATAGATCTTATTTCGGATGTTTGTCTTTCAGTTTGTCTTAATTCTTATACTCAGTTTGTCTTAATTCTTATACTAAGCAAAATAATATTTTCTATGTTATATTGCTCTAATATTGCAAGAGCTAACTTTGAATATATCTGAATAAGTTAAGAATTTAATGAGTCAATAACTAATAAAAAGATTAAACTAGAAATCATTAAGTTATTAATAGTGGGATTTGTCATCTAGTAATGGTATAATTAGAATATTTGAAATGGCTAAACTGACATTGAAACTTGCCATTTGTTCTGCATTCTGGTCACAATAAGAACCAACATATATTATGTGCTATTAACCTGATACTAGAGATGTATATTGCCATAAATTTTGAATCACGATTGTCTATATTGTGATAAGCTTGGGGCATATTCCGATACAGATCACAATATTTTATTGTCTATATTATTTCATTTTTGAACCTAAGAATATGTATTTTTGAAGATATACAAGATTATATTTAAATATATCAAAGCAGTGTGTTCTTAATAACTTTGTATCCTGTAATGAAAAAAAATTAACAATGAACAGAAAACAGAAATTATAACTCGTTTTAACAAAGAACTGCAACAATAATGACAAACTGGTCCATGACCATGTTTATAAATAACCTGGATGTACTGCAGTACTGTCTAAAATGCTGATAGCCAACTGTCACTATTAGATTTCGCAGTTAATAGGTTATAAATGCTCTGAATTTATATTTCATTTTAGTGGATGCCTTACATTAAATTTGTTTAAGCAAGTCACTTGTTAAGCTCTACACTGGCTGTTTTACGACATCCATACATGAATTAGACTGTCCGGCAGCTAAAAGTAGTTCATTGGGAAATCCTCGAAGGGTGAATGTGATGTAGCTACCAAAACTGCTTGCAGATAAATATTGAATGTAGATCTGATCTTCAATGTATTTGGTACACAACAGATCCAGATAAATAGTCCATCGTAAAGATACCTATGTATTAAAATAGTGTTTTAGTATGGAAAAACCTCAAGGAGAAAATAATTGTTTTCATTTGAAATAAAAACTGAGTAAAATATTGGTACAGCCAGACTAATTTACTGATATGTATCAGGTCTGAGAAGAATCGTAATATACCGATATATCGGTCATACTGCGCATCCCTAGCCAATATTGTGACTAAACGATTCAGGCCAATGTGTACTCATTTCAATTCCTCCTGTGAATATTACCTTTTACATAAAAATTGCAAATAAATAATCTTCGTTCAATATAACTTTTTCACTGACAATGTGTTTGGCATTAATGTCAGGATCAGGTCAATGTGCTACTCAGTAAAATATTATGTTTTTTCTGTGATATATTATTTCTGATGAGCATAACAGGCTATATTTGCTTCTTCAAGGTCATTGATTGTTGTAGATAAAATTGACACATTTTTCAGCCACTTTTTTTAGCATGAGCGTTTACCTTCTTTACAAACAGGCATAAAGGTTATGAGTCAACAAACTTTAAAAATACAATAAAAAATATGAAGTGCTATGATCATAAAACAATTATTGTGAAAAAACATAGAACACTCCAAGTCATAAAATGCTAAAATGTCTTTGTATATATGTTGTGTTGACATTTTCTTTTTATCATTACCTTTTTATCAGGCTCTGGATAGCACAGAATCATTACAAATTCAAAATCAACCCATTTTTTAATTTGTTACCCAAAGTTGTTCTTATATTCACTTCTTTTCTGTCCACCGCAAACGTCTTTCCTTTACATATAACTTCTTTCTCTACCTTATTATCTACTTTCTCCTCTTGCCTCACTCTCTCTACCTTTTTGTTACCTTGGAATGCAGACTCTTACATTTCCCCCCACCCACACTTAAATAACACCAATTTCTCATATTGTATCAATTGACAAATGAATTACTCTCATCATGACACTAAGCTCTAGTTGAGGACAGAGGAAATAACTCTTTATTCATTGTATCAAAGCTTCTTAGGGTAGATTTCAGCGTTGACCATATTAAATACACTAATAAATTATGCTTGGTCCAGATTTAAGAAAGAAATTGTTGCCCTTTGATCTAATTGAGTTACAGAATCAACTTAGAGCTTGGGCCATGGATCCTGCCATTTGACAAATTCGAAACAATGCTAAAAAAACATAGAATCAAGACCTATAAAACTTATAAACACATCTTGGTCTCACGACAGTGGACACAAAACAACTGCCATAGTCAATTCATACAGTTATGTAACAAAGGGAGTTTAACCAGGTGATCTTTATGTATGTGCGAGGTGTTCCAATTGCTTATCTGGCTATGCTGTCAGAAGGTCTTGTGTGTGCTGCTACAAGTTAAGTTTACAGTTCCGGCTTCTTTCTGGGGCCTTAGCTGGCCTGAACATAGAATTTTTCTTGATTATAATTCTATAGTAGAGGGCTTGATTGCATGGTTGCCGCTGACCAGACCCCAGAGGTCATGTGGCTCATGTACTGCATCTACTGTGTGTATAACACTCTCTGTCATCCGCCCCACTAAAATGCTTTGTTGGCATTGGATTTCATCACCTTACATCCCAATCAAAGTACAAGGTAGACTTTTAACATAATTACAGAGAACTTATTCAGATAATTACAAAATGGCAAAAACAAAGTTTGTTTAAATATATATATGCAGTAGATGTTCTTTGTGGAAAAATAAACCGCAAATATATGTAAAAATAAGTTGACAACTTTTTCATTGATTCACATCTAATAAAATCTTTGCATAAAATGCACCAATTCAGTACTGCTTTGTTTGTCATCAGTCATAGAAAACAGAGACAAAAAGTTCATTCAAGCTGAATTTTTTTTTTCTTGTTTAACATTGTATTTCCGTAGATTGGAGTTTGACGGTTGACAAATTTCTCCCAAAACTTCACTTTCTTCTTCTGTTACAAATAAGTCTGCCTGAACAAATGATACCCAGTTTCTTTTTTGGTCTTCCAGCTGCTCTGTTTCCGTCAACCTATTGTTCAGGACAGACTGCCTGACTTCATCTCTTGACAGCCTTTTCACATTTATTTGCCGGATAAACCATACATGAAGAGTGAAGAGTTTGAACCCTGAATTATCAATAGCAAGGTTCTTTTACTCAAGTTTTATGTTTTTGCTTTAGTGTCAGTTTACAATATTTAACAACATACACTGAATACATCTTCAACATTCTAAAAAAAACAACAATTTTCCATGTCCCTAAACCCACCACCCCTACCCCCACAATGTTTGTGGAAGTCAAGCCTTGGCCTCTTGAGCCTGATTTTTCCACCAGTCAATGAGAGATATTAATGAATAGTCTCCCCTGAATATTCCCTAAATGCAAGTAGGTCCTTTCATTTGTTTTACTCGGTTTTTATGCTTGTGCTCTTGGAGTGTATGTTGACTTTTCTGCCTTTCTTGTGATACCCAGGTTAACCATCATCAACAGACACCTCCTTTTTCTTTTTGAAAAAATAGATCTCTGTAAGTTTTTAAATGGTTTTTAAGCTTATATTTATGCAAAAGTAAGAAATTTCACTGTTTGTAATTGCAATATCTACAAAGGAACAAAAAGTCCAAGAATTTCAGCTGAAAGGACCTACCTATTGTTTGGAATGCCTCGGATATTAACTAACAAGGGAGACAATTTCCATTTCATTAATGTGCCCCATTGAAAATCATAATTTAGACAAAAATGACACATGGTGAAAAATGTTCTCATCCTTTTTTAAGGGATTATTTTTGAATTTTCCATAAATCAGTTTCTTAGTAGCACATGCTTTAAAAATAAATAATGTTACATATTAATAAGCACATTTTTTATCTAAAACATTAAACATAACAGTTTTTGACAAATTTGTTTATTGACACACCTTTGATCTTTTATAATTGGAAACTTCCAGGCTTAGAGTCACTGTCACTTGGCTAACAAAGTTTTCTTTCTCTGTAAGTATTACCTTTTGGAAGAATAACTCATTAACTGCCTGTCGAAATATTGCTTTTATTCCTGCTGATGTTTTGCTTCATTTTTTTAAAGAAATTCCGCCGAATGTATGACGAGCAAGCTAACAGAGGTGTTCCAAGTGAGAAATGTCAGTTTGAATATGCAGTCTGTTTGGTACGTAGCTCTTCAGATCTTGATGTCCGCCATGGAATTGCACTGCTAGAAGGTATGAACAATATTAAAATTAATCTTTATTATACATCATCATAAGCTCTTTGTTCAGATCCATTTCTCGAATCCTTCAAAGATATTTATCACATGGTTCCCCTTGTTTTCTATTCAATACACTCATTCCATATTTCACCAAGCATTGTTGTTAAACTTTCATTAAATCGTATATTGGCAAGTAAATTCATGTGATCAAAGGATTCTGACACTTGTTGTCATTGAATACAAACATTTCTAAAATTTGTCATGGAAAAATGAAAGTAAGGTCACCATAGGCTCGCTTACTATTACTTTTTTCTGAACTCGTTTGATAAATGTTTGTATTAAATGACAATTTGTGTTACTGTTAGATCCACTATTTTTCAATTTTTTATAATTATTAATAATTCACATGTTTTTAAACTTAACAAATTGACAATAACTGCATTTTTGGTACATTCTTGTTAAAAAAATCCCTTTCAATTTGCAATAAGAAATTAAAAAGACTTTTTGCAGTTTTGATACCACTTAAATTATTTTTGTGTTAGTTATACACATAAAACCTGAGGCCCACTGTACATTGTGTGCTGACACTTCAGAAATTGTATCACAATATCCAGTTTGTAATGACGGTTCTGTCTTTGTCTGTTGTTATTCATGTTCATTATTAATGACCTGATCAAACGAGAGATGACACCAATTAAGTTTTTTTTTTATAATTGGCATGTATAATATACCAATGAAATCTAAACATCTATAAAAATATCTTAGAAATGAAAATGAAGAGTCTCTTTTTGTAAGCATGGAATTATTACGGTATTAGGAAGAAAATTTATATATATATATATATATATATATATATATATAGGGATTGGATTTGCCGATACTGTGCAGCGACATTTCTATCATTATAGCATCGGCATTTATGAGGTGCCCAAGGACTGAACCCGGCCGGTCCATTATACTGACACCGACAAGTTAACAAGCCACTACTACCAATTTTAAAGTCTTTGGTTGGACCCGGCTGGGGTTTGAACCCACGACCTCCCGATCCACAAGCCGACGCTCTGCTACCTGAGCTATTGCGGCTGGTATATATATATAAAGCACAGTTGACATTTGAATAATACATTGCAAGGTATCTAATACCAACAGAGAATTCTAGATTATTGGCTTTTAAATTACAATATTATGCACACCACACTACTATGTTTATAAAGTATATCTTGTTGACAGTATCAATATGTTGCATAAAATCATTTTCAGATCTTTTCAAACGGACCCATGACAGTGGAACCCGGAGAGATTGCTTGTTTTATATGGCATTTGCCCACACTCGAATAAAAGTAAGGATTACATTTATAGACACCGGTCCTATTAATAGTTTACAGTAAATTCAGTTATGAAATAACATGTAATTAATGATTATGGCACATTTGCATTACATAGAATAAATGCGACTATTAGCTTGACTTTTTTGACAAATGAGAGCTACTCTAGTCAGCAGAGTGTCTACGAAGGTGAAAGTTTTGCCTGAGAGTATTGTCTTAAAAACCAGTAGGAGGTGCCTGTAACAAGGCAGTTAGAATTGCTGACTTGTAACTCCTCAGCCCCTCACGGTATGGTACGAGTCCTGTTTGGGGTGAGAACTTTATTTCAGGTAACCGGTGGTGCTCTGGTAGTTCTACCCTGACATGTCTGGGGTCGTCAGTTACCAATAATTATCTGGACACCGCCAATATGACCATAATAGTGTCATTGCAATGTAATAAAGAACAAACCAGCAATAACTAGTACATAGATTAGAACAAAACTATATATTTGTCTTTTGTTATCTAGTGAACATACCAAATGATACACTCAAGTTTGGTAGTGCTAACAGAGGTTATGGGAAATATGAACCTTGTTAAGCTTTGAAAATCCTGTGTAAGGTTAAAGTTTTGTGAGCATTAAGCTTATTATGTCATTAATCACTGATTAGTGTGGAAAAAAATTAACATATATCTTCCCTGTGATCGTTTCTAGAGATATAATCAGGTTTCATAGAATTAGGAAGAAATATAGCCATTTTTTTACTTAAAAAGTTCTTTTGCAGAAGTACAAGATGGGATATCATGAGCAATGCATGTCTAGGCTTGGTTGGAATTAATTAAATTATTTGTGCATTTCGATGTCGGTTATAGTTGTACCTGTATAATAATCAAACCTGCACATAACCATCAAGTATGAAGTTTGAGTGCATTGTTTTGCAACACCTCTTGTTACCCAAAATATTTTGAGAAAATGGAATGTTGAGAATATGTTCAAACTTTCTGACGGGCAGAAAAATAATGTAAGAAACAAATGTTACATTTTACATATTTTGAAAATATCCGTGTGTAATGAAATAAATCAATAAAATACTGTGCAGGCAGTTATACAGCTCTGGGCAAATTGTTTTGTCACACATTGATTATTTACCAGGTTTTCTTTAGGAAAATCCTGGTTATTAGATTGGGGTATGTCGTTGGGCGTGCTTGAGCCCGGGTGGGTGGTCAAGCAGGTTGGCATCAACATTTCATTTTTTGTCAAAGTTGTCTTTTTCTCAGTACATGTTCAAGTAAGAGGTTCGAAACTTAACATAGTTGTCTGACTTAATAGTAGAAACTATGAGGACAAGTTTTGTAAACCCTATCTCTATTTTGCCAAAGTTATGCCCCATTTTCACTTAGAATTTTCAATATTTTTTTTGTAAAAGTTGTCTTTTTCTCAGTAACCGTTTTAAGGTAGAGTTTTGAATCTTAACATATTTGTCTGACATCACAGTAGCGATTATCAGGACAAGTTTCATAACCTCTGATTTTGCCAAATTTATGTCCCGCTGTCACTTAGAAGTTTCATAAGATTTTTTTGTGAAGGTTGTCATTTTCTCAGTAACCATTCAGGGTAGAGCTTTGATACAGTTGTGTGACATTACAGTAGCAATTATCAGGACAAGTTGCATAACTCTTGACTGTATTTTGTCATAGTTATGCCCCTTTTTCACTTAGCATTTTCATTAAGTTTTTTGTTTCAGTTGTCTTTTATCAAAAAATGCCAAATTGTAAGTTCCGGAGTTTATTTCAGTACTTACAAAAGGTACTTAAGCTTAGATACAAAAAAGAATGTTCCCCTCAATGAAACCGAGTTTTGTATCCAAGTACCATGGCCCTACCTCAACTGTCAATGTCACACTTAAGAGTTCAAACGTAAAAATTGGTGCGTAAAAATTTGTGCAAATTTATAGTTTCTGGAGCATAACTTTGCAACTAATGAAGGGATTTCATCCACATTAAAGAGCATTGTTAATCTAAATGTTACAGATTAACAAGTGTAAGAACCTTGCCCCAGCAAAAATGTCTTCAGGGGTGGGTGGGTTGGCGGCAGGGGGATGGTCAGGGTGGAGGATTGTAGGTCCTATACCAATAAAATAAAAAAAATAATTACATTTTTATTTCTTTAAATCCTAAACTCTTTCCTTTCTGCTCTCAAACTGACAAACATTTCTTCAAGGGTGGGGTGGGTACAATCGTCTTTGCCCGATGAATTGCATATAGCTGTCTTTTCATCCGTCTGTCTTTTAACATGTCTGTCTTTGCTGTTTTGTAGTCTCAGCCAACACTTTGTTATAATTTCACTACTTTTTTTTTCATTGGATTCTTGTAGGATTATGCCAGTGCAATGAAATGTACAGAAAGTTTCCTGAAGATTGAGCCACAGAATCATCAAGTTGTAGATCTTCAAAAGCATATAAAGAAACAAATGAGGAAAGGTAAGGAAAATGTCATAGCTATCACTGGGTTATTCATTGTTTGAGCAAATTTCATCATTGGATGACTTGGAGGTTACATCTCTAGCATGTTAACAATTTAGGTATACAGCCTAATTTGCATGTTACTTAATACAAATTTTATAATGTTATAAAGTTTTACTCGACCTTAATATAATAGCTCAAGTGGTAGAGCATCAGCTTGCGGATCGGGAGGTCACGGGTTCAAGCTCTGGCTGGATTAAACCAAAGACTTTAAAGTTGGTAGTAGTGGCTTCCTTCCTCATGCTCGGGCTAAGGGGACAGCATTAGGCATGACTCGTGGGTGTCAGTATAATGGGCCGGCCGGGTTCAGTCCCTGGGCACCTCATTAGTGCCTCTGTGCTATAATGATAGAAATGTCGCTGTACAGTATCGGCAAAAATGCTGGCAAATCCCATCTCAAATCCTACCTTAATATATGTCGGCTGACTATTTCTGAACTAGGACAGTTTTAAGTTGAATGTCCCTTACTATTTCTAAATGATTATTCTTTTATTTGTATTGTTAACTTTTCAAGAAAGTGATGGTTTATGAGTGAACACATCACAAACTTTTTTCTTATATTATTTGACAAAACCGACACCTGCCAAGGCATGTAACTAGTCCAAAATTTAATTCTATGAAAAGATTAAAAGCATTACCTTATGCCACACATACTAATGGATTAGTGGTGTTTTGCTTTAAAACAAGCTGAATAAAAATTAAGTTGTAGTTAAGTCAGCTGAATTTTCGATAACTTCAATCTCTTATGCAGCTTGGTTGAAACTAGCTTAACATGATTAAAGAACTTAAACCTGCACACCTTCAATCTTTACATAACATACTCCATTAAAATTTAAGTTTTTTTTTATGAAAGAGTTATTCTTACAATACCGCGAAAACCCCTTACTTTAACTGAACATTTTTAATAAACATTACTTGAAATATTGCCTAATATATTGATGAGTCCCTAAAAATTGGGTTGCTGTTAATTTGATTTTAATTGTACTTTTTGACTTGGCACATGTACTCGTCTTAAGCAACTGCAGACATATTTGGTGTTTGACAATTTTGACAAAAAGATGTCTCTGTCCTGCTAAGGTCCAGAATTATTTCCCTTTTCTGAGCTCTTGTCTATTAGGATTAAAGTTCATATCACATATTTGAATTGTTGTTCTTAAAATAATTCTTAAATTTGGAGTGAATTGACTAATTGACTAAAAAGACTCCAATTTGTCCTAATAAAACTGCATATTTTAGAAACCTTATCATGTTTTAATATGAGTTGATATATTTTATCATAGAACCTTGTTATATTTTCTTATTATTGTCTCTCTATTGCTCTTACAGAAGGATTAATGGGGATGGCAATAGTAGGTGGAGCAGCTCTTGCCCTCGGGGGACTGGTGAGTCTGGGGGTGGCCTTGTCCAAGAAATGATGCTGAAACTTTGCTGGCCACCAAGACGAGAAAGTTGTGTCAGAAGAACTTCAAGAACTGACCATCGTTATAATATAAAGCTATTTTAAAATGTTCAAGAACTGGAGTTAAACAGAGAGAGTCCAGTGAGAAGAACGTCAAAAAGGTCATAATAATATATTAAAGAGATTTAAAAAAGACATTGTAAGTAAAATGGCATATGGTTAAAATACAAACCATGGTAAGAAATAACCACTTTATGAATTTACGAATATTGATTAGCAGATAGTTCTAATACTTAAGTATTGGTTAAATTGGTTAAGGGAACAAGTTGTGTAAATATCATAAAAGGGCCATCAGAAAACTGATGTAATTATGTCATGAAGATGATTTTAAAATAATTGTGCTACAAAGATTATTTAAAAAGTAAACTAATTAAATTTCCCAAGCCTGCAACATTGTTGTTATGATTAATAACTAATTGGATCAAATAATACTTTTTGGTGACTCAGAAGTTGCACAAGACACAGCGCCACTGACGTTACAAAAACACATTCTTTCACACATTACATATTAGTTGCTTTTTTAAGTTTGGCTGCGAAATAATGAGAGAAAGTTAGAATATAGACAATTTTAAGCCGTTCTGAATTTTGGTTAGTTTATATTAAATTATCAGAGATTGTTATGGTTGCTCATATTGCACAAATGAGATGTGATTGAACTATTTATATGTTGCAACAGTTAAGCCAACAATTGCCAGTTAATGTCTTGAAAACATTAAAAAAATTCCTTTACCTTTAAGAAGGCAGTCTATATAGATTTTCTCATTATATCTTCTATCCCATTTATGAATTCACCCTATATATGAATTCTTTATAGAAGCAATTTAAATAAATAAATCTTATAATCTAACTATATTGATATTATTATTAGCTCTGGAGTCAGGAAACCTTATGGGTAACCTGGCCATCAACTCTTTAAATGTAAGGAGACCATGAAACATGTGAGAGCTATCGATGAAATACGAAGGACGTCAGAGCAAGTTTGTAATGTTTAAATGCTCATGACTAATACATGTACATGTAGTTTAAAAATAAAACTCCAGTCACTATCCCATTTCTCGTTGAACTAATTGTTTAGTGTATATGAGTATGGCACTACCACTTGTATGTCATAATTTTGTAAGGCATATGCTGTATAACCTTTTGAATCAAAGACGTTCACTTTTTGTCCGAAATGTATTTCTGTTTAATGCAGTTTGTTCAAAGACACTTTATTTGGCTTATATCTTTCTGATGTCATACTATGACTTATGCATGTAATACGTACACTTTCTTTAACCGAAAATACTCAATTTAAAGCAATAATATCCCAGGATTCATGTAAGGATACATGTAACATTTTCATAAAAAACAACAACACAAAACAAACAACAGCAAAGAACAACAAAGAAATATAATGCACAGAAAACTGGTCATATGGTCATGATTGAGCCCTCATTTGGTTCAATTTGAATGCATCGTCGGAAGCCCCGTTCACAAATACCGCCCTGCTTCATGGTGACCATGGGCTATAATGCTGGTAAATGTTTCATTTCATGAATATTCATGTGGTCTAATGAAAATGCGATTTACATTGACTTTACCCTTCTATTGAAGTTAAAAAAAGCCCAGTACATAAATTTCATCATCACATCCATACATTATACCCTATTTTTTACTCTCTTAAACTACACACAGCCAATATCCAGTTATCCATACCTGTATATCTATAAATAGCTAACAAATATGAATATTCATTAGTATGTGTGCAAGTTGTTTGGATTGGATGATCCAGATTGTCTCTATTTAATATTCATTACATCACTCATTTTCCCGCTCTTGAACACTTTGCACACTTTGCACATGCTTTTTCATCACTTTCGCTAGCCATCTCTGTCTCAAGTCAGTCTATTCCTTGCTACCACCCAAGCTGGTTACTACTATATTACATAGAATTTGCCCACAGTTGATGAATAGCCTGGTTACATTCTTGGGTTACACTCTCGTTCACGAATTACAAATAAATAAACTAGAAACAACGTCACTCATGTATAAACTCATTGGTTACATAAAAAAACAACACTATTTTTCGATGTCAAGATGGCCGCACTGACCTGCGACGGTGATTGTTTATAAATTGTCATCATGTCATTGGCTGAATTTATTTGCCGTTTCGGACACGGAGCCAGTCAAATTCTTCATGTACATATTCATGAGATCGAAGTTTTTTTCCGGCCAAGAAGCGTGGGTTCCGATGATAATTTGAGTACAAACAAACGGATAAGCGCAGATTGACACCCTTTAAAATTATTACAAAGGTTATGTTGAATTTTCTTAACGTAATCGGACATCCTGTAGCGATGTTGAATGGGGGTACTTCTTGAGTGCAAAAAGAAGTTCTTTTCGCGAAAAGAAGAAATAAATTAACCTCGCGCGGCACAAATCTTCATTAATTATGACGGAAACATGTTTGTTTATGTATTTTTTTCTGATCTTTCATTTAAAAGGTTTTTAAAAAATCGGCCAATAAATAAAAAAAAAAAAATTCTTTCGCAGATATTTCTTCTTATCGGGCGGTCAATTTAGCGACTGCGTTTAATAAATTACCCTCGCACGGCACAAATCCTTATGAAATATGATCGGAACATATTTATGCATGTATTTTTTCCTGATCTTTCATTTTTAAAAGATTTTTTTAAATAAGCAAATGTATACAAAAGATATTTCTTCTTTTGGCAGTTATTTCTTCTTTTCGCGAAAAGAATTTCTTTTTGCACTCTAGTAGTACCGGTTGAATGGCGCAGCAAATAGAGCATTTGACTTTCTTTTAAGGTATTCCTTACATTTAAATCTGAATTTTCTAAAAGTCACTATCTTCGAGAGCATTTATTTTTTTCTAAATGATGGTGGGTGAATTTGTTATTTTTATAGATGCTTGAATTCTTGCTATTTTCTTATTTTACTAATCCTTTCCCTATTGTCTCGGTTGACTGCTAAAGCTGACCTTATTTGAAGCAGCTGATAAGCTCCTCCCCAATGGGACCCAAACAGGGTAACGTGTCAGTTTCCATAAATAGATACTCCTTTTTACCTTTGGGCAGTTTTTTTTTTCATTTTATTTGAAGCTCATTGTTTTGTGTGACAATTAGAGCGTGTGTATGATTTAAATTAGAAAACATGGTTATTTATGGAGTTATTATCATCTGTTAATGAACTTTGAAAGAAAGTGTCCAAGTTGGAAAATGTTATACCTTCCAAATTGAATTTGTGTCCAGTACTAAAAATGTAAAACCTTGAAATCTATATTAATTATTTTGTTGTCGCGGTAATAATTGACATTTTGGTGTTTGTGAACATTTGACTTGTGAGTTTGAAAAATCAGAAAGATCTTAAAACCGATATTGCATGAAATATAAGTCAACTGCACGAGCCAAACCTTAAGGCACCGGTTTTATAATACGAACATATGTGGAAGACTGATCCGTAGCATTCATAGATTGAATGCCGATATTGGTGAAAATATCGCATTAAGTATCTACTTTAAAGTTGATAACCCATTCTTTCCTCCTCATGCATATGTTATTTTATATCTTTTCCATCTCATTCATAATACCCCTAACATACTCCCGTAAATAATACTCCTAACATACTCCCGTAAATAATACTCCTAACATACTCCCGTAAATAATACTCCTAACATACTCCCGTATATAATACTCCTAACATACTCCCGTAAATAATACCCCTAACATACTCCCGTAAATAATACTCCCGTAAATAATACTCCTAACATACTCCCGTAAATAATACTCCTAACATACTCCCGTATATAATACTCCTAACATACTCCCGTAAATAATACTCCCGTAAATAATACTCCTAACATACTCCCGTATATAATACTCCTAACATACTCCCGTAAATAATACTCCCGTAAATAATACTCCTAACATACTCCCGTATATAATACTCCTAACATACTCCCGTATATAATACTCCTAACATACTCCCATAAATAATACCCCTAACATACTCCCGTAAATAATACCCCTAACAAACTCCCGTAAATAATACCCCTAACATACTCCCGTAAATAATACTCCTAACATACTCCGTAAATAATACCCCTAACATACTCCCGTAAATAATACCCCTAACATACTACCGTAAATAATACCCCTAACATACTCCCGTAAATAATACCCCTAACATACTCCCGTAAATAATACTCCTAACATACTCCCGTAAATAATACTCCTAACATACTCCCGTAAATAATACCCCTAACATACTCCCGTAAATAATACTCTTAACATACTCCCGTAAATAATACCCCTAACATACTCCCGTAAATAATACTCCTAACATACTCCCGTATATAATACTCCTAACATACTCCCATAAATAATACCCCTAACATACTCCCGTAAATAATACTCCTAACATACTCCCGTAAATAATACTCCTAACATACTCCGTAAATAATACCCCTAACATACTCCCATAAATAATACTCCTAACATACTACCGTAAATAATACTCCTAACATACTCCCGTATATAATACTCCTAACATACTCCCGTATATAATACTTCTAACATACTCCCGTAAATAATACTCCTAACATACTCCCGTAAATAATACTCCTAACATACTCCCGTAAATAATACTCCTAACATACTCCCGTATATAATACTCCTAACATACTCCCGTAAATAATACTCCTAACATACTCCGTAAATAATACCCCTAACATACTCCCATAAATAATACTCCTAACATACTACCGTAAATAATACTCCTAACATACTCCCGTATATAATACTCCTAACATACTCCCGTATATAATACTCCTAACATACTCCCGTAAATAATACTCCTAACATACTCCCGTAAATAATACCCCTAACATACTCCCGTAAATAATACCCCTAACATACTCCCATAAATAATACTCCTAACATACTACCGTAAATGATACTCCTAACATACTCCCGTAAATAATACTCCTAACATACTCCCGTATATAATACTCCTAACATACTCCCGTAAATAATACTCCTAACATACTCCCGTAAATAATACTCCTAACATACTCCCGTAAATAATACCCCTAACATACTCCCGTATATAATACTCCTAACATACTCCCGTAAATAATACTCCTAACATACTCCCGTAAATAATACTCCTAACATACTACCGTAAATAATACTCCTAACATACTCCCATAAATAATACCCCTAACATACTCCCGTAAATAATACTCCTAACACACTCCCGTAAATAATACTCCTAACACACTCCCGTAAATAATACTCCTAACATACTCCCGTAAATAATACTCCTAACATACTCCCGTATATAATACATCTAACATACTCCCGTATATAATACTCCTAACATACTCCCGTATATAATACTCTTAACATACTCCCGTAAATAATACTCCTAACATACTCCCGTAAATAATACTCCTAACATACTCCCGTAAATAATACTCCTAACATACTCCCGTAAATAGTGTCCTAACATACTCCCGTAAATAATACCCCTAACATACTCCCGTAAATAATACTCCTAACATACTCCCGTAAATAATACTCCTAACATACTCCCGTAAATAGTGCCCTAACATACTCCCGTAAATAATACCCCTAACATACTCCCGTATATAATACTCCTAACATACTCCCGTAAATAATACTCCTAACATACTCCCGTAAATAATACTCCTAACATACTACCGTAAATAATACCCCTAACATACTCCCATAAATAATACCCCTAACATACTCCCGTAAATAATACCCCCCTAACATACTCCCGTAAATAATACTCCTAACATACTACCGTAAATAATACCCCTAACATACTACCATGCTCCCGTAAATAATACCCCTAACATACTCCCGTATATAATACCCCTAACATACTCCCGTAAATAATACCCCTAACATACTCCCATAAATAATACTCCTAACATACTCCCGTAAATAATACTCCTAACATACTCCCGTAAATAATACTCCTAACATACTCCTATAAATAATACCCCTAACATACTCCCGTAAATAATACTCCTAACACACTCCCGTAAATAATACTCCTAACATACTCCCGTAAATAATACCCCAGACATACTCCCATAAATAATACCCCTAACATACTCCCGTAAATAATACTCTTAACATACTCCCGTAAATAATACCCCTGACATACTCCCATAAATAATACCCCTGACATACTCCCATAAATAATACTCCTAACACACTCCCGTAAATAATACTCCTAACATACTCCCGTAAATAGTGCCCTAACATACTACCGTAAATAATACCCCTAACATACTCCCGTAAATAATACCCCTGACATACTCCCGTAAATAATACTCCTAACATACTCCCGTAAATAATACTCCTAACACACTCCCGTAAATAATACTCTTAACATACTCCCGTAAATAATATCCCTGACATACTCCCGTAAATAACACCCCTGACATACTCCCGTAAATAATGCTCCTAACATACTCCCGTAAATAATACTCCTAACATACTCCCGTAAATAATACTCCTTACATACTCCCGTAAATAATACTCCTAACATACTCCCGTAAATAATACCCCCTAACATACTCCCGTATATAATACTCCTAACATACTCCCGTAAATAATACTCCTAACATACTCCCGTAAATAATACTCCTAACATACTCCCGTAAATAATACTCCTAACATACTCCCGTAAATAATACCCCCTAACATACTCCCGTAAATAATACCCCTAACATACTACCGTAAATAATACTCCCGTAAATAATACTCCTAACATACTCCCGTAAATAATACTCCTAACATACTCCCGTAAATAATATCCCCTAACATACTCCCGTAAATAATACCCCTAACATACTCCCGTAAATAATTCTCCTAACATACTCCCGTAAATAATATCCCCTAACATACTCCCGTATATAATACTCCTAACATACTCCCGTAAATAATACTCCTAACATACTCCCGTAAATAATACTCCTAACATACTCCCGTAAATAATACCCCCTAACATACTCCCGTATATAATACTCCTAACATACTCCCGTATATAATACCCCTAACATACTCCCGTAAATAATACCCCCTAACATACTCCCGTAAATAATACCCCTAACATACTCCCGTACATAATACCCCTAACATACTCCCGTAAATAATACTCCCGTAAATAATACTCCTAACATACTCCCGTAAATAATACTCCTAACATACTCCCGTAAATAATACCCCTAACATACTCCCGTAAATAATACCCCTAACATACTCCCGTAAATAATACCCCTAACATACTACCGTAAATAATACTCCTAACATACTCCCATAAATAATACCCCTAACATACTCCCGTAAATAATACCCCTAACATACTCCCGTAAATAATACCCCTAACATACTACCGTAAATAATACCCCTAACATACTCCCGTATATAATACTCCTAACATACTCCCGTAAATAATACCCCCTAACATACTCCCGTAAATAATACTCCTAACATACTACCGTAAATAATACCCCCTAACATACTCCCGTAAATAATACCCCTAACATACTACCGTAAATAGTACCCCTAACATACTCCCGTAAGTTTAATTAATTTGCAATTTTAAGTCTAATTAAGCTTAAAACGAAGTAAAATACATCGAGTGTTTGTATTTTGTTTTGAGATGCTGTATACTAGACCTTTGACATTACACACATTCAAAAAAAGTAAGCTGATTATCAAGATTACGTAACAGCAGCTGTCAAATTACCCCATCCCTCTCACCCCTGTCATCGGCACCGAAACAATCATTTAATTAATACGATTATCGTTTTAGTTTTGCATAGATTTCTTCAATCTCTACAAGTTGTCATGTTTTGTTCACAACAAACAATATGAATTTTTATTGAAATATTTTATATACACTCATTTTAGCATATTGTATGCTTTGTGCCCCTGTTTAGTCAAATAATTTCTAATTTATATGTCTGCGGTTAATGATAATAGTAGTTGCCTAGGTGGTACGTATACATACGCCACCATAGTTACCATAACTCGCTGTAGTTGGCAGTAAATTATGTGTTTGTTTTTGCTGAATAAAAATATAAAAATTGGTTTTAAAATGAATTAAAATAATTTTAAAATATCATTGCAAACTTATGGCCAAAAAACACACTTTTCATGTTGAATTGATAAGTGACTTTAAAATCAATAAGCGAAATAATAAACATATCGGCAGATAAGCAATAGATTTCACACCCGTTTACTAGTTTTATATCACTGATCACCCATTGAAATATTTTAAAATGTGAGAGTCAATAAACAACAGCCGGACTTTAGTTTTAGTGACATTTTTATTTTCGTTTCTTTTTGTGTGTACACATACACATACTTGGATGTAAAAATGACATTTTAACATGAAACTTTATTTAAAGGTTTTCTTTATACTCGTTCTCCGTGTTATTCTAACAACAATTTTAATATACACCATGAACATTCTGATCGTTTAAAAAACCTATATACCAAATATCAATATCTGTTCAAGATGGGTGAACAATGACAAGATATACTTTTTTTAAAATTCAATAATAGTTTAAAAAGGCCATAGTTGTAAACTGACAACAAAGACTACTTTATTTAATAATCATGTTACAGTATAATATACACATTGTAGCATGGATAAACACCAACATTTAGCATTGTCATTCCAATTACGAACTAATGGGTAGCGAAACATCCTGGACCTAGTTGGCGAAACATCAGGTGCGAAATATCTGTAGCGAATATGTTTATCGTAATAATATGACTTTGCACCCCCTCCCCCCCCCCCCCCCCATGGCTTCGTTGTTCCTGTCTTTTACTTATATCGTACACAGAGTAAAGGTATAATCACTAAACCGTGTCAACGAAAACAAATCATATTCATTCCATTCACAAATTTCTGAAGCGGGAAGCAGCACTTTGCCCTGGGAAGTTATTATTTTATTGCCATCGTCGACTGCGCCCTTACTCCTTTCACGATGCACAGAATGGTCCGATTTGAAAGCTTTCCCTCACCTTTAGCTCGCACAACAAATTCCGCCTTTCTCTGTCGCTTGTTGATTGTGCAAACGCAAATAGTCTTTCAATTTAACTACCGAAAAGTGGTCTGTCATTGTATCACTGAAAAACTTTTCAGACTTTTTTTAGACTTTTCCAATGATGCGTCCGCTATCTTGCAAAAAGTTTACTACAAAGAGCCGATGCGTTCCGAATGCTCAACAATTATTAAAGGGACGTAACTCACTTTTCGGAAAGGGCTATAGGTTATACGCCACTAAATAAGTTTGTTCTATATTCTATAGTGAATCGCGAAAAGTTGGAAACAAATTGCACCATGACCAAGTTATGATGAACCCCTATAACGATATATAGGCGAAACGAGCTATTAATTGTCTATCAGAAAGGCCCAGAAATAAGCCAACTTTTGCAACTTGTAAGAAGGTTCTGCTTCAAAGAATGCACATACCGCCAAATTGCCAGTCGGTAACCCCCAAATTTCAATGAAATATGTACTTCCTTGTAAAAGTGCATCAAGACTTTTACTTTCTTTTAATATGGATGCCTTTTCATCTTTACATATTACATAATCCACTCATAACAAAAGCGTGTCTCCATAATTTACCGCTGACCTTTAGTGTGTGCTTTGAAATTTCATTTAAGGTAGTTGAACCGACACCTTGTCCGGGTCATAAATCACTCAACTGGAAAAATAAGGGTCACCAAATAGGGAGTTTGAATAATTGCACAACATACGCTCAGGGGCGTGCCTGGGCTTACGCACTTACGCACGTGCATACGTTGCTTCCGAAAATTGAAAAAATAAAAACGCCTAAAAGCGAATTTAAATCGTCGCCTAACCCGGGTTAGGCACTACCAGTTAATTGTCTTTATTATTTAAATCCATGTTATTTAAACATTTTTCTAATTCTACACAATCTTCAACTATCAAACTTGACGTATTTCTGTCTCTTCCTGCTTCTAAGACAATTCTTTGTTCTAGACAGTGAGAGTACCCGCCACTCCCCCCGAATGCATCTATGGCGTTCTATGGAAAAAAATCCGGATGGGGGGTGGACACGCCCCCGGACTCCCTAGGAATAGTGCGTATACTCAAAAGTCGCCTAGGCACGCCCCTGACGCTGCATTTATCGGAGTTTCTGTGGAGAGGAATCAAAGAAATGTCGCAGACCTTTGTGTAAAAGGAGCGGAAAGTCACGGGAACATTAGCATGAGGACTAGTACTAGCATTTGAAACAGTAAGGGTTAAATCTTCCCGATGATCACGACAATACTGCACATGAAAAGTCGTTGATGCGAAGCATCAAAGGCGACGCAAAAACCGGAAGGTAAACTTTAAAGTAAACAGGTTAACGCAATATGGGAGCAAGTAATAAAGACATATTTGTAAAGTTTTTATTTAAAGGTTTTGAATTAAAAAATCTCGAGAAAAAGTATGTATAACGTATAGGCCTATTCCTGAGATCATAGAATGGTTGAAAACAAAATAAGAGCAAAACCCGACGCCATTTAATAGGTTTTAAGCGGCTACATTGTTGGAAGAAATGTGACAAAATTATTATAATTAACAATGAAACTAAAGTGTACAAGCAGACATTGCACATGTGCAGGAGCCCCCCATTGCACAAATAATTATTGTTCAGATAGTATTTTTCTGGAAACATTTAAAGTGAAATGCTTGAAGACAAACTGAGAGAATCAGTAAAGACAGAACGATCTAGTATGTCTTTAATTCTGATGGAATAAATGTTGTAACAAAGCAATTTTACTACCTAAGAATGTGCTACTGTGGTTTATAATTACACTCTGAGCATTAAGAATACATAACTTGCTGTCAAATGAAAGGTAGTATATGTCATTCAACAGAGGAAAAAAATAACTACAAAAATAAACAAAATAAATAATCTTATTATCCAAGAAGGATATTACTTTCTGGTTAATATGGGTGTAAGGACGCAATACTTAGTCCGAACATATTCTGTTATTTTTGGCAAAATGTTCGTGTAATAAAGGTCTTGACAAGAAATAAATCTCATTCAGGTCTAGGGTTTGAACCCAGAACCTTCTGATCCCGAGTCCATAAACTTAACCTCTTGACCAAGAACACATTATCTATATTATAAATGCTTTCTTGGTGTGTTTCAAACGTCACTTTAATGGTCATCCAAATGGTTAACAATATTTTTCATAACTTGTCATAACGGGTCTAAGATTTGAATTCGGAACCATCTTCTCCTGAGTCTATAAACTTAACCTTTTGACAAAGAACACTTCAAGCATATTATCAATGCTTTCTTGGTGTGTTGGACGTTTCTCGTATGCAAGTGATTGAATTAAACATTCGAATCTTAAATAAGATCGTTTTGAAAACTTATCGTCAACGGCAAGTGATTGAACTTGCCCCCCCCCCACCCCCCATCTTGAGTCTCAAACTCTTGACCACAAACACTTCAGAGATGCTATAAAAGCATTCCTGCACGCTGGAAGCACTGGAAATGCTATGTTTTAGATTTGCGAGACATTACAGAAATCGTTAATGCATCTTTACATTGCATTTAAGTAAGATTTTACAATGCATACTCAATAGACCATTCAGAACAAACTTTTTCTGGCTATGGACTGTTTCGTTGCGAATAGGTAATCTCAATTTGAAAGCATGCAGTTCGAACATAGAAGGATGTACCGACGAGCATTCCTATCTACTTTCGTAAGTAAGGGCCTACAGAGTATCTTTGTACATTTACGTTATCATTTTTATATAAAAAAGAAATAAACCAAAATCTCTCTTTTTTATCATGTTTTCGTAAAATTACAGACATAAAAAAACAACAAAAAAACAACAACAAAATTACAAAAAAAGAACGCCGTTAACCCGGGGTCCTACCGATATACGGAGTTATCCCTGATTTCGCTACGTATTTACCTCCCTTGACCGAGGTGGCGCTTCTTTGGGTAGTTCCGGTTTCGGTTATATACAGTAAACTATATTGAAAGTACGCCGATTTTATGTTGAAAATAGCTGTGGATTAGGAAAAAAGCGTGGTCACATGTAAGGTTTTTATGGCCTGAAATATATGTATTGGAATTTCATGTAACCCAGATGTAAGCACAATGAATTAATTATGTCGAGACAAAGAAAAACGGCGATGTGCCTTACTATTAGCTTTAAAATTCCTATTCATACGCACATGTATCGGCGGATATGTGGAATTACCTGTGTCGGATCCAATTATAATATACTTGCAAAATCAACAGATCAAAAGACAAAAGTTAACGCTTGGAAATATCGGAAGTTTTCAATCAAATATAAAGTTTAAGAGCGTTATTTTTTCAAACTACCGGTAAATCGCAACTTTCAATCAAAAACGGCCGACTGTTTTAAAGTTACTCATTATATATTTTTTTTTAAATAAAGCAGTGTTATTTACGTTATAAACAGAAGAAAACTTGATTAGGTCAATTATATCTTAGTTTAATCATTTGAAATGTGTTAATTTTGATATTATTAATCCTACTTGTTCTTCAGATTTCAGTCAGTGTTAAAAATTACACGTTTGTGTAAAGCACTTTCTGTGCTGCAAGTATGTGAAGATTACCACTTGACTTCCAGTACATTTACATTAAAATCTTACACAAATTATCTGCAGCTCATCAATGACGAAAAAAGAATACAAAAATGGAGAAATTAATCGCAACACGCCAGTATTACGGGACGATCTGTCGAGATTAAGCACCAACTTATTTTACCCCACCCATTCAGTTTCTTGAGAAACTGTTCCGACTTTAACAGTTTTACTCTATCATACATAATTTCCTTTAGCTTTGGCTGTACTGCTGTTCTGCATCAGTTTCCTACGTTGAATATAGAGCGAACATTGAAATTCCTATAAGGACACAGGGATACATCTCAATATTTTATCTGGTTGTCGTTTTTCTCAACAAACCGGAACTACCCAATACCAAAGGGAAATCACTCTAAACTGACTTCGCAAGGGAGATAACTGTGGATATCGGTAGGACCCCATTAGGGCGAATTTTATCAGGGTTAGAAGGGGAGGTAAGTGTAAATGGGCACCGGAAGTAGTACCCCGGCCAGTTGTCTGTTGTTTTTGATATTTTAATGCATATGTTTTTGTTTATTTAGTGACTGTATTTGCTATAATTAAAATAATTTCATGCAATATGGTGTAAAACAAAGCTTAGCCATTTTAGAATTATAAAAATGCAAAATAACTGCACTCCCATGCTCAATAGTGGACTGATCCATTCAGTCGTACATACTCGGCGATCTCCGGCAAGCTTCGGATATATCACCACGTATGTAATTGTAGGAATACACCAGTTGGTGATTTGCCCCGGCGAATAACTTCTCATTGCATTATGTAAACAAAGATTGCTGACTTTTCAAAGTGCATGCAGTACGCTTAAGATATGATGGAGATTCAACAGTCCTTGAAAGAAGAGCAGATTGCTTCGTTGAAGAATATTTTAAACTTAGTTGATACTGTATGTATATTACTAACAGGATTTGGTAAAAGTGTAATATACCAGTTAATTACCCTGCATGCACTCGGATTACGCTTCGGTGATGTCTATATCCGAAGCTTGCCGGAGATCGCCGAGTAGGTACAATTGCCATTTTGGATGTAGTTCGTTAATATGGCGGCGGCAGCATTATTTCCGAGGTGATTACGTAGAGGACGAAATTACCCGAGGAGTTCCGAGTGTGATCCATTTAGACCGATAGAATTCATTGCATTAAAAATGTGCGGCTATACTATTAAAAAAATACTGGCGTAAAGAACAAATTCGTTTAGCGTCGTGTAACTTAAAGATCCGCAAAAAAAAACTTTCCCCACATGCAAATTACATTGAGCATTCCATATATAAGCGTCGCCAATGAAAGTAAGGCAAGGTAAATAATTAGCACATATGTACATAAATGTGAACACTGTTTATTTCTTTGAAGAAATTCCAATAATTATGATGTGGAAAGTAAACTGTGTTGAAACTTTAAAAGTTTGATAGTTAAATAAATTATGTGCATAAAAACTTCACAATTATTGGATTTTTTTTCAATATGATCTCAAAATTTGTAGCTTGTCCTCTCAACCTCCTCCTCACCTGTATCATCTGCCTATAGATCCAAGGGATATCTGGCATTTATCGTATTAATTACTGGAAATTTAAATCATTGTTTTTGTGAAGACAATTATATCTGACAGCCTTTTTTATTAAAATAGAAAACTTAATGAAGATAATAAAATATTAACATAATTTGGCTAATCATTCATTCTATAGCCCGAAGCAGTTTAGACATTGATAGTTGAATAAAATTACTGATTTTTTGTTGTTGCGAAGTTTGCCTTACTGTTCATTTTCAATAACCTTTTATAAGTGCATAGCATGCATAAATATTTAAAATTGCTATGATTTTTAAGTGCCTTATTCTTTGATAATTTTGTTTTATTACATCACTGTTATTCTACCTCATATTTTCAATAATTTTGGGTTTAAACACAGGCCCCATCAAAGACCTACCTTACTCCATGTTATTTCTATGAAACAGGTGAGGACTATCTAGCTAATTGTTTATGCACCTTTGAGTACAGCAGGGTTAACAAGCCTTACTTGGTTGTTATCCTTTAATTCCAACACTACACCAGAAAATAGTAAAACAATCTAGCCCCTAACGCCATGCGCTTGAAAATGAGGTACCGCGTTATTTTTACACGCCAGTGATAATCATCAACCTACTTTATAGAACACACTACACTAATTTTTATCATACACGACTTAATCGAGATTAGAACGTTTTTGTAATCGTATTTCCATGTATGAAGATAATGTACTATGTGCAAGTCTGAATAAAATATTGTTCTGTTCTGTTCTGATCTGTCAAAGTCTACATGAGAAAAGGATAAACACGATAATAATATATTGCAACTTATCACGACCTCTTCATGAAATAAAACAAGTAATTAATAGACATGTCACTCATCTTAAAAACTAACCGGCATGTTTAATTTGAGCTACAAACATATCTTAATTGTTTGCTCATTTAAAAACTAATTAACTCCTCGCTGGAAATAATAATATTAACACATCTTCTTTTGGGGTATTAAATTATCTTAACTATTTCTAGTTTTTACACAATGAAACATAAACTTTAATAACTCTTTCATCACTTTGTCAGAGAGGATAGAAAAATTCCATGTTTTAGGTTTCTCCCGAATTAGCCTGCTGCATTTTCATGGGGCATAACCACGTAGCGTCTCTGTGTTTGGTCAGAATCCCAGACACACGCTAGACGGTCACGTGCTCTATTGCTGTGCTGGCGACTTTTGTGCGATATGTATTACGACAATTCACCTTTCCGCGAGATCTAAAAATAGATATTACACTTTGTGTATTAGCATGGAATTAGCCAATCACATCGCGTTGATTGACACATTACCTGCGTTATGCTGATTCTCACTTACACATTGTCCCACAAACAATGATTTTGACAAGCGATCAGTTTAAATCTGTGTAAGTGTTTCACCAATACAATTATTTAGAATGAAACAAATAATTTGAATGCGAATATTTAGGTTATGTAAGCATTTAACATTTTTCTCTAACATATTTAACGTTCTTCTCAAACATATTTAACTTTCTTCTCAAACATATTTAACGATCTTCTCAAACATATTTAACGATCTTCTCAAACATATTTAACGATCTTCTCAAACATATTCAACATACTTCTCAAACATATTTAACGTTCTTCTCAAACATAGCTAACGTTCTTCTCAAACATATTCAACATACTTCTCAAACATATTCAACATACTTCTCAAACATATTTAACATTCTTCCCAAACATATTTACCTTTCTTCCCAAAAATATTTGACGTTATTCTCAAACATATTTAACGTTTCATTATATAAAAATAATATCATATACAGTTAATCATTTGTCATTAGCTACAAATAACTTTTTGTGCGCAATGGAAAAGTTTCACTATCATAAACAAGGAACTGTGGACGCCGAAATCGCGCTAAGCAATTGATGGATAAAGATATTAATACGTCATAGAACGTTCTGTACGTTACTAATACACTATGTCTACACCATATTCTTTATGGGTATACTTTGTACACGACCAGCATGAAACAAAGGCAAAAATGGTTATTTGTCTATTCTTTTCTTTATTTGTTTTCAGTTAAAATCGACGTATTACTGTTTTTATAAACAATAGGGGTATAGAGACAAGGGATAACAGTTTATAATAAATATTTATTGTTCAACAACAGACGTAGACTATTCATTACGTATATACATAGGCAATACTAATGTTTACACATGGACCATATTAACTTATGGTAATACATTGTGTCTTTCACGTTCGTATTTTTATTTCTTTTATTATTAAGTTTTTTTTATTAGCGACTGCTACTCGAACACACCGTTTCCAACCGGTGAGTATCGGTTTTTATTGAATGCGTTTCGTTTACGTTCAATGCAGTCAGCATAGACAAAGTATAAGCGCGTTTTTATTTTGTGTAAAGTAGGGACCATTTCGGCAGATAAAGCATATTAGATATAATAGAGTAACTGTCCCTTCACATGTTAAAATTGTGAAACATTCATTGTTAAATTACGCAATTTTGCCACATTACATCGGCATCTTTTTCCACCAGTTAAAATAATAATCCATAAAAACTCATTCAACTATAAAAAGAGCAACAGCAGTTTGTTGAATTATAAATAATAATCGTTTATTATTAAACAACACTTTTACCGACGCTGAATATCGCATCATTCACACATGGCATGGAAGATGACAGTTTTATTAGTCTTGAGTTATATATTTTACCATGTTCAATATTACATACACAGATCATCTGATCAACACATTTCGTTCAAGTCGTTAAATCCAACAACACACTGATATACTCATATTGTGAGTAAGGTTACCCTTTGTTTATCAGAGCTCCGGAAAATGAATTGAGTCTCAAGCCATCATTGTGCAATGGACCAGATCTATAGTTAACACTGATGTAAGCTGATTGTCCAACCTCCATGTATCCGAAGGCATCTGCTGTGTTACATGGGTGGTTAGCACTGTCATAGGTTTGTCCTTGTCCTACTTGCTTCCCGTTGATAATGATATCCGCAACGATATGGGCATTTACGTACGTACAGATCTGTGTGGTGAACAGATACAAGCCACTGACAGGTGCCGTGAATATCCCAGTGGAGGAATCATAGCCGTCCTGAATGTTAAACAGAACCGTAGGAAAGACCAAGGTCTCACCTTTAGCCGGACTTGTGGTCTTTAAACCTGTCGCCTTGAAGCTCACTATAGGTGTCACGATCGACTCTGTTGGAATATTATGTTAGCTATTGGAATAATGTTTGAACAACATATAATCTATTTATTTTTGCAAAAGTGCATTAAAAACATATATATATAATCTATTCGTTCTTCATCTTTTCCAATCTATCTCTTGGAGTTTGGGTTCAAACAGCCGCGTACCTGTATTGTATTAAAGGTGGTATCCGACAGTTTGCATATATCAATTTCATGTAACAAACCCTACCACTGCTTTGGAGAATTAGTGCATAATATCTGCATAGACTGATTATTCAGCATAAGTAAAATGGGTTTCATTACATTGCCTACATTTTAGACTGTACAAATTGCGATAAAACCATTTAAATTTCAATCATTCCAAATCTATAAATAAGCAACATAGTGATGCTAAAGAGATACCGATGCCTTAGCGGATTAACCGACTGAGATATAAAGTTATCAAAAGCAAGTTGTCACGTGGTTTTCCTTGTTATAAGTAGCTATCTTTTCAGCGTGGCTTAGATAGGAAAGACCTGTTTGCAATGAAGAAAGGGGATTTATGATTAACTATTCACACTGATTGAGGGCATCAAGAAGCTGCATCTTGCAAGATCTTTTCCGGTAACAATGACCTATTTGATTATGTAATAAAAATATTTTGAACCAAACTGTCACACAACAACTTTAAATCCTAATTCTGTCGTTCCTTTAGCCACACAAACAACAGTATGCAGAAATTACATACAAATACACAATGAATCAAATATATGTTCAACAGTACATATGGTCTTTTGTATCGATAGTTGTCTTTATACAGTTGTGAAATAAGTGCTTTAGATTTTTCTTATATCGCACCGACAGAATGCTGGCGATATTGCCGACGTCCAGCTAATTATTGATAGAGGATGACACCAGACAGCAGCGCACCGCAGGCTAGCTAAACATTCTGGCCCCGACAAGGACTCGACGAAGACATGCGGTGAGAGGTTTATGAGTTACAAGTCAGGAACCCTATCCAATCAAAGGCGCACCAAAGCTTTTATAAATGTATATAAAAAGTAGTAAATCAGCGTCTGGGCGGATAATAATAATAATAATAATAATAATAATAATAATAATAATAATAATAATAATAATAATAATAATAATGATAATAATAATAAGTAGAAGTAGTAGTAGTAGTAATAGTAGTAGTAGTAGTAGTAGTAGTAGTAGTACTTATAATACTTAAAATAAGTATGAAAATTCATTCCGATGGAAAAAATAGCACATACATTTCTTTCATTTCAAGTTGGATAAATTACTCATCGACTTCGAAGTTACTTCATAAAGTTTAAGATGCATGCTTAAGTAAAATAAAAGAGAAAAGTGCAAATACGCAAACTGATTGGTTAAAATAATAATTTTTGAAAGCTATTTATTATTCATAAAAATTATATTGTATAATTCAAATAATTTTTTAAACGTATTTATTATTCATAAAAACTTAAATTGCAGAATTTAGATCTTTTCATCAAATAAACATGTTGCATGACAAACCGATAATCATCAGTCCCTATGTTCGTCCGTCTGAGAATCAAGAAAATACATTCAGGTGCTAAGATATTCTAGCAGACGGGCGCTGCGACATGAGCAACTGGTCATCTGGAAGCCGCCATAAGAAGAATACTTAAGTGGAGCAAAGAACATGAAGTGACAAATGTTAAATGTATTTCTACATATATTAAATTCGTTCCAATCCGAGTGCTTCTGTTATGATCGCATACATTTGTGTTCTTTCCTGTTCAGTTCGAAATTGTACTTTGTAGAATTGATTTACAGCTAAATAAGCGTCAAGGAAACTCGTCATAAAACTTGATTCTACCAACACAATCGTCATGAAGAGCACATTTGCACAAACAGATTTATAATAAGAACGAATCTATTAATCTCTTTCTTAAGCAACCTTTCGCAAAATCTCAGTAATCATTGTATGCAAACTGTATTGATTGGCGTTTGAAAAAAAAGCTAAAGAAAGGGTTGAAAACTATCAAACTAAAAATATTCAATACCGACTTGTATATGAAATAGTAATATTTTAAGGTTTACCTGTTTTGTTCCTTTACAAATTACACAACGTTTTCGTCGTATGAACTAAGTCAATAATGACACGGAATACGTTAATGTAATTCTCGCTGTGACAATAGTTTACTTAGTGGGTCATACATTTAAAGTCAAGTGTTTATTTAAGAAACCTTATCGAATGGCATGTAAAGCACAATCCAAATGAATGTAAACGTATCAAACTATTCAGTATTCAGTCGTATTAAAATATTTTAACTTTACCTGTTATGTTCTTTTGTAAGTCCCTTAGGTCGTCAGACATTCTTGCAATCTGTCCCTCCTTTTGCTGGAAGACATCATTGCTACGTTGCAGGTGTTCTTCAATCCGGGATAGAGCAGTAGTATTCAGTTGGAGATAATCCTCATGCAGGGTACGTCGTTCCGTCTTGATTTCCTCCAATATCCCGCTAACAGTTTCCAATGTCGATTTGACATCTGTAGAAATCTTTTTGAATTCTTCTCTGAGTTGTTCAAAGTTTACTTCGACTCTAATCATTTTTTCCAATAACTTTTCCTCGTAATGGAATTTTGAACATTGAGGTTCAATACCCGAACATACGTGTAGGGCGACGAGGATAATTAGAAAAACAGACATTCTGAACACTAAAGTGTTTGATATTTAGTCGATGCAGCTAGTGAGTAGGAAAGCAGAGGCGGCCTAATGACGAACTTTAGCGCTGGGCTGCTTTATATACGGAGGCACAACGTAAGGGTCCTTCAAAAAGCTTCAGCTTAACATTGTATTTTATGTCCGCAAACTCAGTGTGCACAATGTCTTTATACACTTGCCCAAAACTTGCATGCATTCATAAAAAGTGGATGCAAAATTCACTCTGTCGACTTTTTCACCGGAGATTGTCGTAAAGTTAACTCGATACAGCGGTAAAATTTAATATACATGCATGACATTTATCGTGCCATAATAGTAAAAATACCCTGATAAAATGATGTCACAAGCAAGATTTAACATAACTATGCAAGAACGATATATAGGAGCATTTTTATGGAAATTTTATCAATTTTGACTTTAATGGTGCGTTAGAATTCCGAACATATTCTAACCCAGGACATACATATATTAAAATTTAAGTAGTACATTTTAGTACAGTATAAACGTGCAAGTATTTTGCAACGTGGCAAAATACAGACACAAGTCATAACACAAATATAAGAATACTGCCTTGAAACAGCGAATGGACAGAAAGCGGAAATCGATATGGGTAATTTATGTTTTACATTTTGTATAAACAAAATATACGAGTCCTATGAGCATTGCAACATATATCGAAATTTGGAAAAGCACAGGACGAATGAATTCAAATGCAGGCCAAATGTAAAAGCAAGAACAAATCTGTGATGAGTCATTAACAAAAAGAGCAAACCCGACAGTTACCGTTGGAACGGTCAGTCGGCAATATGGACCGACGGGGTGCTTAAACCGATTTTACAAAGCTCTAACCTCGCCCTTCCTGAGAAGTTGATTTACTTTCTTTAAAATATTGAAACTCCAAAGTTCACAATGAAGGACTTTGAAATACGGCATTCTTTCTTAATTAAAGATGATAATCTCTTTTCTGTTATTAATAATATGTCGTATGTGCCATTATTGTATTTCAAGTTAATACTTCTATATCGAAAATATAATTTGCAAGTTGTTTATTATTGTTAGGGTATCATTCGAATTAAATGTTTCGACTTAATAACAGTTTGATTACAGCAGTATAAAAATACAACCGTGTTTTATTACGAAGTAGAGATATCACAAATCAAACCAAGAGAACGATAGCTATTAACTAGTATTTAGACACACTGTTTAAGAAAAATGTATCGTTCAAACACAGTTGTCATAACCCTCTTTGGTTCACCCTGCACTTTGCAGTGTGACGCGACATACAGTAGATTGTAAACACCCGTCTTTACGTGATGACTCGTAGTCAAGCTTTAACTCTCATGAAAGTCAATGGTGATAATTTACCTTAATATTCATTTTGTGTTATAAGGTAACTTTTAATTAAACATAAGTCTATTGAACGATACAAATAGTTTGAGAAATGAACGAATAGAAGTACTTTGTAGATTGAAATTCAGCTGATATCATTCTATTTCCGTAGCTGTTAGAGATTTTAACGCTATGTTTAATCCCTAAAACAGTGATTACATTTTCGTAAAGTTTAGAATATTACTCCAAGCACATGATGTGTTTAATGCTTCAAGAAATTCTAGCTTTTAGAAAAGAGTAAAAACTGTAATTTGCAAGTGTTTATAAGAATCACTGAACACGCTAGAACATATATCCCCATATACGTCCAGCTTTGCTTCCGATCGACTATCGGTGTACGAATGTATTTCCTTTTTCTTAAAGCATATTTGTTTATATGATAAAATTACTATCATTTGCAGTGCATAGTTAGTTTCATACACACTTTTAATTGGTACCGTTTTTCACAGATATACACAGTTGTCCCTACAAATACCCCTTTGTTTAAATAATCCAATAAACGAATGTAATAACTGTCTGACAACGGGCTTTATGTATGAAAGTGTATGGATACTTCGCATTATAAAAACGTACGGTTCCTCACCCCTTCCGTTTTATGAATCATTGTGTATTTGCAAGCATCAGTATTTTTAAGCTAGCAAAATTTTATATGCTTCTAATATAACTTGAGCGCACGAAAATTAAAGTATTGGTATTGGAAATGCAATGGGAATATGCCACCAGAACTATGATTAACTATTGCAGGATGAAATACAGCAAACACCGCAGACTAAAAAGGAGGATTATTCTTACACTGACATGTATGTAAGGAATAGACAGTCTGACACGGGAGTACGAGATTCTAAATGTCTAAATGTGGTTCAAAAATATGGTTTAAAATTACGAATCTTTACAAAACCTGTGTTTCGTATCTATACTTTTTTCTTTTATTAGCCTAACATCTTCTACTTATATCATTTTATCATACATATACACACACGCACACACACGCGCAAAAGCACACAAACATACACACATATACATATATATATATATATACGTGTGTGTGCGTATATGTGTGAGTGCATGTGCGGGTGTGTGTGTGAGTGTGTAAGTGTGAGTGTGTATGCGCGTGTGTGTGTGAGTGTGTGCGTTTGTGTGTGTGCGAGTGTGCGTGTGTGTGAGTGTGCGTGTGTGCGTGTGTGTGTGTCAGTATGTGTGCGTGTGTGTGTGTGTGTGTCAGTATGTGTGTGTGAATGTGTGTGAGTGTGAGTGTGTGTGCGTGTGTGTGCGTGTGTGGGTGTGAGTGTGTGTGTGAGTGTGTGTGTGTTTGTGTGTGTGAATGTGTGTTTGTGTGCAAGTATGTGCTTGTGTGTATGTGCGTGTGTGTGAGTGTGCGTGTTTATGTGTGTGTGCGTGTCTGTGTGCGTGTGTGTGCGTGTGTTTTTGTGTGTGTGCGTGTGTGTGTGAATGTGTGTGTGAGTGTGCGTGTGCGTGTGTGTTCATACATAATCTTTTGACACATTTAAACAATAATTAGTTCACTGCTTCGGAAAATTTATTATTTTTGATGCAATAAGTGTAGATAAACTGGTGTGCCTTTCTGTGTTATATTAAACCACTTTGCTCAGGCTATACAACTACGTTTTCCAAAAATACGACTGTGATAACTAGTAATGAGTAAGCCATTAAACAGGTCTTCCTTCTTTTCTTGTTGACAGAAATAATGTTGCAAACAACTATTTTCAAAACTAAAAACACAACTTTTCATTAAAGAGCTTTTGATCGATAGCTTACACACAATTTCGATTTCAGAGGTCAACAAACCATTAAATGGAAACTACTTTTAAAATAAAATAACAAACTTATTGCCCTTTTTTCCACCCAGCTTAGTAAAATAGTCTATTAAGTTTGACTTTACTTGTGAAGAACCCGTTCAAACCCGGTATTTATATTTAAGTGTTAAATCTCACATATATCTTGTCGTCTATTCTTCCTTACAAGCGCACACTTAGCCATCTGTAACTCTACAATATAAAAGATGCATGAATAAGGTGCTTACGCCGATTTTACAGAGCTCTTACCTCCCACTTCCTGAAAGCTTTCTCAAATGTAAACAGTGAAAGGAAAACAAATCGTACAAAACTTTCCAAGCGACGACGTATTCTGAAACTTATTTTATGTCATCATTAATAAGATAGTAGTTACGTTGTTAAATATGTTCACATCGTATTTATGTGATTACATAATGCATGTATCTATTAGAAATACACATTATTCTTGATTGTGAAAAAACAACAATTTTTTGACTGAAAGATGAAATGACTAGAGGAGAAGTCTTAATGGTAGAAGCGTCCAGTTCGTGTCTAGATGGAACTGAACTACCATAGTCTAATGTATGTCAAAGGAAAATACTCGTAACAATCCTGATAGGATGGATTTAATGACAGCATATATGACAACATGAACGGTGGATGTTTATCGTTTGAAAAACTGCAAAATGTAACTGTTTCAGATTAAGAAAGTATGAACAGTTTTCTGCTCTTAAATAAAATAACAAACACTTCCACAACATGTAACTATATCAATATGTTTGAAAGAAAGTTTGAATTCACTTAGGATAGCCCATTTTACTTGAGCAGGGCAATGGCGAGGTTGTTCTGTTTCAGTTTTTGATAACTGTTTAGTATATATTTATACTTATAAAACGTGTGTATCATTTTCTTGCTCATCATTGAATGGAATGTGTTTAGATGATCGTTTTTTTTATTATTATTATTTTGTTAGATACAAAATTTGGGTCAGATCAGAAAGTGCGATTAATCAGTTTTAGAGGAAAAAGAAGCCTTATTTAAGATAATACGTTAAGTGAAGAAATTGTCCTTTGGGAGGGGGTGTTATGATATTATACATTTTGAAAAGAAATGACATTAAATGCATTATCATATCGATGATAATGGCCGATATGGAGCTCTAGTAACATCCTGCCGCCATTATTTCTCTGATGTTTCATACAAAGCTCTAACTACTTACTAGATGACTGTGTTGGCACTTCATATTGTTATTAAACATTATCTTGTTTTTCTTTGATAGTGTACCAAACCGTTGTATTTTTATTTGTGATGACCATTCAGAATTCAAATAAAAATGGGAAAAAAAATGAAGAAATATTAAATTACATTTTATTTTTAACATTTTAAAGTTTAGGGTTATTCTCCTACTTAAATCATTTAATAGGTGGATAACCATTTATGTCATACATTCTGATTATTGACTTACAGACTTACAATTACTTAGTTTCAGTAAATAGCTATTCTAACATATTGTTTAATATAAGGCATGGTGTAATAGCTTACCTATGTGATAAGAAAAATGTATCATCAGTTTCCAACATATTATGTATCGAGATACGTACGTATCGTGTGATATATATCGCGGTGCGTATCGTATCGTGAGGGTAGCGTATCGATTGTCAGAAAAAGTTTGTATTAAAATTTGATATATTGACGTTTATTGTGTGTGACAAAAGTTAACATATAATGAAATTCAGAAATAATGAGGAGTCGAATGTGTACCTATATTTCAATGTTTATACAGACACAACTTCCCTACAATAATGTGGTAAGGAACGTTTAAAGTCCCAAATATTTTCGAACCCTTTGATTTCAAGCAACGTTGCAAAGCAGCAAACTTATTACTTAAAATATTACCGGAAGTCGTCGTGAAATATCCAATATACATGTCTGCTTTTTCATATTAAATTCGTTTGCACTTCTCAATCAAAATTTTATGATTACAATATAGAGAACCATTAAATGGTGGCATCAGGACAGTACGAAAATCATAGTATGACACGGCAATGCATTTATAAAGATTTAACTATCACAGAAATATAAACTTGCAAGTCTTTTGCAAAGTGACAAAATACAGAATCAATGAATAACAGAGATACAAAAACTGCGGCCTTGGAACACCAATGTGCCAGGAGACAATGTATATTTGGGTAAAAGGACGGTTTATAAAGCCTAATAAAGACAACATCCGTTTAAATACATGAACACTGATCTTAGTTTACTGTTCAAATAATACAAGCACATTTGCCGACGTCCTTTAAAATTGTTTACCAGGCCCTCATTGTTCAAATTATTCACGCACATTTACAGACGTCCTTTAAAATTGTTTACCAGGCCCTCATTGTTCAAATTATTCACGCACATTTACAGACGTCCTTCAAAATTGTTTACCAGGCCCTCAGTGTTCAAATTATTCACGCACATTTACAGACGTCCTTCAAAATTGTTTACCAGACCATCATTGTTCAAATTATTCACGCACATTTACAGACGTCCTTCAAAATTGTTTACCAGACCATCATTGTTCAAATTATTCACGCACATTTACAGACATCCTTCAAAGTTGTTTACCAGACCATCATTGTTCAAATTATTCACGCACATTTACAGACATCCTTCAAAATTGTTTACCAGACCATCATTGTTCAAATTATTCACGCACATTTACAGACGTCCTTCGAAACTGTTTACCAGACCATCATTGTTCAAATTATTCACGCACATTTACAGACATCCTTCAAAATTGTTTACCAGACCATCATTGTTCAAATTATTCACGCACATTTACAGACATCCTTCAAAATTGTTTACCAGACCATCATTGTTCAAATTATTCACGCACATTTACAGACGTCCATCAAAATTGTTTACCAGACCATCATTGTTCAAATTATTCACGCACATTTACAGACATCCTTCGAAACTGTTTACCAGACCATCATTGTTCAAATTATTCACGCACATTTACAGACATCCTTCAAAACTGTTTACCAGACCATCATTGTTCAAATTATTCACGCACATTTACAGACGTCCTTCGAAACTGTTTACCAGGCCCTCATTGTTCCAATTATTCACACATCCAACACTTGCATGCAGGCACATTTGTAAACGTCCTTCAAATTTGTTTACTAGCCAAACTAAAGGTGACATTTGGATGTCAGGGGAAAAGTAAAAGTAACGTACTGCATGTTAATTTTTAAAACATTCCACATAGTGCATCTTCCTTGAAGTAGCAGAAGGTTTGAAGGAAGATGGCAATGTAAAGACATTTTAAAGTAGACAATGCTAAGATGTACTTTTAAAATGGCACCTTTATTATAAATTAATAACCAATTTTTGTGGACATATTTATTATAATTTAATTTGCTCACTATGCTCTACAGACACAATATAGGCTTATAATTAGAATAATGCAGTTGACATCCTCTATTTCTCTATTTTGTTGTATATCTATACATTTGTCTGGGTATCGTTTGTGTAAAATATGTTTCCATGTAGGACAACGCTTCAGTGATAACACCAGTATAAAAATACAACAGAGTATAATTCCGACACTAGAGATATCACCAATAAAGTCTACAGAATCAAACAAGTCATAC